>MEHQ01001361.1:38748-86863 GCA_008828725.1 Saccharina japonica | reverse complement strand
GGCGTGAAGCGGGAGGCAGGGAGAGAAAGCACGAGTTGGTGCGATAAGAGTTAAAAAAACAACGATACGGCCGGGGGTGCCATGAAAATGTCGTGCTTACGGTGATCAGACCACGACCGCCAAGCCCGACGTCCGTTCTTCATATCACATGCGAAGCATTCGCCTAAAGAGCATCACGTGTTCTATCTGTATTCGGTGAACCTATCATATGTGTTGCGTCCGTGAATTCAAGCATAATTTCGGTAATAAAGTGAATACTCAAACGGTCCTTATAAATACAGACAGAGCCGTACATTTTTCGAATTCTTGCCAGATCGTGATGGAGGGGTGTGTCGCAATCGAACCACGGCGAATGGGGGGATCTTCTGCGTCGTCACGCGCGGGCACGGTAGGTGCTGCAGCCAATCTATGTGCCGATATAATCAGTTGTACGGAGGTGGTCGAAATTTTTGTTCCCAAACGGTAGACGTGTATACGGAAACGGAATGATACATGCAGGAAACATCGGGGTTTAGCAAGTATTTGCAGACACAGATGTTAACAACAACGACCACCCAAAACAATAAAGGGCCTCGTTCAGAACTCTCGTCATGCAGAATCAAGCATCAGGCACGGACGGTCCTTGCCCAGAGGGCTGGACGACGCGAAACACGCCTTCGAACCGGCTACGCGGCACGAGCATGTCATTTCTTCCACCAGCCCCTCGACACTTTGCGTCGCATCGTTCAGTTTACAGCAGGCAGCCTCCTCACCTCTGCGGAAGGCCAACGAACGTCAGAGATGGGTGCTTCACGTGGAACAGCTGCTCGTACAGCGGGTGGACACGCTCCGAGGAAGGAGGCGTGAGCAGACCCGACCCTTCCAAGAACGGAAACGAGTAGCTGTAGCCCGTGCACCAAACAACGGTATCCACCTGCATACGCAAAAGACAAAAAAACGATTGGGGCCATCGGCATCAGAAAAAAAACACACACACACACACGATTGGGTAAGGCGGTCGTTAGAACCGCTGCGAGTTGCGACAGTCGAAAAAAACACCCTCACCAATACTCGCCACTGTCCAATCCTTGTGAGCACGCACGCGCCCTTGCAGGGGCGCGGCGAGCTGCTCTGCGCGAGCAAGAAGCTGCCGCTACCGCAACACTGCCATACCGGCACTAAACCCTGCGGTACGAATCCTAAAGCAGAGCAACGAGCGCTACCATCCCCCGCTCTCGAAAAAGCTACAAACCGTGTTTCGACCCATGAAAAAAACGAATCCTACAGCGGCCGTGGTACACACGTAACTCCTCGCCGGTCGCGATCGATGCACCGTAACCGACGGAGGAAGTCGCGCACGCGAGGACGCGCTGATCACCCCTCCCTCCCCTCACAAAGCCTCCGCAACATGTGGTGCAGCCCTCGGGAAACAAAATGGGTGTGCCAGGCTGCTTATGATAATCCTCCGAGGTCGAAACATTGCATGCGCCCCCGCGATGTCCGAAGAGAGGGGACCGGTGATGTGAATTTACGTAAATGCATTGGCTGCCGCGAGTGGTGTGCGGTGAATAAGCGTCCAAAACCAAACACCAAAAACGAAATTGACCCCGCTTCCGGCGGCCGAACGCACCGTCGGAGTCACTCATTGACCGGCGATGGGGTGGCAAGAGCACCGTGGGGGCACCGTGCGCCCCAAACGCTGACGAATCAACAACCGCAACACACATCAGGGCATCACCATTTTCATTTCCCGCCGCGAGACAAAAAAAAAAAAAAACAGGCCTTGCCACACTTCTAAAGCTCCGCTAACATGCGGGTTCACCCAGGCGCCCCAATATGCGGAGGGAGAGTGTGTGTGCTCATGGGGGGGGTGTACTCATGTCGTGCACGGCCGTAGTCATATGACCATAGACCCTCGCATCCCTACAATGCCGGGACGGAGCACGTTGGGTTTTCACCAACCAGGCAGACATTGCTTGCACCAAGCGCGAAGCGCCGTGAGGTATTGGGCGAGTCGCATGGAGGGTGAGCTGTATCCTGCTAAGAACCGCCTCTATGGCGGACTTGCATATGGACGACAGCCCCCAATGAATTAATTTAATTTCTGGTGTGGTCACTTCCAGAGACAGCAATGGGTATTACTATGTATCTGCCTCTGGGTGCCTTACCATATACACACTACGTGATACGATCATTCCCCTTGTGCGGAGTTGAGGTTCCCGACCCCGCACAAATGATCTACTCGACCGCCAGCCTTGGGTAACCGCCAAAAAAAACAAGAAAAAAAAACGGTACCCTGGTTGTCTAGCTCACGCAGTGAGAGGCATGTTTTACAGCGTCGTCGCCAGGCGACGCCAATTCAACCCATAAATATATAATATATGAGGGGGGGGGGGGGTATCCACAAAACACGCGCGTCGCATCGTGCATCCGAAACAGACCGCTCAGCGAGACAGGGTCACCTCTGCAGACGTCCCGTCCTTAAACCGGACAGTGTTCGCGCCCTCGAACTTCTCCAGCGTTGGTCGCCACCAGACGTTCCCCCGCTCCCCTCCCCTTACGCTCTCGGAAGCCGCCCGGTCGCAGACATGAACCACGCTCGCTGGTAACGAAGAGAGCGGGGACGAACAAGAAACGGTGGGCGTTGGGGGCGTCATCAGTGGTCGCTGCGACGAAAAAATGCGGCGCAACCTGAGCCAATGAGCTTCGACACATGTAGAAAATCTATGAAAGCGTAATATCTGACGCGTAACACGTGCTTGCTTCGGGCCACGGGTTTTATCTGCTTACCAGCAAGTGAAGTTAAGTGAACTGGAGTGAATACATCAAGATATCGTGCTTTAACGAGCGTCTGGCCCTACTTCTGTTGAACCGTAGCTGTGGTATCACCCACACATACTGGGACACCTGTACTCGTCCTTGCTGGCAGGTACCTGGTACAATGTATACACACAGATACCATACAGATCCACATTATACCGACCTCCGAAGCACATCGACAGTGACGAACTTGCACAAAGGCCTAGCAATGAGGGCGGCGAGTTGACTTACTAATGACTTCGCGGCTAGTTGATATGAATAGTTGGGTGGCGAGCTATATACAAGTGAACTAACCGACTGACATAATTTTTACCACTAACAAAACAAAACTCGAAATCAAGCGTAAAAAACGCCTGGCAGATAACCTGTGGTATCATGCAAAGACGCAGAACTCCCCGAAAAAATACCACACGCAACTAATTATAATACCTACCAGGTATAAAAGAGCCAACGTAAATAACTACTCGGCGATTTAAAGCCAGTCAACTCCCGAACACATGGCTCACCGGCCGAGGACACCTCGCGCGCGATGTCGGCTCCGCTCGACCTGGACCCGACGCACAACACCCTCTTCCCCGCGAACGCCTCCACATCCGGCGTGTCATAGGCGTACGCGTGCATGCTCGTCCCCCGGAACCCGTCGAAGCCCTCAACCCGAGGAACAAAGGGCTTGTCGAAGTGCCCGTTGCAGATGCACACGGCGTCGAACGTTTCCACAACGGTCGTGGAGGCGGTGGACCCAGCCGCCGCCGCCGCCGCCGCCGCCGCCACCCCCGCCTCGGGAACCACCGCGCCGTTACTAACCTGCCCCGCGTCTGTCCCAGCCGTCGCGGCGCCAGCCCCCCCTTCCCCTTCGTTGGACGATTTCCCCGCCTGCCGTTTGCCCCCGTTCTCCCCAGACGAGCTATGTGTCTCGCGTCGGTAGACCACCTCCCACCGTTCGGACTCCCCGGAGCCATCGTGGTCTCCGTGTGCCTCGCTCTGCAAGGCTTCCGCTGCAGGCAGAATTTGGTCACGACCGTCGGCAGCACCGGCGGCGTTAACGGAGTTGGCGGAGTTCCGGTGAGAGGTAGGCGGCGAGTCCCTCGGGATCGGCCGGATGGACTCCACCGGGCAGCCCAAGTTGATGAGCGGGTGGAGCTCGTGCTGCTCGGCGTAATCGCAGAGGTAGTCGAGCACCTGGCCGTGGGTGGCGAAGGACTGGACGTTTTCCGGGAAGGGAAACCCCAGGTAGGACATGGACTCCTTCGGCAAATTCGTCACCAGGCTGCGGTCTGTGGACAAAACCAAAAACCAAATCAATCCACACCAAACAAAGCCAAAGCAACGGCAGGAGGAAGAGCATGGGAAAGAAGCAGCAGCAGCAGCAGCAGCAGTCGGCGTGTGTATGGATGCTTGTTATAGTGCGGGATGCCTACCCCTCTCTCTGCGTGCTCGAGGGAACTATGGGCGGGGAAACGCAGGAAAAGCGGGAAAGTGCGCGTGCCGTGTGTGACTACGAGGAGTCGAGCCGATGCTACGAGTACTGCTGTACAGCTGCTGTACTGCTGTACAAAACAATACGTAAACCAAGGGTGCACAAAAAAAAAAGAAAACGACACCACACACCTAGGAAGGTCAGAATGAAAAACAAACCGGATCGCTGTGATCACAGGACGAAATGAGCAAAAAACATTTTTTTTTCGTTTTTTGTTCCCTTTTTTTTACTTGGTTTTAGAGACCCCCCCATATTTTTTTTTCGCTGGTCGGGGGGGGGGGGGGGGGTCGTGGGGGGTGAATAAAAAAAAAACTTGACTTATTGTTTTCTGGGATCACAACGGTCCGGTTTCTTCCTCAATATAGGCGGGGGGGGGGGGTGTGTGGGGTGTCGATAACTTTTTTTTTTGTGCACCCTTGCGTAAACAATAAATTCTTAATTCGACCTGCCTCGTACGTATTTTTACGTACGATATGTACTTGTTACTTGTACCATACAAGTTGCACTCCTGTGATTATGTCTGTGTTCGCTCGCACTTCTGAAACCCAACCAAAATAAAAGCAGACCTACAGGGTCAGGGTAGGTACTCCATATCCCACCTTCCACCCTCCACAGGGACAAAAAAACAAACAACACGGCTACTCTACGAGTGCTTACGTACTCGTAGCATAGCTGGTCTGGCCGTACAGCGAACGGCGAGGCAAAGCTGCAGGGCGCACAGAGCAGCGCCAGTATTGGTATTGCACGTGCGTTCGTATTCCCATTCGTACCACTGCTGCTGTACGAGCTGGAACCAGTAAATCTACCCAGTCAGAACCCCAATAAGCACTGCCTTCCCATTTCCCCCACCGACCGGCAGGGCTTGGCTTGCGACTTACACATCGGTGCTCGAGCTTCGGGCTCCGGTTTGTACCTCCAGACCCCGCCCACGTCGTGCGACTTCTCGAAAATCGTAACTCGCAGTCCTTCGTCTCGCAGAATCCGACCTGCTGCTAATCCCGCCGCACCCGCGCCGATAACAGCGACAGACGCTCCCGATCCCGGCCGCACCGAAACACCACTGGCCTCGGCCTCGCTCGCAGCCGACGACCTCGTCTGCGCATCGCACATCGTCAAGCGCCTCGATTGACTGCTTCGTCCGAAACACGCAGTCAGCCGGCCGTCTCGAGGCGAATGCGCTTGTTGCGTGACAGGGACAGGACGACGAGGAGGAGTTGGTAGGAGCCGCAGGCCTCTCGTACGTGACGGTGTCTCCAGCAGCAGGAGGAGCGCGAGACCGCCTGATGGGCGCAATCTACCCGAATAAGAGGTGAAGGGCCAGCAGGGAGTGGCACATCCTCGTGTGACACGGCGCATGGGGCTGGTCATCGGCCGTGCGGGCGTTCACAGCAGTTTTTGCGTCGCGAAGAACGGCGCGTGATGCCGATGCGACATGAGACATGAGGGATGATGGATGCGGGTACTTTTGCGGCACCTTTTCAAATAAGCTTGGCCAATCAAAAGTAAGATATTTTTTACGTTGGGGCCTCTACCTTCAGGAATCGACAATCGAACGCAGAGACGAGAGCACGAGAGCACAGCAGTCACGTACGTACGTGCTCAACCAAGTGTGTCGACTACTGCTACTGCTGTGACTACTGTTCCAGGAGTAGACCACCTGTTGTTATTGGTGCTACTGCTGTACGTAGCTTCCACGGGTAAAGTCAAGAACTTGCAGCAAACCTCCTGCTGTAGTTACTACAGCTGTGAAACCGGCGCATTTCGCGTGTCGCGCCTCCCGGAGATGTACCACCTGTAACGCACGTACACCTTACCAGGTACCAGGTATCATTTTCTGCTCATACATTTCATACAATGGGTTCAGCAGCAGCCAGCAGCAGCGAAGCGACAGCAACAAGAAACACCTCTTGGAACATTGAGCGTTGTGCTACGGCAGAGCTCAATTACAACTCGACAGCATGCTGCAGTAATTACCAATATTGATGCTTGCTGAGGTCGATCGATCGTCGCCATTGTCCGGGCATACAGTACTTTGCGTTTCACGCTACAGTAACTAAATAGTGAAGTATCTCCGCCAACAATCGACCACGAACTACTGTAGTTGATAGCCTGTGATGTGGTCGATCTCGAGGTGCACTGGCGGCGGTGGGGTGTCGTCGAAGGTGGCGTGGCAGGGGGAAATAGTTGTTTCGAATGAGCTGAGGCTGTGTTTTGTGACACCCATCCATGTCGTCGATATTCCGACAGAGGGCTTACCTCGAACGACAAAGACGTGTGGTATCAAACGACATCATACCAGGTACACGTACAGCAGTAACTACAGTATAGTGGCTAGAGTTATTTCTACAGCAGTAGTAGGATGTGCTGTGTGTTGAAAGGAATATCAAGATACGAGTAGAGGAGCTTGTTTCGCGGAGGGCATCCAACTGGAGCATTAGAGGAGAGGGCGTCGGACCCGTGTCGCGAATCTTGAACGGACCACCCCAGTCCAGTCGAAGGCGAATTTTCCCTTGAGCACACTTAGTGTGCATTTGCCTTCCTTGGCACCTTGATGGTGATGGCTGGCAGCGAAATAGCAAACCTACGCCCACAGCCACCTACAATGAACGGAGGGGGCTGGCGATGGGCACATCCATGGCGGGTGAATTGCGGCGCTCCAGGCGGGAGACGGTGACGGCGTGGTCTTCGTAGACGATGCGGTAGGAGCATTGTTGACAGTCGGTGGCGACGATGCAGTATTATTATGGGCCAGTTCAGTCGGTCGGGGTCCACGGTTTGACTTACTCCATTGTTGGGGAGATCGAAGATCGCATGGGGGGGGGGGGGCGTACTCATTTGTGCTTGCCTTAGTCATTGACCATCGATCGCGATGGGGGGGGGGGGCATGGCAGGCGTGGCAGGCGACCCGATGTCTACTTCGTTGGGGGCTAGACCTGTAGCGGTGTTGGCGGATTTACTGAAGACAAGCTCGACGTCGAGAAGTCGTGCATCCCAGTCGGTCTGTTGCTCTTTGACCACTATCGCAAGCATCAATTTAATAGGCCATCGGGTGGTTGACACGCCGACGACGCCAACTGTGAAGAGGGTTCCCTTCCTGAGACGTACGGAGGGACGTTTTCTTCGCTGATAATATCCCCACTCGGCAATGAAAATGCTGTACCGCTACCAATTTCCCCTCAGCCGTCAATGAATCATTTTACACAAGCTACGTAATACAGATGCGCCATATGCTTGGGGATCTCCCTCGCTATAATACCGCCTCTCTTGGGGGATTTATTACGTTCTCCTTTTATCTCGATAGGCCTTTGGGTTGAGCGGAAAGTAAAAGAGAGGGGCGGCTGTTACAGAAGTTATATAGAGCATCACTGTTGTCCCCAATATTCACCGTTCTTGCGTACAAGAGGGAGTCATAAGAAGTGTTCCATACTGATAATGTTAGATTTATTTATTTTATTTTAGTTGTCCATCCCATTTATTATCTTCGCCTTTCTTTCTCGCTCCTTCCTGGTCGCAACTCAGATCCGGGATCACAAAGTAGGCTCCTCTCCCTCCTCCCCCACTACGGTTCTTGCCTTGCATTTTTATCGCGAGAAGACTTCAGCCCTTCCTTCCCTCGTCGACTCTCATCGAATTGTCATTTCCCACGCTACTATCAATAGGCACTCTCAGCAGTTGATTCCTCTTTTTATTTATTTTTGCAAATAAACTCAAAAGTCCGATCCACGAGGGGTTTGAACTCCGTAAATCAACTCTTAGAAGCGTTCGAGGGTACCACTAAACCATCGGGGCGATCGGCCATTCGTACCTTCAAATGATGTGTGTTTATTTTGGCTCTTCTTGCAAAAATAGAGTGATTTGAGTAGGGACTCAATTGGACTCAAGATAGCTCAAAGCACAGGGGACATTAGAAAATGCGAGTTGGTGCAGGCCGCTGGTGTGTGTCAGCTGTCGATATACGTCGCGGTGTGAGTGTAAATCGTTAGGGGTCATTGTTGAGGGGAAAAAGCACGCCTATAGTTATATTGAGGAGTTAGGCAAACAGAAAACGTGTTTTTTTGTTCAGGGAACCCAGTGGACACTGGGGAACACACTTCACCAGAAAATGGCAAACACGCGCGACCAACGCATCACTAAACTGTCTCAGTTATGTTTCGCGACGACTGCTGTGATAGATACCGGTACACGGTACACCGTGGGCATTCGCAATACCAACAAACTCCGTCGTCACAGCCACAACATAAAAAAGAAGGACGCAACAGGTGCGGTGATTGGAAGCACAGCGGCAGTGTGAAGGATTTCAAAGAAAACAAAATGTACGAACCTGGGGAATGTGTAGTCTTCTCTGAAAACAAAAAACGAAATAAATACAAGCAGTGGTCGCCCCGGTGGTCTAACAGGTAGCCACGAAGCCTGTTAGCGTTGGAGGTCGGGGGTTTGATTCTCCTTGTATGGAGGTTTTTATTCTCAAATGACACCAACTCTGTCGAGAGCGCATATTATAGCGTGGGTAAGCACAATTCGATGAAAGTTGACGAGGGAAGAAAGTGCTGAAATCTTCTCGCCATAAAAATGCAAGGCAGGAACCGTAGTGGGGGAGGAGGGAGAAGTGCCTACTTTGAGACCCCGGATCTGAGTTACGATTAGGAAGGAGAGAGAAAAGGAGGGCGAAGATATTAAATGGGATGGACAAACAAAAAAAAAGTGCGAAAAAAAACTAAAAGTGAGCAGTTCGAGCATCTACAGTATATCCATTATTTTGTAAAGAACGACTACTATTTTGTACGACGGATGTTCGGGTGTTCAGCATCCAACAAGCCACGGTTGCAAGAACCAGGGACAGTAGTATCGAGACGTGGCGTGGTTCAGGAGGCGGAAAAGTCCTCCGGCTCACCACTATCATCGTCATACATATGTGATCGAAATATTAATAAACGTTTTCCCCAATAGGTTGTGAGATACACGCGCTACACGTGCTATGTGTGTCGCCCTTTGTCCACCTGTCTAGAGGCGGGAACTACAGTATCCGGATGCACTTGGGCGAGCACTTTCGCCTAAACCATACCGTAGCAAAGCAAGTACAACTCTTGCAGCCATACGAAGCCTTGTCTTGCTTCCCAACTACCTGGCGCTCGAGACTACCTCGCTATATAGGCTTGACCAGCACCGGTAGCGTCATCCCTTTATCTCTGTGATAAAAATAACAGTGGTACCTCATCGGTCTCTGACCCTGCAAGAAACACACGTTTCCCACGCTACCTGCCAGAGGAGTAGCCTCGCAGGGTATGTAAAACCTTGAAGAGGCAGCACCAAACGTATGTTACACGACCAGCCAGCTGCTGTGCCTTTTGAACTTGCTGTAGTGTACTTCGCTTCAAAAGCGGATCGAAAAACTCGGATACAAGTTACTTTGATGCTGGTACCAAAATGCCACCGAACCTGACCCCTGGCTCCTGCCCACAACCAGCAGCAACATGTAACAACAACGTTTTGAAAAACCTAATGGATAAAAAATTGCCATCGCCTCTATAAAAATACAAAGCAGCACCCCACCCGTGTGGGCCAACCAACCACCAGGGAACGTTCGAGCTTCTACTTCGATTTCTCGGCATTTCCCACTCCTTTTGACAAACACACAGACAGTGACCACTCAGAAAGCTGCGGGCACGAAATACCTTACTCGTACACCAATCGCACGGAGCGGTTGGAACGTTACAGTGCTGATTATACCAACCACACCGCAGCACGTGCCCTCCACTAGGCCTGCAGTGGTGCGTTCCGCCCGTCTCACCAACACGTCCCAGTACAAGGCACAGTATCATACAGGCAGCCAAAATAATAAATAATAATAATAATATCTCCTCGTCTCGCTACACACGCGAGTCACTCAAACGACCGCGTGCAAAGGTTCTACATACCACGGGCGCGTGGGGGGGGGGGGGGGCAAACCTATAGTGTGTCCCGTAAAAACTACCAGGTACAACATTCGCCGAGCAGGGCATCCCAAACGGCTAAACCACGACCACCACCTCGTCGTACTTTTATATTGTACCCCCCCCCTCATATGACTACGGCCGTGCACGACATGAGTACACCCCCCCCCCCACACCTCGTCTCGAAAGGGATGCGTGGTCAATGGCTAAATGACAAAAGCAAGCAACACATGAGTACCCCCCCCTCCCTCCTTCCTCCTCCGCCACTTCCCTCTCACGTATCTCTCAGCCGACCGTGACCCCAGATGGTCACAATGCTTTTAAATCCCAAGCCTCAGACTCCTCCTACTTCTCCTCGTTCAGCGGGCGCTTCAGCTGTCCACCGACGGTTGTGAGCGCCGCGTACGCTATGATTCTCGCGAGGTGCACAAAGTCCTCGTCCTCGAAGTGCGGCGGAAGCTTGAGGTCGTAGGCCAACGCGAGGGCGCTGTCCGTCATCGGCAGGTCCTGCACCGGCCCTCCAAAGCCTCGCCAGTTCACGTGCCACCTTGCGTTCACTTTGGAGCGCAGCCAGTTCACAGGCACCCCGAGCTCTTTGCACTTGCCCTGTTTTAGGGGGCAGGGAGTAGCGGGGAAGAAGGAAGGGGGGCGTCGGGAGAGGTGTGAGGAGGTGGGGGGGGGGGGGCACGCCTCGTGCGGTGCCGAAGGGCCAGTCGGCACAGGCATGAGTTCCAAGGACCTGAAACGGCGGTGCATCCTATTCTCTCTCTCGACGAACCTGAAATGAGAGGTTTTCTTCCTCGGAGGCCTCTACCAAACGAAAGTTGAGGTGATCGCCGACGCCATCAATGCGCTCGTCCAGCTTCGGAACCTGGATCAACCCCGGCGCTTCCGCCTCCAACGTCTCCACCACCTGAACGACAAAAGCAAACAAAAACAGTCAAGCAGAGGCTATTTTTACATGTCGATTGGCCGCGGAAGCAGTCGCGAAGCGCTTTTCGAAGTGCCTCGATATTTTGCGTGGATCGTCCTTGCGTGGATCGTCTTTGCGTAGATTGTCGACCAACGCATTCATACAGTGGATGTCGCAGAGTACGAGGGGTGAGGAGCGCTTGCAGGGCGCGGAGCTCCCAATCAAGGGGACAGGGGCATCCGCCTTGTTCCCCCATGAAAATGATCGACGTACCGACCGACCGATCCCCGCACAAACAGCAGCCAAGCGCTTCTCTCCAGGAGCAAAGCGTGCCCCCATCACCCTCTCTCGACCCCTCTTCCTCTCTCCGAACCCCCGTTTCCGCCTCGACTGTTCGTGATTCGGAGGTGTCCCGCAGTACACAATATAGATACCGGTGCCTGGCAGGGTCTGTCCGCGACGCCGGCGCACTTGCTTTGTCCCGTCCCGCCCCGTTTCATTCCAATTTCGGCCCGTCCCTATTCCGTTGAGTCTCCGCGCCGCCCTCTCACCATTCGATACCTTCGGTTGTACTGGACGACCCTCTCCGGCAAAGTCTTGAGCAGGGGCCTCAGCACGGCCGCGGTGACCTCACTCATTCTCACGGAGAGGTTAGGCACGCACAGCATGGCCGCCTCGCACAGGGCGTCCGACGGGCGCACCAGGTGCTTGGCTGGACAGGGACAAACAGGGGCGGACAGGCGCGGAGTGACGGGACCGAGCACGATCGGTGAATGAAGCCGATCGAGCACCACGTACTGGTCGCGGAGGCTGAAAACACACACCCACTTCAGGCCGGGACCGTCCGTGCCTGCTAGCTCTACAGCTGCAATAAATCGACTGGACGAGCCCAAGGTGTACACCCGAGAGGGTGTGTGGTACGGATACGTATTTGTTTTTAGTTGTGAAGGGATAGTATAGAATAGTCTGGAGGAGAGGCCGACCGAAAAAGTAGAAACGTCCTTCCGGGTGCAACACTAGTCAGCTCGAACCAGAAACGCTTAGTTCTGCTTCGTTTCCGAGTGTACTCGGGGGGGGGGGCACCAACGCCGTAGATGTGGAAACAACCGCATCACAGCGTAAATCGTTGCACTCTGAAGATCGACAACTCGTTAGCGGCCTTGGCAACTAGTACGCTGCGGCATCGTCAGCGTTCGTCTCTTCCGCCTCAAGACGCTGCTCGGCTGCTGCTCACTCCCGGCCATCAAAGCTTCCCACCATCGCGGTTAGACGCGACAACCAACGAATACTTGACCCAAATCGGCTTTAACGGGTGTTGCGCGCCTTCCCACCCATCGCTCTTCTCCCCCTCTTTCCTAGTCGTGCGCGGGTCATAGTTCGTCCAGAAAATCGCCAACGCTAGACCTTTCTTCAAGAAATAAAACTGAGTACAGAGGTCCCCCGCGCGACTGTGTACGATTGGTCGCAGCATTCCTGCCCTCTCGGTGCCTCTCACCGTATCGTCGCTCGTAGGCCCCGGCCAGGTAGATGGCCCGTGCGGCAATCTCGTCATCATCCGTGGTGACGAAGCCGCCCTCCCCAGAGTTGATGACCTTGTCCGACTGAGTCGAGTAGGCGGCAACCTGAAGGCAGTGCCACAGGCCGGCCGCGAAAAAAAAGGGCGTGGGTTTCCATTCAAAATCACATTCCTCGGTCGCAGATACTAAAAACGTGACTTGGCGCGCGCCGCATCAGTATCAATACATCGCGAAAGGCGGACCGAGCCGAGCCGTGCAGCTGCGATATGGCGGCGGTGGCTTCTCGTCCGCCCTCGGCAAACACAAACGCTGGCGAACCGAAGGAGCGCCAAGGAAGCACACTACAGCAGGATACGGCAGCATTGTGTTTTTCTTTACACGTGCGTGCGGGTAGCCTCACGAGCCGGGCATGCACGACGCTTCCATACAACGGCTTCCTTTTTTCCCCATAACCCGCGTTCAGACAGTATATCTCAATCCCGCCTTTTCGAACTGACAGAGCGCGCGCGTCCACAGCGCCTCAGCGAGCGGCCGTCGCAAAAAAGCGAGCGACCGTAGTAGCCTTCTGCCACAGCACACACACAGCCTCACCTTGCCATGGTATCCCAGCTGCCTACCGCGCCACTTGACCCCGCAAGCGTGGGCACAGTCTTCCACCAGCATCAATCCGTGCCGTTCGCAAATTTCTACCACCCTGTCCATGTCGCACACCTGTTGGCATAACCCAACGCACGACGAGGTTCGGCGACAGCGATGATAATGTACTCGAGAGCGTGTACGATGACCCCACGAGCGCAGTGCTTACGGGAGGCGCTCGGGGCGAAAATGATGGGTGCCCTCACCATGAGTGTTTGCGCACATTCACCCACATCCCAAAGGAAATATTACCTACCAGGTACGTACGTATGATACCTCAAAGAAAGTTGGTATGGTTGGATCACAATACAACATATTCCACGAAGAAAAGCCAACACGCCACTCCGTGTGGGCAGAAACATCTACAGCAACGATGCTGCCTCTTGGCGTGACACTCACTCGTCGGCACAGTGCACGATGCACCACCGGTGGCACAATTGTACATATAGTGATTGCTGTGTTCAACGCAATGGTAATTTTTTGCGTTGACCCCACCGCTACGCGGCCAGGTTGGGCGCTAACATGGAAGCATATCCCTTCTTGTTCTACGGGGCCAGCGCCCTTTCAAAAACTGGCGGTACTTTGCTGCTGTTGTGTGTCTTCGCACCTTACCACGCATGTGCGACACGAGGAGGACCTTGGCTCCCGATTCCTCCGCCTTCCGCTCCAAGTCGTCGAGGTCTAACGTCCAGCTGGGCCGACCGACAAACAAGTACACCAACCAGAGCAAGTGGGGGGTGTCGTGCAAGTGACACAGGAGGAGGAGGAGGAGGAGGAGGAGGGGGAGGAGGAGGAGGGGATGTCAACAGGGTGAAAAGTGAAAAGGGCACCCCATCTCGTTGCAACAACAAAGCTGTAGCTCATCATCGGTCGTACGGTTATATTAAACCCTGACCGCCTTGTCCGGCTTCAAGAAGGCGGTTGCTTTACAAGGAGGCTGCCTTACAAGGGGGCTGCCTTACAAGGGAGTTAGTTGTCTTCCAAGAAAGTGCTTGCGACATCGGTCCTGAGCTTCAAATATACGGGATCAGCCCGTGCCATAATTTTTTTTGCTATATATACATAACTACACACGCTCCTGCATTGATATTGCACGGGATCAGCCTCGTAAAATGATGGCGTGCTTGCTATATCGGTATCCGATGGTACTTTTGTTGCCGGCGACCGGCCGAAAACCCTCTACTGTCATACTAGCTAGCAACTACAGACAGTATGCGACGGCACTACTTAATAATTTGGGAGTTCATAATTTCAGGCTCGAGTTTTGGACGCACGTAAGAACGCGGCCATTTTTATACTGAAACTGGAGTAGGACACACCCTGCTTTCAGGTGAGAATTCGACAATGGGGAGGGTGTAAACGGCGAGCCTTATGGCTACGAATCTCGACGAGATCTTCCCAGCGCCGCCATATTCGTTGTGGGTGCCCCCCTACTTTTGGAGAAACCCGTCTCTGAAATTCGTCCCAGGATGTGTGCTCTCTTCTCTTATCACACGTGTGATACTGTATACATACAGTACGCGACATGTGTTAATAATTCGGTAGTTAAGAAATTCAGGCCGAGATTTTGCCGTTGTTCAAGAATGTACAGCTAAGCAAGCATTTGTGCTCAGCGAGGAACGCCACTCTAAATCCTATATAATAGTCTGCCAGGGCATATATTATAAAAAAACAACAACAACAACAACAACAACAACAACAGCTCTGAGATCGAGGATTTCGTCGAAACTCATCTTTGCTAGCTGAGTGTAATACTTCGATCGCGCGTACTTGCGAGGACGACGGACCACGGACGGCAAACCTCAATATTTAGAATTCGTTAAATAAAGCCACGCTCTGGCACTTTTCAAAACCGTTTTTTGTCCGTTTGTGTCCGTCCGACCGTGTATCCCGGTGCATGCAATTGCACCCCCACCCCCACGACCCTTTGTACAAAAGCATCTCGAAATGCTCGTTCGCTTCGCGTGCTCGCATTTCTCCCTCATTACAAAAAAAAAATCCTGCATTAAGACCGATCTCCACCTGAAAACAGCTTGGCCGCAACCGAATTCGGAACCATACAGGCCACTAAATTCCGATTTATCACCGAAACCTCAGCTTTGATGATTAATACATCCTCGGCAGTATAGTACACTTCTCGCCCGCGAGCGAGCGCAAAAGAACGCGCGCCTGCGCTGCAACCCCCCTAGAGGGTGAACTGCTGTGCACATGCCATCGTGTGAGCGAAAAAAACGGGCTTGATCGGCCTCGAGCAGACTTGTTGCGGGGCTGTCCAAGATTCCCTAGATTTGTTCTAGCCGAACCCAAGACCGACCCAGCTCGGAGCTGTTCAATCATCCACACTGAAGCTACGTCGTACATAAAACGCGTTTTTTTCTCTGCGCAAGAAGACATTTGTCGAAAGCTCAGTCAAGGTGGGAGGAGCTGTTCAACCCACACTGACGATAAAAAAACGTGTTTTTTCTCTGCACAAGAGGACATTTATTTGTCGAAAGCTCAGTCAAGGTGGGGCGCGTGAAGGGTGGAATGTACCAGTGCTGCCGTCGGGAGTGGCCTAACGCACTCCCCACGTGCCGTCTTGCTAAAGATTGTGGGCCTGCGCCCCCGGCAGTCGTCGCGTGGGTCATAGCCGACAAGGTTTGCAATTGAAGTGTGGAGGGCCCGGCGTGTCGTGCTGGAGGCCGCAGTGCACTCCCGCTGCGCAGGGCATGGCTGCAGGCCGCTTTGTATTGGCACGCCCGGCTTTTGTGCGGGGGTTCGTTGGACGCTATACGTATATTCGGGATTTTTAGTGATGCGGAGGCATGGCAGATCGGACTTAAGAGCGGATTTAGGGCATATGAGGAAAAGCGCTCATATATTTTTTTCTTGTGACAAACCATTTTGACCGAACGCTACGTCGTATTAATATGAACTCGCATGCTCGGGGTACTGTGATAAGACTGGGTGAGACAATAATGTGATGTGGTGTCCTTACGGCTATAGATGGTTGATAGAATATCATACAGGTGAAGAGCCTAGTGGCGCTAAGATTGTTCTCGTATACAGAAGTTTCCTTGGGTACATCAGATAGGCCGTAGCACAGAAGCTTTATAAGTCCATAGGAGGATTCTAAGCACTAGAAGCTTCCTAAGGACGAGATATCTCGTAGGATTAGCGCTTAGAATATCATGGGAACGATATTACCCCTTGGATAGGATATGGTATTATCCGTTGGACAGAACAGATGTTTATTCAGAATGGCTAAACACCACAGGAAAGTTCCAGTGGCTGCTGTAGCTATCCGATTAACGGGTTGTTGGCAAGGAAGTACTGTAATCTCCCGTTAAGCCGATCGAGTAAAAGAGTCTGCTCTCAGGCAGACTCCCCCCCCCCCTGCCGATTCTTCATCCTAAAAAGGTACCAATCTGTGGTACGACACAGAGATACTACACTCAGTGCAGTAAGCAGAGCAGACAATGCAACGCCATATACGACAGGCAAGACCTACCCTGCTAGCAATCCAGGTGCATGCAAGAGAAAAAGAGAAAAAAGAAAAAAGAGAAAAGAAAAAAGCGAAAAGAAAAAATAATAAAAAGTAAATATACTGAAGCAAATCAAAATCAAGCAACCAAATAAAAAGCATGACAAAAAAAGAAAGAAAGTGTCGTGCTTCTCCCAGAGGAGATGCGACCTCCAATAAAAAACCAAATGAAATGAAAGAAAATAAATGGACCGAAACAGCGCCAACAGAGCAAGACTGAGAACGACAGGATAGGACAGCCAGCCGGAGCACACCAAGGCCAGCCGAGGCAGGTTTGTGCCCTAGTACAGGCAGGTTCTACCAGCTAGTCGGTCTGGCACCTACTCTGTTTGCCGTCTCTTTCCTGCTTTCGTCCGTCCTGGTTTCCCTATGACCCCCCCCACCCTCCGTCTCCCTTCCCTTGGGCGCCACCCATACAACGGGTACGTGGCACTTCCAACTCAATTCCGTTTCGTTCTCGTGTAACACACGAGAGTCCCGGAAAGAGAACGGGGAATGACAAAAACAAAATGAATACGTACGTAGCTAAGCCACCAAAGAAGTCCTAGGAAAAATACGGAAGGCGGAGAAACAAAGGCAAAAGCGATCACGGTAACATAAATAAGTGAAACAAAGTAAACGAAGCAAATGATGCGAGGGGTTGTAGCATCGCTGTCGTGCCCCCCTTGAGAAGCAACAACAGGCAATACAACAAGCAAAAAGAAAAATGAAAAAAAGAAAAATAAGAAAAAAAATCAAACAAACAAACAAAGGGAAAGAAAGACCACCAGAAACAGTGCCGCGTTCGAAGCGGCTACAGAGGTGCGCGGCACGGGTAGTCTAGGTGGGACTTACTAGTCAGCCTGGTACCTTGCTACCCTGTCGGCTGTTTCCCTCCTGCTCTCATCAGCCGCGGTTTCCGTACGACTGTTGCCCCCCCCCTTCCCANTACTCAGGTCACTTCTCATTCTGCCCTCGTCATCCAGACTTTTGTCTCTCACCTAGTCTACATCTACAGGGATTAATAATAACAAGAGGTCTTTCCATATCGAAGAAAAAGCTTGTTTCCAAGCTCAAGCAACGATCCTCCGTCTTCCATTCCTTCTATCATCGTCTCTAC
This sequence comes from Saccharina japonica, assembly GCA_008828725.1. Classification (NCBI taxonomy): domain Eukaryota; class Phaeophyceae; order Laminariales; family Laminariaceae; genus Saccharina; species Saccharina japonica. The sequence continues at coordinate 68,969 of MEHQ01001361.1, read as the reverse complement.
TCGGTGATACTTCAGCTCAGCAGGTAATAAATACCCTCACACTTGACGTCGTCGAGGACACGGGTTCGAATCTCACTTCGAACATTTCTTTTTTCAGAAACGCTTGCGCGTGCGTCCCTAAATAACGCGTCTCCCTGGTTCCCCAGGTATTGAAACGAAGCGGGTAGGTCAACGTACGGCCGTATACGGTACCGACGTCCCAAATATCCCGCCGTTCAGAGGGGGGGGAGAGTGTTATAAGGATTACCCTGAGCTGGGTAATCGATCGATCTTTTACCCCTATAGCTCAGCAGGTAATACCCTCACAGTATCCCCTTGCAGGTTTGTCTATTAAGCATCCTTGGTGTTACTCACTTTCCGTAGAGTCAAGCGTAGAAGAGAAGCAGCTTATATTAATCCCCGAGCCAGATGACATCTGGCTCGGGATGGGCTTCAAGTATGGCCCACATATATTATAATTACCCCGAATACCGAATACGAATGCCATCCAAGTTATACGAAAACGGACCAATTACCTATGCAGAGGTAATTACCGGCCTTCCTAGCCCATACCATTACAGTACCACTACTACTGGTAGTACTAATTACCCACTACTGCTGCTGTATACGATATCATACACCCCAGGCGCCAGGGTGTATACAATTACAAGTACGAATACATTCTCAGCCTTATACCGTTTTACAGGGAGATGTTGGCAAGTCTATAATCAGACGGGACAGAAAACGCCAGCCATCTACCAATCATATCGCTTTATTAACGGGAGCCACGACAGCCATCTACCAATCAAATCGCTTTATTAACGGGAGCCACGCGAAATCACGCCGCACACAGGAAGCCCACAGCACGCAAACACCGCATCACTCACGCGACAGCCATGCGACGATTGACCTTCGATCTCGACAAATACCCATCCCACGATTAACCCACTTCGTACCGGGCATGACCAGTGAATCTACATAACGATCTCGAAGGTATCATTGCGACCCGTAGTCTAGGAGGCGAGAGCTTGCCTGCCGCGTCCTATGGTCTTCGTCTGAACCTTCAAAAAGCTCTGTTTTTGGCCATCGGAGAGGAATCGAGAGTTTTTTCGTCTGTTTCCAGCACATTGGCTGCCAAAATCATTTGTATCAGACGCCTGGCCGGCGCCCGCCACATACCATCCACCGAGAGGGGAGCACTGTAACACTAGCGTGGGTCGGAGCCTCTAAACAGCGCGATCCGTTCAAATTTCATGACGCAGTCGCTGTGTTTGTCGATCGATGTCAAACATGAAAAACGGTATTTTTCTTGCGCAACCGCGAGTGATCAAGATTTTTCATCGTCTGTTTTCTCCACACCAGCGGCCGAATGTTTTTTTACCAGACGCCTGACCGGCCCACGCCACGTATCACCGACCAAGGTATGAGCACTGTAATAAGACTAGGATGGGTCGGAGCCATTAACCAGCGTGATCCGTTCAGAGCTCATGACGGGGTCGTTGGATTTGTCGATCGATGTCTACCGAGGATTCTCATAAAAGAGCTGTCTCCTGAACCTGCCAGAACAGGAGTTTCATGATGAGTATTGCGCCGGCTTCGCCCGCGTAATTAAAGTCCCCGTGAGCTGTCCCGTAGCATTAAAATTTGCACACAGCACCTGGTATTTCGTTTTCTGGTGGTCGGCGCACGTTTTTGGGCCTTTGAGCCGTGCTGTATACGGCACGTACCTGGTATGGGGGTTGTACCTCTACGATAGAGGTATATTAAAAAATTAAAAAACAACAGCTGTGAGCTCGAGGATTTCGTCGAAGCTCATCTTTGCTAGCTGAGTGTAATACTTCGATCGCGCGTACTTACGGATTTTATATGTCCTCATGTAGGATGTACATCCCGTATGAGGGGGACACAATCTGAGGCTGTAGAATTCAGGAAGAGTGTGTCTATTTGTGGGGGAAGAAATAGTTAAAAATTAAATTAAAATTAAAATTAAACAGTCTGAAATAAACGTACCAGGTATACTATAGTGTTCCGACGAGTTTACGTGATAGTGGTTCTACTATTTGTTGCCATGTATGGTATATAAGAAGAGGTGTGTGAGGACAGGTTATGGAGTAAAACCTTAAAAGCACCTGGATAATTTTTTAATTAATTAGTGATTTGGGGTTTTGTAGTGTGCATTATTTATTTGTACCTATAAGGTATCTTTAGTGGCAATCCTCGTACGTAGTTCCCTTTTTCCCCTCGCTGCCTCGGCAAGGTCTTTGCTTTGGCATGGCCCATAGCGAGGGGGGGGGTCTTTCTAGCGAGCAAGGCTAGACTCACCCTCAAGCGGACCGATACCTTCTTGCTGCTGCGCACCCGCCGCGAAGCGTGTGCAGCGGTAGAGTTGGATCGGCACTGGTGCGTCAGGCGCAAAAGTCCAGATGCACGGGCCTTTTTGGCCGTCGGTGTAGACAGCAATGTCCATCTCACTTTTGTGCGCGGAGGCAGACGCCATCAGAAAGGTGGACGGACACTACGTACACAGCCCTAGGTATGTTTGCTAGAGGGAGCTGTACTGTCTCAGTAACCTGGCTTCGCCATCAAAGGCGGAGGGAGCGTGTGGCGACGAGCTGTTGTTGGACTGGTCAATCCCTTCAGCGCGAGAATTTTTATTTTTCAGACCAAGCACCCTGAGTGCAACGAGAGAGAAAGCGAGGAGCCGACTGGGAAGGACAGCAACGAGAGCGTGTACGGACGGAGCGGGTCGAGTGTGGTCGTGCTAGGACTGGCCGAGCGGCACCGGAGCGGCGCGCCTGAGCAGCAGCACAGCAGCGCGCCGGCGCAGCAGCACAGCGCACAGGAGAAGCGATCCGGAGCACGGACGACATCGACCCGTGACGGACGAACATTATTGTTTTTCTGTTTTCTGTTGACAAATTCTTCTTCCCTTTTGCACCCCCCGCAACGGATGCGTGGCGCTGTCTACTCAGTTCCGCCTCTACCTTGTGCCACCGGATCATGAACTGTTCAGCCGCTTCGAGGACCCCCCTGTGCCACTTGCCCACTTTAGTTGCTGCAATGGTCCATACTGCGGTCTCTACTCCAAACACCAACGGGACCTGTGCCGTGGACCCCTTGGAGGCTTGAAACACCTTGAGGTCTTCAGCAAGGCATTTCTGCCAGGACTTTGGTTGTCCGCCCGGTCTGCGTCCCTCCCCACCCGTCATGGTCCCGAACATAATCCGACTGGGTAGTCGCCCCTTGGGTTGCCGTGCCACGGCTCCCGCAAAGAACAGACGCCGTTTACGGATTGTCGTTTCGATGCTCTCGCATCGTGTCTGCTTGAGAGCCTTTGCGTACGAGAGGGTCCTATAGTCGCCACGGTAATATAGACTATAGACTATAGACTATAGACTGCTAAGAAGGTTGATGCCGGGGGGGTCGAGTCTTCGTACGTATGGGTACGAATAATGATATTTTACTTTTATTATCAATTGACACCAACTGTCGAGAGTGCCTATCTTAGCATGGTCATTGGCACAATTCGACGAGAGTCGACGAGGGAAGAAAGCGCTGGAACCTTCTCGCGATATAAAAATGCAAGGCACGCGCCGCCGTAGTGGGACGGGGGGAGAAGAGCCCGGATCTGAGTTACGACTACGTAGACCAAATACATAAACACATAATATGTGACCCTGGATCTGAGTTACGACTACGTACGGTACGTACAGGAAGGAAAGAGAAAAGATAAAGGCGAAGATAATAAATGGGATGGAAAAATAAAACAAAACAAAAAATCAACCAATGTATATAAATATGGGGATACTGACTGTATGGGGATTTATGGGGCATGACCCTCCAAAAAATTGTAGATGCAGGGGATAGTCATCTTCGTCTCGTACAGCTGTGCGTCAACCATAGTAGTGTCGAATAAGTGAACTCTCGTACTGACTGCTATTGCTTCTGTTGTACCAGGTATACGGCAGTATCATATATACGTGTGATACGACGTATATACGAGTAATGCTGTTGTTGTCGTATATATTTCGAATCAACAGTACGTAGTGTGACCGTGTAGCACGCAAGATAACACGCCTTTTCGGACGATTTTCCCAAGCTGACTTTCTCGACATCTATCTGTGAGGCTGTGAGGATAGTGCAAACTCCAAGCGAAACAAGCGACGCGTCTACCGTCTACCGTTACGAGCATGTGGTCGAGATTTTTCCGAAGCCACCAATTTTCGTTGTGTCTTCCCCTCTTGTTGAGACGGTCGGCTCAGAAATTAATCCCAGCGGGTGTGTTATCTTGCGGTATGTCAATCAATACAGTCAGTAGTCAGTCGTGGTCCCGTCACAAGGCGACCTACTAGTGACAAGCGGCTTGAAGTCACCTTATAGTTTTACTCGCCTAATACTTTGTATCTCAGCAGTACTTGTGTAAGGCGTACTTTATACGGTATACCGTACCTACCTACTTTGTATGTAAGGCGTCTCGCATTATAAAGGCACTACTCTGCGTGTGTGTTATTTCTTTCTATCCGTTGACATCTATTCATCCCTGAAGCGAACACAACATACAACATGCTGTTGAGTGCCAGCGTCGAGGTTTGGAGCCGCAAGAGCGCGCGTGATCTCTCTCTTTCTTGGGTCCAGGTCATGCATTTTCTCGCAAGCTTGACGTCCAGCTCAACAACGTTTCATCCGGACCATCTGCGGGAGAGGGCAACTTCTACAGAAGCTGTAGAAACACAATATAATATTGTACTGCCAGTAACTGCTGTACCCATTCTACCATATTATACGACTACTAAATAATACCTGGTATTTTACAGCGTCGAACTGCACCTGAATTCAAAACCACTTGGACTACACAAAGGAACGCCGGACACTGCGACACTCATGTACTATTAAAACCTGGTACGACGAGATATGATAGCAATAAACACCCTAACTACGCCCAAACATGATGTGCAGCAAACATTAATAGTTATCGCTCTGCGAGGAACCCCTAATTCCCACGTGCTGGCCTCCCACCTCTACATATGTGTGTGTGTTCTTCACATTAAACCGTCCTTTCTACCCGTCGACATCCAGCACACCCACTGTCCGTGCCGATTCCTTCATCCTATTAATAGAGAGATCCCAGTTCTGTGGTCACAAAACTACCCTTCGTATAGGCTCTACATGATGAAACACATTTCCGCCTGCGCAATGCGCACTGCACGCCTCCTCGGTGCTGCTGGCTTCAGCGTACAGTATGGGCCCACCAGCAAGCAACACTCAATCTGAGCATGCCTTGCGTGCCTACGATATTGTGACACCATCCTTGAGGAACCCTAACCATAGGGTATTATATAGGTTTTAGTGTCGCGCTCGCCGCTGAGAACGATTTTTTTATCAAATTCTCTCAGCGCCCCCCCCAAAATGTGAGCCTGATGTTCTTATTAGCCTTAGAAGGTTATTTCTTACTCGTGGGCCTATACTGCTGCACTGCTGTCCAACTGACCGAAGGGCACCGAATATCTGAAATAGGATGAATATTGCTCCGAGAGTTGCTGCAGTTTCGTTGCGAAAACGATCGAATGTGTGGGCAGGGGGAGGCTGGTGCGCCTGCTGGGTACTTACCGTATATGTCGAAATACAATCACCCGCCTTATATAGAATGGGCCTAAGGGATAACCCACTATTCTGCTCAGTCAAAGCGCTGACTAAGTGGAGTAGTAGCTTATCCCGTGTGACCAATGAATGTAATTTTTGTGAGGTCGACTCAGTCTCGGCATTACTTCCAGGGCAAATCCCTCGCCACGCGCTGCCGGTCGCAATAGAGGAATTCACCTTCCCCAGTTTTTTACCTGGGAAAAGTTGATGATAGCCGAGATTATAACTCACGCACAAAATGTCGTGGCCAGAAGGGATTACCCTACTGCTCTAATACAGTAAGTCAGCGCTGACTTGGTGGTCTAGTAGGTTAACCCCTTGGCCCAATAAATTACATGCGTGAGTTTCGATTTTCGGCTATCATGCACTTTTTCAAGAGGAAAAAATGGGGAAGGTGGATTCCTCTATTCTGACCAGCAGCGCGTGGCGAGGGCTTCGTCCCGGAGATAGTAATACCGAGAATGAGTCGAACTCACAAAATACACCACGTATATTTTGTTGGTCAGGAGGAATAACATACTAGACCACTCAGTCAGCGCTGACTTGGTGGTCTAGTAGGTTATCCCTTCGGCCCAATAATATATTGCCGTGTACATGTAGTACAGTAGTAGTACTTGTATTTCATACCAGATAGTATAAACACACCAGCGCTGCTTGTTTGCGGCACACACCTCGCATGGGCAAGGGAGTAGAAGGAGCATGTGGACATGGGCTGGGGCTATCATGGAAGCTAACGTCGGGCCCAAACGACACAATATACTCCAAGAGATGCGTGCGCACCTCCTACTCGCGCAATGTATGTCAGTACAGTACCGGTGGTGTATTTATGCCACCGCTGCTTGTTTGCCGCAGGCGCCTCGCACGGGCAGAGTATGCGCAGGCGTGTGTTGGCATGGTCTACTGCCTGTAAGGCTTTCATGGAAGTTATTGTGGAGCCCAAACGGACCAGTACTCTAGGAGACACGTGCTTGCCTCGTGCACAGGCGGTATATAATATACGAAGTATGTCATTTTTTTTACCTGTCGTGTTATGCTTATGAGATACACCACCGGTCGTGAATATGAGGCCTTAATGAACCACCGCCGCTCGTTCGTCGGATGTCTCTCGCACGTGAAAAACACTAGCAGGGGCACGTGGGCATGGGCTAGGACTATCATGGAAGCTATCGTGTTGCACGAAACAGGCCAGTGATCCAGGAGATATCATATGTGCGCACCTCTTGTTTGCGCACTGTATGCAGGAACAATATCGGTGGTGTATCTACGCTTGTGTACTCTACCGCTGCTTGTTTGCTGCACGCACCTCCCACGGGCAACGTATGAGCAGGCGTGTGCTAGCATGGTCTAGGGCTAGACTACCATGGAAGCTATGCTGCAGCCCAAACGGTCCACGAGATACACGCTTCTCACGTGCACAGGCGGTGGTGTGTAAAACAAGCTTGAAGCACTATTGGTATTGTACTGGCATACGTTGCGCAAAGAGGGGGTGCGCACGTAACTCATAGAGGGTCACAGTAGATCGCTTGGGCGGCACGATAGCTTCCATGATAGCTGTAGCCTATGCTTACATGCCCCTGCTACTCCCTTGCGCGCACGAGGTACGTGCAGCGAACGAGCGGCGGTGGTGTATCTACTTCAAGCTTAAATACACAACCGGTGAAAAACTGGCCTATATATACCGCCTGTGCACGAGGCAAGCGCGTACCTCCTGGACTACAGGCCCGTTTCGGCTCCACGATAACTTCCAGCAAAGCCCTAGACCATATAAACCAACACACGCTTGCTCATACTTTACGCGTGCGAAGTACGTACGGCAAACAAGTACCGGTGGTGTATGTAAGCTTGAATACACCACCAGTACTGTACTGGCATACATTGCGCATTTAAGAGGTGCGCACGTATATCTCCTGGAGTAATGGGTCGTTTGGGCCCCAGGATTGCTTCCATGATAGCCCCAGTCCATGTCCATGTGCCCTTCCTACGTACCCCCTTGCCTGTACGAGGTACGTGCGGCGAACGGGCGGCGGCCTTAAGTACACCACCGGTGGTGAACCTACCACCGGTGGTGTACTTGCCTTACTGTACAATGTACGTATATAATACCAGGTATACGATAATAGTGCCTGCATACAGCAGTATACCAAGCATAAGGCAGCGGTTCGACTTATCACATAAAGTAAACAAAACTCCTTGTGGTTGCGTCAAGCCGTTTCAGCCGTAGTCAACTTATTATATAGTTTACACCTCCGTTCCCCTCGTTGCCTTGGCAAGGCATGCTACGAGGCAAGCCTTACCAGGCGTATAGCGAGTGGGGTAGGTCTTTCTGGCGGGTGTAAGGTGTAAGGCCGGACTCACCCTCAAGGAGGGATACCTTCTTGCTGCTACGTTTGGCCGCGAGGCTTTATTTAGGGCCGTTCCAAACGAACGAAAAAAACAACACGATTCGTGATTTTTTGGCATGACGAAAGATCACAAAAATACGTACGTGATTTTACATCACGTTTCGTGATATTTTCCAGGGCTTTCCTCGGGAAAATTCCTGCGGGAAAATTCCCGCAGGGGTTCACGGGATTTTTTTTTTCCCGTTCCTGCGCAGATACGTAACAGTTGCCGAAGAAATCTTGATATCCCGTTCTCATCCAAACCGTCCCCGTGGAAACGTCTGATTTCTGATTTCCCGTGGTTTTCCGTTCCCGTGCCGTAAAATCCCGTGGAAATCTCGAAGTTCTCGAATCCCGTGCAAACCAAAACTGTTGGAAAAAATAAATCCCGCGGGAATTATTCCCGCGTCTTGAGCGTGCACGGGATCACCTAACGGGATCAGCACGTACACCGAACGACGCTACGTATATACGATCTGGCATTACTTGTTCAAGATATAATACTCGTACGCGTATTCATGTATGCATACGTATGATGCCGGTATATGATATGCGTCCAGCAGTTCAAGGTCTGGGATCACATTTTTTTTGTTGTAATTTTGTAATTTCAAAAGTTGTGAAGTTATGTTATTATACCAGGTACCTAGTACCAGGTATATTAAAAAAATCCAAAAACAACAGCTGTGAGATCGAGGATTTCGTCGAAACTCATCGTTGGGTATCGACTACTGGATTAGGAATCAGGACAGACACTGGGTGTACTGATGTAGTTGGGTAGACATAACGAGTTAAATGTGAAGACAACACACACACTAGCAATAATATCCCAATATAAAATATTCAAATAATTACAGAATATTTAAAAATACATTCGTAATTTTTCTGTCCTTTTCCTCATCCCTTTTATCATCTTCGCCCTTCTTTTCTCTCTCCTCCCCATATAGTCGTCACTCAGATCCTGGGTCACAAAGTAAACAGAAATAAATATGTACCTGGTACGACATAAGCGGAGATCGCGGTGGCTCTTTCACGTCCCGTGAATTCCCGTGTTGGGCGCTTACAAAAATCCCGTGAATCCCCGTCGTGGCTACTTCCCGCGTGAAGATTTCCCGTGGTGGCCGGTTCCCGCGGGAAGTTTTCCCGTGGTGTCCGGTTCCCGTTCAAAAAATCCCGCGGATTCCCGTGGTGACTAGTTCCCGCGGCAAGGCTTCCCGTGGAGGCCAGTTCCCGTGTAAATGACCTCGTAAATTCTCGTGGTGGCTAAATCCCGCAGGAAAAGTCCATCAAAATCGTACCCGAGGAAGGCCCTGATGTTTTCAGATTGTCAAAAATCCGATACTTCAAATCCAAAGGTATTTGAGAGTGGGGTCAACTCTCACAGGTAGGTCACGGCCAGACCGTGCCGAGCCGACCGCGCCCGGCCCGGCCCGTGATTCAAATCACGCGCCGAGGCCTGACCCGGCCTGCGATATTCCAACCTCACGCGCCGTCGGCCAGGCCAGGTCCGCACGAGGTTCCAATGTCGCTGACATGTCGTCTGCCCTGCCTGGCTCGTGAGATTCTCAGATTACGTTTGCTTTTTCTTCACGCTGTGCCTCCTCCTCCTCGATATTTCGAGGCCACAGCGTGCTCGATAGCCCGCACTCAGCAGTGTTTTTGGGCAGCCGCTCGCTGTCTACAATCGGCGTGAGAAGCAGAGTCTGCCATGCCCCTATACCGGCCTTCGGGTACCGTTGGAGTCGGGTGGGTTACGTAGTGCCTTGATCAGGCGTATTTCGAGCCACGACAAAATGTCATGAATCGTGATTTCGTTTTTTTTAGGGAAAACCTACGTAAACAACATAAAGTCATGAATCGTGACGTTTTTGTCGTGAATCATGACATGAAAATTCACGATTCATGATTCATGACGAAAAACCTCACGAATGGTGAGTTTTTCTCGTTCGTTAGGAATTTTACCCTTATTGCGGCTGCGGTAGAGTTGGGTTGTACGTGGCGCGTCAGGCACTGGCACCTACGATTCGCGCGTCGTTTTAGGCAGCAAGTAGCAGAGCAGCAAGATGCTCAATCGAGATGCCCTCGCACGGAGGCAGGCGCCACCACGAGCCAAACTACGGCAGGGTCTAACTGCGCCGTCAGGAGGCTGGATTCGACGACGAAGGAGGAGGAAAACTGCGTCGACGACCGGGGAAGAGACGGATTGAACTCACCCTGCGCGGTACTTTTTGTTTCCAGATCAGCACCAAAATGCCAGGAGCACGTTGTTTTGGGACGGGGGAGAAGAGGAACCGACTGGGATTAAGTGGCAACGAGAGCACGTGCGAAGGAGCGGGACGAGTGGGCTGAGGCGGGGAGGCGGCCACGGAGAACGGCAGCAGGACGGCACATACATGGAAACCCGCAACCGGCGTGCACATCATCACTAGAGCTGCAAAAAACATAATTTTTTCCTGTTTATTTTTACGAGGCAGTGCCTGTTACTTACGTCACTGCTGTTGTTTTGTTGTGTTGGCAGAGTTGAAGTATACCCTTCGTTCATGAGGGGCGACCCCCCGCAATTCTCAGAGACGACGTGGTTTGCTGTACTGCAAACCTTGTCAGACAATCCGGGGAGACGGAGCCGGTCGTTGATATTTGTAGGGTGGTTTTTGGTTCGATTGCTCTTTCTTCACTGCATGTGCATGTCTGCGGGGTCGTCACTCTGTCAGCACTCCAGGCAGCAGGCGTGTTTCTATCTGTTTTCACAAAACTACCGTGCGCTTGAACGGGCGGTGCAGGCAGCACTCCGACGCAGCCGCTTGCAGCCAGTAGCCACGAGTTGGTTAGTTGTGGGAACGGGGAGGGGCTCTATGCTATACTAATTTAGTGGATACCCGCGGTCATGTTATTAATAGTTCAGTTTGCACATTGTTTTCATTCGTTTGTGCTCCTTTTTTCGTCTCGTGTGTTTCAGGTTGGCAAGCGTCAGCGTTCCGCCCCGGATTTTGGGTTTTTTCGGATCTTCCTACGTATAAAGGGCTCCAGCACCTTTGTCCCGGACTCTATGTTCGAAATTTTTCCGTGCACTCAGCTGGGTGCAAATTTATTGCACACCCAGTTTCTGTTATATAGGTTTTACTGTGTACTCGTAGTGCACCAAGAACCCTGATCCACGACCGATATGTGGGAGGACGGTTCGCGCTTCGCGCTCTCGATTTGCGGTTCGCGCTTCGCGCTCACGGCCTCCGGCGGCTCCTGCGGAGGGCGGATTATATTTCTGCACCTTGTGGGTGGGAGCAGGGTGCCAAATGGAATCAGATCCGGGTGGGATCAGGTCCGGGTGGGAGCACGGTAACACCCTGCTCCCCCTTCGCACCCTGCTCCCACCCGGACCTGATCCCACCCGGATCTGATCCCATTTGGCACCCTGCTCCCACGCACAAGGTGCAGAAATATAATCAGCCCTCCGCAGGAGCCGCCGGAGGCCGTGAGCGCGAAGCGCGAACCGTGAACCGAGAGCGCGAAGCGCCAACCGTCGAACCGTCATCCCAAGTGTCGGTCGTGGGATCCGGGTTCTTGGTGCACTATTAATACGAGTACACAGTAAAACCTACCTGGTATATTAACACAAACTGGGTGTCCCAAAAATTCCACCCAACTGGGTGCACGGATTTTTTTTGCTCTTTTTTTGCAAACGACAACGACGACGACATCAACAACAACAACGACGACAACGACAACAACGACAACGACAACGACAACTACAACAACAACAACAACAACAACAACAACAACAACAACAACAACAACAACAACAACAACAACAACAACAACAACAACAACAACAACAACAACAACAACAACAACAACAACAACAACAACAACAACATTATAGTGTGCCTTGGGAACTTGCGCGATGAGATAGCTTCGCGAATGCCTGCGCTCGTGATTGACTGCATGAACGCCATTCACAGCAAGCAGCAAGCAGTGCTTTGCTTTTGTAGCGTTCTGGTGCCACGGGCACCTGTGGTATACAGTACTACGCGGTAGCAACGTGCCCAAGGTACTTTTTTGGTATAATACGTAGTTACGCAGTACCTGCAACAAGCAGGTACGAGTCGAGTACGAGTACACACATAGAGAGGGACGTCGTATGTATGGGAGGGAGACCATGCATGAACATGCAATCAGCAAAGCAGNCAACAACAACAACAACAACAACAACAACAACAACAACAACAACAACAACAACAACAACAACAACAACAACAACAACAACAACAACAACAACAACAACAACAACAACAACAACAACAACAACAACAACAACAACAACAACAACAACAACAACAACAACAACAACAACAACAACAACAACAACAACAACAACAACAACAACAACAACAACAACAACAACAACAACAACAACAACAACAACAACAACAACAACAACAACAACAACAACAACAACAACAACAACAACAACAACAACAACAACAACAACAACAACAACAACAACAACAACAACAACAACAACAACAACAACAACAACAACAACAACAACAACAACAACAACAACAACAACAACAACAACAACAACAACAACAACAACAACAACAACAACAACAACAACAACAACAACAACAACAACAACAACAACAACAACAACAACAACAACAACAACAACAACAACAACAACAACAACAACAACAACAACAACAACAACAACAACAACAACAACAACAACAACAACAACAACATTATAGTGTGCCTTGGGAACTTGCGCGATGAGATAGCTTCGCGAATGCCTGCGCTCGTGATTGACTGCATGAACGCCATTCACAGCAAGCAGCAAGCAGTGCTTTGCTTTTGTAGCGTTCTGGTGCCACGGGCACCTGTGGTATACAGTACTACGCGGTAGCAACGTGCCCAAGGTACTTTTTTGGTATAATACGTAGTTACGCAGTACCTGCAACAAGCAGGTACGAGTCGAGTACGAGTACACACATAGAGAGGGACGTCGTATGTATGGGAGGGAGACCATGCATGAACATGCAATCAGCAAAGCAGTGCCAAGCAGTAGTACGTGAAACAAGGAAATAATAAGAAGGCAACCAAGAGGCAAGGCAGCAGTGTCAGCGTCACCATTCGCACCTTTCGCCGCACTCCACCAGAACCGGCTCCGCTCCCAGCCGCAAGACAGTCGAGGTCACCGCGGTGAACGTAAACGCGTTCGTCAGCACTTTGTGCCCTGGTTGAACCCCCACGCTGAGAAGAGCAATGAGTATCGCGGATGAACACGAGTTCACGCCGACTGCAAAACGCGCTCCTGTTGCCTTCGCAAACTCTTGCTCGGCAAGGGCCACCTGGGAGACCTCTGCCGACTCGCAGCTGTACCGGAACAGTCTGCCGCTGCGGAGAACCGCGACGGCGGCTTCTATGCCCTCCTCAGGAATGCTCATCGGCCGGGTAAAGTCTTTGCTGAATGTCACGGGCGTTGCTTCTCCGTTTCCATCGATCTCCTCCTCGGTTTGCTGCTGCTGCTGCTGCTGCTGCTGCTGCTGCTGCTGCTGCTGCTGCGGCTGCTGTTGTTTTTGTCGTATCTGTCTGTTGCTAACTCCAACGGGCTCAATCGCAACGTTGCTGTTTGCTACCAACCCCGATGCTTGGCACAGCACGGTGCTGAGTAGAAGCACGAAGCCAGCGACTGCTGCCGAGGCGCGCCAGCAGTTCATGCTGCACTCGTTGCTGGTGCGTGTGTTTGGGTGTAGTGTGGTAGGTGTGCGTGATGCCAGCGAAGAACACAAGATAAATGGTTGATTTGTTGTCCTTCAATAAAATTGAGGTGTTCGGACACTTTCTTCGTAGATTGCGTAGATTATTTACTCCCCTGGTCAATGCCATGAATGGGCTGACTTTACTCGGCAAGGGGCGACTGTCGGTCCGTGGGGCGACACCAGAGCAACGACAAGCTTCCACACCGTAACCATGGCATGCTGCGTACGTCTGGCCGCCTTACTCGCGCTGTGCTTTCCGGTAGGGGGCTTCATATCGCCATGTTTGGGTGCCCCAATTTCAAGGTTCACGCCGCTGGTTAGCATGACAGGCTGCGCCAGCAGCAGCATCAGCAACAGCAGCAGCAGGAGGAGCAACAGGAGCCGGTGCAGCAGAAGCAGAAGCAGTAGCAGCAGCAGCAGTGCCAGGGTTTCACCGCCCAGAGCTATTGGCTCCGGTGGCTGGAACACAGAAGAGGTGACCGCAGCAAGAGAAGCCCTCATCAACAGCGAGAGTTTCGTAATCCTCGTCAATCGAGCGTCAGACAGGCTCCATCTCGACGAAGTAGGAGAGGCGGAGGGCAGTGGCAGTAGTAGTAGCACTGCAGCAGCCATGGGAATTCGCAGCGCAGAGATGGCAATGACGACGACGACGACAACAGAGCAAGAGGATACCACTGACATTTCTCGAACACGGGCTGGCGAGTGGAAACGGAATGCAGACAAGCTCAAAAGCCTACGGCTGGCGGTGCTCGAGAGCGGTAGAGCGCGTGAGATTGCGAGCAAGCTGATCGTACGGCTCGAGAACAACAACCGCAACCGCCGCTCTACCAGCGGGCCGAACGAGCGTCGATCAGAAGAGCTTCGTGCGACCTCTCCTCCACGTCAGCAGGAGGTCATCCAGGACGCACCACGAGGGCCCAGCTTCAACAACATGGCAGAGAGGCAAGACTTGAAGAGTGCGGCTGCTGCGACGGAGGGAGGGGGGGGACTGGGAGAAGCAAGTCCGGGGCCGCCAGGGATCCGATGGTTCCGCCGCATTGCGACGAAAGTGTCACGCGTGGGAAGGCAAGCCAAGGGGAAGGTAGCGCGAGCATATAGGGGGGAGTCGGGAACGACCGATGATGTTATCTGTCGAGATGCATAGAAGGTATATATACATACATACCTGGTACCTGGTACGTTGTTTACGAGTAAATGCCCCGGACAGGCTGCTGGCCGGTACTCGCGGCGTTGCTAATAGTGCATGTCACCTCTCTCCGTGCGCACGTATATACCAGGTGTGTTTCTTGCATATAGAAAGCTCTCTCTAGTGCTGTACGTACGCACGTGTGTATGATAAGGTATTGCTGCTGTATGCTGTAGTACTCGCAAGAGCGCCCGGGGAAAAAAAAATGCAAGACGAACACTGCGTTTCTTTCAGATTCGGCCCTAGGGGTAAGCTACACTAAAATCAAGTGATACGCTGAGTAGGGGACGGTTAACGCTCATCCCCTCCCCCACGAACGCCGTGCGGTATCTGTTGAACACGATCGCGGATATCCTCCCGCAACCGTTAGAGGGCCGAATACCGAATACCTCACCTCAGATTAAATCGGGGTTTGGAAACGTGCAGATAGACATCGTTGTGCATGTCTGAACGGACAGCTGTGCACCACATATGTGTCTGTCTGTGGAAGCTTGTCATGGCGATACGATTATTATGTCGTGTTTTTTTCTGGCCCGTTTGAGGGTAGGGGGGGGGAGGTGTTGGTCAGGCAGTTTTGTTTTTGGGCGCCCTTGGTACTCGTATTAATGTGGACTCCCAGTAATAATACTGCTGCATTATGTATGTGTAGCTTTCAGGGACGGTGCTACCGCAAGCACTATCCACACCTGGTATGTACCTGGTACGTACGTATACCGTATAGCACTCAGCCCAATGGTACTACTCGTATTGATACTACTGAAAGTGGTACCCAAGGCAAGACCGCCTCTCTGTCTCTTCTGCTGTACTCGTAGTCGTGTACTCCTTGTAGTCGGTACGTGTGAATTATCTAGTGGGTGGTTGTGTTTAGTTTTGTGTTGTCTTTCTGAAGTTCCTTTTATCAATAACGAGTCCCCTCAGGCATGCTCTGCCCAAATTTTTAATTTGCATAGTTTGTGGTCATGACACCCTGACTTGTAGAAATACATAGTAAGTTATACCGGTACACGGTAAAACCAGGTACCGGCGCTGTTTGAGGTTGTGCGATATCTAAAAATCCCATGGAGGGGGAAGTTAGTCGGTATATCCGGCTGTACTTGTAGTGGTCCTTGTTTGCGCTTTTTGTGTCTGATGCAGTATAATAGTAGCGTGTTGCGAAGTGTGGCTATTTGGGCATGGCTCTTCAAACAGGGCTGACGTTGTCAAAACAGGGCTGGCGTGTACACGTGCACCTACTTAAGTACATACCTGGTATATAATATATAAGTACGTGAAGCTGTTCATTATAGCCGGGTGCGTGTGGTTACGTGGTTATTAGATGGTTGCGGTTCTGACGATCGCGGCTCTGGGTACAGGTAGCACCTCAGTCGGCACAATTGTTGTGACCGCAGTCTGCAAAGCGTGGAATACACGTATATACCATAGTGCAAAATCACTCGCAGGCCGTGTTACGCGGCAATCAGTCAGTCCAGATATTTTTTGGTATGAGATTATCTATACCGCTGTAGACTGGACTATACCGCTGTAGACTGGACATTACCAGGTACCAGGTGTTTGGTTACTACTCTGGCGGCGTTTCTGTTTTTTGTAAAACAGGAGGAGTGCACTGCTGTTTTTGTGGTGTTTTGTGATTGTACCCGTTTCTTCTTTTAGCAACCCCTGTCCTAGCCTTGCCTGTAGCAGCACGGGATTTCGCAACAGGCGCTTGCTTCACTTGGGTATGTATGTGTGTCCCGACGGCCCTTTCGTTGCAAGTACTCGCACCCTGGTAGTGCATAATCAACGGGCGTTTTATCTGGTATGTATTAGCAACGTAGCTGTCGAGGCCTTTACTCTCGCATGTCTTTTGTAATTTCCTGTCATGCTTGGAGCCGGATGCGGTCCTGCGCTCTTTATCGTCGTGACCAATGGTGGCGTGGTAGTTACTACTTGCTACGGTATCTTCCGCGCGTAACGGTTATACAGCGTCGACGATGGGGGCATAATACGAACAGACGCGAAGCGAGGCAAACCTATACCCCTGGTACGCCATAATTTTGTATCGCACATCATACTCCGAAAATACGATAATACTGTTGTACACCATCCTGTGAGCTGCGAGGGAGAGCTTCTCCCATTGCAAAGGATGGTACATGGTCCCAGCGCGGTGAACTCCCGCCGAAAATACACGACTTGTCCGTTATTGCGGAGAGAACGTCGGCGAACAATCTGCGCGGCGCTTGACGTTCTGCGCTTTTTGCTAAGCCTTTATTAACAGCGCAGCACCTGCAACCACAACCAACAACACCAACACGCGAGTTCTTGCACGCCCACGAAAAACTCGACTTATTTCTGCTCCTCCAGAGTAGGCAACAGACAAAGTCAGGTGCAGAAAACACGTCTCACCAAACACGTACGGCAAACCCTTCCCCTAAAACTTTTCCGTGAGCATGGCTCTACCCAAGCGCAGCTGAAACTTGAGCGGACTTCGCGGTCGGAGTCGCTCGTCAAAGGCGTTGAACTCGCACTTCTGCAGCGTTTCTAGGTACCACGCCACCCGGACCCCAGGGAGCAGCGCCGCAAACGCCCCCGACGGAAGCTTTCCCCCCGCCTCTTCCCGCACCGCCGCCAGCCCTTCCTCCGCGGCTTCTATGTGCCCCTTCGCGACGGATGCGACCTCAAAGACGCACTCCGCCAGCGCGTGCGCCTCCGTGGCGTCCTGCGGCCCCCTCTCGAGAACGGCGTGTCGCAGGAGAAATTTCCGCATTACTTCCGACGGTAGGACGCAGGATTCCACGATTCTTCCGCCGCCGATACTGCCGCCAGCTGACGACGGTGGCGGCGGCTGCGCGAGCGACCGCAGGAGCGTGCATACCCCCGCCGCTTTCCCCACGTGACCGGCGGCGTGCCCCAATGCCGCCGCGCTCGGCAGCGCTCCCGCCCGAACACCGGCTAGCTCGAGCGACAGGTAGAGGAGCGAAGAGGCTGTGTTCTCCGCGTACCTTTTTGAGGGGCGGGTGTGAAGCGGGCGATGCAGAGGTGACGATAGCGTTAGAAACTTTGGGAGGTGTACGGTAGCTATCAACTTCGCCGTCGCTGCAGCAGTGGGGCAGTGGGCATTCGTGCCTAAAAGCGGATGTGGCGTTGGCGCAGCTAGTGGGCGACGTGGTGATATATACTGCTGCGCCTCGGGGGGGGGCTTACTATCGAAGAGATATGCAGCTCCGTCGAACGCCCCGATTGCAGTGCCGCCCGTAGATCCTGCACGTCAGCCGGAGACAGCCACGTTGCCAGACTATATTCTGGGCAGTCCCTTTCGTGTGTTCAAATATTGTGTCAACTTCCTGTGATACATGCGTAAAAACACTATCCTTGAAAGCAGAAAACACACCGATGAAATCAACCAAATGACCAGACCTGCTTTTTATTTTTTATTTTGTATCCTCCGGCAGATTGGTAAAAATAAAGCTCAACCCCTTTAGGACCGGACGCCCATTGGGAAATATTACTTGAAATTAGAATTAGATATCTGTTCACAGTGCAGTTCTAACCACACTTCCACATAGAATACGAGCTGGTCCAGCTGTAATCGCGAGGCGGTACGCGCCGGCGTTTTCCCAACTCAGTTTTGCGAATTTCGAACTGAATTTTTGTGTGGAGCTTCCTATGAGTAAAACGAAGCGATTGCCTGGGGCTCCATTTTGTTTTGTCCAAGACCGGCAAAATTATGGCCGTTTCAAGAAAAACCTGGTCGGCATTTTGGCAAAAAAGTACCGGAAAAAAAAGTCGAAAAAAAATGGAGCCCCAGGTAGCGTGTCGACGAGAGCGATGCGAGTCGCGTGTAAAACAAATCAGACAAAAAAACGATAAATTCAACTGGGAAATCAGGATTTTGGGTCGTTCACCGTAATGTCTTAATTTTGTATGACAGATCATGTGCGCCTCATATCTCTTGATAGGAAATGAATCAGGGGATGGGGAGGATATCGATCGTTTCTCCATGCCTCAAGGAATGTTCACAACGTGAATCAGCGTCATCCGCCGTACAGGTTTTTCGGGATTCGTATGGACCGCAGTATGGAGATATCCCCGTACGCGACGGGATTTATTTGACATGTTATTTCTCGACGAAATTATCTCGGATTCCGAAAATTCTAGCATGTGCAAACGCGCTGCGAGCTCAGAAACCACGGTGCAAAATTAGGAGCTAAAATGTGCTAAAATGAGTGTAAACCGTCCGATCGAATGAATATCTGTTTTATGGCTGGACCAGCTCGTAGGTGTTGTGGGTAAATTTAACCGTTGCTCCCGTTGCAACAGCACAACAAGCTGCTGCGCTGCTACCTCGAGCGCGTGGGTATGTTGACCCCATCTGACCCCGAGACGATCAGATACGGTGGAGATAAGCCACCTGTGGGAGTAATCTCCGGGTAGTGTGGGACTTGCACGAGCTCACCCGCTAACAAAAACCTACGCTATGCTGCCTCTCCGGTCCAGTTACACCTCCACACTACCCGTTGGGGCGTTGGTCCTGCTGGTCCACCATTACAGGTAACTGGTAACACGCTGCCCCCGTCACTGCAGTCGCGCCTAGCGTAGGGATCGCATCTACTGTAAATATCACTGCGAAGACAAAGCAACTACAACGCTGTACACGAATGTATGAACCTCGTAATCCACCTCTCACGTTTCCATCTCCTCGAGTGTTTCCGGTTGCGTTCGTTCCAAGTCGGCCATTCTCGCGTCCAGCAATCGGTCGAACCATCGACGGGTGAGCCCAGCGTTCTCCTTACCGACTACTTGCGCCAAGGCAAGCGCCACAGGTTGCGGGGGAGGCTCCCCCGCGAATATATCTGCATCGTACACAGCGCGGTCAAGAGGAAAGCACCTGGCACGTATCAGACCCACAGCCCCGTTGGTTTGGGGAACAGACTATGAGTAGAGAAGCCCCATAAGTAGGGGTGGGTAATCTAGCCCATCGACCTCGTCCTTCAGGTTCGGAACACGCAAGGCGGACCATACGTGAGCGATGCGTCTGCCATGCGTAAGCTGTCCTGGTCTACCGGTACCATAAATCGGGCTAGTTGGCTAGTTGGTCAGTTGGTTGGCGTACTTGTCACCCGCCAGACGAGCAGTCGAACCTGGATTTTTTGTTGTGGAGTTTCGTAAAATCTCATTGTTCTATCCAGTAACTGTCGTTTTCTCTGGATTCGCAGTTTCCTCCTCGATCTACACAACCAGCAAATGAAATCGAACTCCAGTTGTTGAGATCGTTAGCGTGTGTAAAAACCTTACCCTCACTAACCGCGAGAAAGAGAGTCGCGCGAGTCAAAACGAGGAGTGTTTCTGTACACCATTTAACTCTGCTATCGCCGCTACCGCTGGTCGTGCTGGTGGTGCTGAACAGAAACAAAATACGCGCTGGAGTGTACGTGCTTCAGTGGCAAAGACAAAAAAACAAGAAAACACAAACCATGTTTCTATATTTTCGTTCCGGGCGGATGCCCGGGGGTTTTATCCGTCCATACCCTGTTTTTACCGCGCGGGTATTCGTATGTCCTGCCCCCTGGTGACCGTACTTTATGCTACCACACAAAATCCTGTCTCTTGGCGCCAAACAGCTACATACTTGTTTGTAAGGTGCCAAACACGTAAAAGGTCACTCTATTATGTTTTTCACAAACGGTGACCACATTAATATCCAAAGTGTCGCAGGTTTCTCCCCTTGATAGAGCCAGGGCCGAAAACTACAGTATCATGTAAAGTAGACAAGAGTCCAATATACAGAGTCTGTACTGGAAACACTCGTACATGCCATATCATACCTTTTCACATGTACCACCATCTGAAGTAGCGGCGGATTCAACCTGAAATACTGCAGTACTACAATGCCAGGTACTTATGAATGTGATATCCTATATTCCTGTTGCCTCGTATAGCACTGCAGTCTACACTCTGTATCTGCAATTAGGAATTTGGGGTTTTAACGTATTTCGAGGGAAGAGGAGCACACATTCTATCAGAGGGCGAGTCTCGTCGCACCTGCCATGGAATCCTTCCACCACTGCATTCGCATTCTTCCTGGAATCACGTTTCCGCGCACGGCATCCTTGATGGCCGCGGTTTCCACATTGAACGCCTTAATCGCCAAAGCCGCCGGTCTGTTCGAGCGAGAACGGTGACCAGGAGCACAGGAGCACAGGAGATTGCCATCAAAATCGAAACATTAAAACAGCAGTGGTCGCCGCAAAACGACCTCAAGAGTAAGGCGACAGAGCAGTGAGGCAACAGTGAGGCAGTAGTAAGTAACCGTCTCACCATATCATACATACTTACGAGGGAGTCCGGAGTCCGGACAAAGCAACATCGGGACGAATATAAGTACAGCAGTGTACTCGTAGCTACAGAGTGGCTGACTTTGCGTCGACGGCTGTCGTTTATACTTGATTCTAATAAGGGAGAAGGTGCCGCTATCGCTGCACGGTGTAGTGTGGGTACCTTCGGTCAACGACGAAAGCGTGATAGGGCTTACAGTACGTATATACGAAGTATCATACGTAGGTAATATAGCTTATCCGGCACTGAAATGCGATTTCGCATTATAACCAGGTACCTGGTAACTTGGTATGATATAATACATATACGTTACGGAGAAAAGTCACCGAAGTCGTCGCTCGAGACCTTCGAACCAAAGATGGGGAGTGACGGCAATTTGGGTGGTGACGTGACCGTAAATGGGCAATCACGTGACATGACGGCAAGTGACGGCTAAATCCGGAGACACGAACGAAATTTCCCCGTTTTTATTCAAAAGCCTGTAGTTAAAAACGGTACGCAGTTGTTTTACGTTTTTGTTTTTACGATTTACTTTTAACGATTTTTTGTTGCTATTTTGTTTTTAATATTTTATTTTGGGCATTGAGCCGGTCGCCCCGGTGGGCTAGCAGGTAACCACGAAGCCTGTAAGCGTCAAGAAAGCGAGTTCGAGCCCCGCCGAGTGCATGCTCTTAGGCACTTTTTCTCGCAAAAAATATCTTGACTAGCAGAAAGCGCGAGAGCGTGAGTTAGCAAAAATTCGATGAAAGTCGACGAGCGTTGGGAAGGCTGAACCCTCTGCGCGATAAAAATGAAGGCAAGAACCGTAGTGGGGGAGGAGGGAGAGGAGCCTACTTTGTGACCCCGGATCTGAGTTACGACAAGTAGTAGGGAGGGAGAAAGACAGAAGTGCGAAGATAATAAATGGGATGGAAAAAAAAAAAAATGCCAAGCGTGTACGTGAGCAGCTTGAGCGATAACGACATGAAAAAACGATATGCAGTCATGCGTGATGCGTGATGATACTTTTTTTTAATTTTGTAGGGAAGTAGACTAAAAATGTCTATCAACAAACGCTACAAGAGTTTTAGCCTTATAAACTCGATTTCCACCACATCCCCCCTCCGCTAAACCTGACTTATACCTTTGGTTAAGTCAGGAACCCCGATTGAGACTCTGACTATCCAAGTTTTACCTCCGAGTTTCTCGGTACCGGACTCAGTACGCAATGGTCGCATTGCTCTCATCGTCCCTTCCTGGTTGTTTTCTAAGTGAGCCAGTTTTACGTACAGGATATTGAAAACATGATACATTTTCCTTTTTTCTGTTTTAAGGGATGAAAGTGAGGATCGAACCACGGACCCCAATCTTCAGAATCTCACGTCCTGCCTACGACGCCATTGTAGGGAAAATAGACCAAAAATGTCGATCAACAAACGCTACAAGATTTTAATTTCCACCACAATTTCGCAAGGGGTTTCCAGAGATACATGGAAGCGTTTTTCGGGAGGAGATAGGGGTTTGCGGGTCGTGACGGCTTGAAAATCGGTGACACGACGGACGTTACGTGGTGAGGGTGTGTTTTAACTGACTAAAAACAGCGTTGGGACGGATGGAATGGAACATGATGGTCCCCAACAATTGCTGCTGCTTGGTTATGATTTGTTTTCACAGTGAACAGGTTCCAAGCGTTCCCACTCTGTCCGTGTTTTTTGGAAGAGGAAGCATATGTCTCAAAAAAAAAATGTACGTAGTCTTGTTCAGGTCGACCGAACGGCCCGACCGAACGGGCACAAAGAACGAGATGCCTTGCAGTGATTGGTGCTGGGAGTGTTGCGCTACGCACTTGCCGGGAGGCCCACGGGGGTATGGGGATAGATGGGACAACATGGGAGCACTTGATGGAGCACGTGAAGACGCCACACGACTCGCCTGCGGCAGGACCCACGCGCTATGGCCATGGCCTGACCAGGAGGCTCGCCATGGAAAAAAAGGATGGTGCCGAACGAGCCTCTAGCGATAATTTTCTAGCAAAAAAGCCGAACTGATGTTCATGAAAACACCAGGAGTCCTCGTCGAGCCGCGACGGCGATATCATAACTTCTAGATATGTGCCGAGGGTGCTACTTGGATGGCTAGCACCGCCAGCTGTGAGGCATGCCTTGCGGTGTATTTGCGTTTGAAGCTGGCCTCTCTCGTGCCAAAAGCACTCGCTACCCCCATGACGGTACCCCTATCCTAGAGTCAACCAGCACGGTCCCGCCGCAAATATCAGTTGAATTATTTTATGTTCAGCCTGTTCAAGGTCGATTGCCCAGAATTCCAATCGGACACAAACCCCCAAAAACAGCTTTTGGAATGTAACGAACGAACAGGACTGAAGTAGAATAATCTTGTTCCATTCCAATCAGTCAAACCGATCAAACGCATTCAGAACTGAAAAACTATCCCACACTAATTCCAAGTGGTATGTCCCCAAAAACGGGAGGGCGGTTCTTAACCCCTTAAGAACTGGTCCCACGAATTTGGGGATAAACTACTTGGAATTAGTGGGGACGTTTTTTTTCAGTTCTAAATGGGTTAAGGGGTTAACTCATTTAGGACTGCAGTCCCGATGTGGGGACAAAACACTTGGAATTAGAGTGAAATATTCAGTTCTAGACAGCAGTGCAGCTCTAAAAAGCACCCTGACGGAGCGTACCGGGGGGGGCGGCACTCCCCATCTTTTTATAAAAATGTTAAAATAAGTCAGCTATGAGTACGACCGATAGAACGGCTGAAACTCAACTTGTTGCAAGCTGCGCGTTACGCCAGACACGCTTATTGGGCGTGCTTGTTCTCGTGTGGTGTTTGTGAGTTTGCTGCTTCGAGAGGGGTGGACAAAGGGTGATAGTGGATCTTTAAAATGGGGGTTTTGTCTTGGTAGTAGTATGTTGACCCTCAGATCGAACCCTAACCCTAACCCGAACCCGAACCCTATGCCAGTGGTCAGTGCTTGCTTGGCCAATCAGAGTGCCTAATTAGCTACCTTAGGAAGATCCACTAAATAACAGTGTTTGTCCACTACTACTGTGCTTCGAATACGACGAGGAAACGAGGAATCGCACCGCAAGTACGTGTATGTTTATTACATGCTATTTTCAAACGACTTCAAATGCTATATATATAGTTCAACATTGCAACTCGTTACCATGCGGTGTCGCTAGCGGCCACCTTTCCTTCGCATAACCCTTTTAGGGATAGCAAATGCACAACAGCAGTGGTGCGGAAAGAGCACTCTGGTCCTACTGGTCACACCATATATGTTGGCACCTCAGACCTACCTCAACTGAGAGCCCTGGAGAAGGCTGTAGAGGTACCCATCATAGTCACCACGTTTGACGATTTCACTACACTGCGTGAACGGATCTGGCGGTACGGTGGCCTCGCCTCTTTGCGTGGACATTCTTCGAGCAAGCGCTCGTGCAACTGTCGGTGTTGTGCGCATCTCGATCGCTCCAGCTGATTGCTCTGCGTTGGTGTAGGGTCCAGATATGACGATATACTGACCAGGTCTCCAAACAGGTGAGGTCGGTTCTCGATGATTTTCTGGAGGCGTCTTTTGCAGGGGTCCGATGGCGGTTTCGGTTGGGAGACCGCACGCACGACCGAGCACTGGCAGCAAGCTTTCTATCCACTGCCTACTGGGGGCAACATGGGAGGAGAAGGAAACTCTTGGAAAATCCTATATGCTCTTGCCGCCTGAAAGGCCCGAGGAAAGCCGCGTAGCAGCTACGTAGCTAAACAGGAAATATGCAAACAAACCGAAACGCAAGACGCAAGCAGATAGCAGATATGAGTACTCGTACGAATGGAAACTGGGTAATTGCGCCGCTTGCTCCGGCCGGTAGCCGGTAGGTAAGTAGATCGAGCAGGTACGCGCCAGATCTACCCGCTACTCGCGCTACGAGTGCATAGTTCCTCCATGGTCCAAGGGGTTGCTTATTGGCAGCAGTACCCGCCTAGGATAGAGAGATGCACATATGCTTTCGTAGGCGAGAGGAACATATCCGGGCGACTGGCTGTTGTGCCGTTGTTGCTTCAGTGCTTTGTAATTATTTGTAAACAAGTCGAAACTGATCTAAACGACGAAACTGCTCGATTGTCGTTTGTTGGAGCGTAAATACTCGCTCGTTTCAAGTGCGCGTCCTCGTCATCCTCCTCGTCGCTTGCTGCGCAGACTTGATCCAAGTTTTCGTCATCGTTTTGACCGAACCTTGCAAAATAAAATACATCCATCCACGCCTCCTTTTCGTATCTATGAAAACATGAAAACGTTGAAGCATTGAAACGCAGGGTGCTGGGCCATACGACAGCCTACCCTTTCAAGCAATCTCAAGCATTCCAGCTGACCCAGAGTGTGCGTACACTTCAATGATAACTTGTTTCTTGTGTTGGACCCCACTTTCAACAAAAGCTATAACGCAACGCAGGGGGTCTCCCAAACTACAGCAGTAATAATATTGGTAAACGTCAAGGCAAAACATGTTAATTCCTACTGTAGTTCTGTGCACAGCAGTACTACAACTAACTGTATACTTGAACCGAAGTGCACCAAATGAAGGTATGCACGTGTATCGTTCTCGGCACCCGTTTGTCGCAATGATGACTGACTGATGGCACAGATTGTTCCAGCATGTATGTGCTGCTCGGGGCGCTGCTCGGGCCACGCTACCCTCCACTCTATGTATGTGCTTCCACCACTACTCAGCAGCAGTGCTACTACAACAAAGTAGTTCTTGCTGTATTAGATACTCGTATCTAACGCCGCCAGCGCTAAGCCGAACGCTTGCATGGGCGACAACGGCCACCGAAAGTCCAACGCGAACTCATCGGTCCCTGACTTTCCAAACGACAACAACACCAATTCCCCCCCATCGTCTCGGCCTTGCTCGCTGTCCTCCCCCTGCCTCCCCTCTTCCCGTCGCTGCCTCGGCGCGGGTTGCTCGTTGCCCTCCCCCTGCCTCCCCTCTGCCCGTCGCTGACGCGGCGGCGGGGGTGTCCCGTTTTCGTCCCGCGCGACGCATCTTTCCTCGTCGCTGCTTACGCGGCGCAATATTTTTTGTCGTAGATTGACGTCGTCGCTGTCTGCGAGTACCAGCTGGACGTTCTTCACGGACAGATTGGTGGTGGTACAATCGGCGAAGTCGAGAACGTAAGCGCCCACCTGCGAGGAGGTGTACGGGGGGGGGTGTTATTGAAGCGCTGTATCAGCAAGATTGTTTGTATCTGGAGCATATCATGAACAGGTACTTGTACACGCGATGTTTCAGAAACGGTGAGAGTTGTCAGAGTGCGAATTTCATTGGCGGGTTTAATAATATATGAGGGTTTGATGTGCACAATCCACCCATGTCCGCGTTTTGTTTCGAGAGGTGCCAGTACACCAAAAGAAAGGAACTTGCCTCCTATCCCTCGGATTTTCGTGAACATCTGCTAATAAATGTTACTAACATCACAGATACGTGCATAACAGCGAGACTTGAAACACGCACATAGGTACGACTGCTATCAACCGTTAGCACTTCCTGCGTTCCGATGGTCTCTATTAGTCAAACTCCGAGTGGAATTGCGATGCCCCTGTAATATATATATCTCCCTCGCACGCATACGGCGACGTGAACCCTGCACTCATTGCCGCGCAGGTCAAACTCTTCCTAAACTTACTAGTGCCGGGGTACACTCGCTCACATTGCAGTCGTAGCGCGGCTTACGGTCTCGCATCCGTACAATACCAGGCTGGCGGTGTTGCTGGCAGTCCGCGAAGCCTCCGCCTTTTCCCTTGCTGGCGCTGTTCAATCTCAAGCTGTCCAGGCTGATCGAAGCCTGCGCACGGATGGGATTAGAGAAACAAGCGCGGAAGCACCATGAAGAAAACCGATCTATGTATGCGAAAATCCTTTGCCTCGCTTGACAAGGGAGGGAATAGTCGGAGGCGGGGGGGGGGGGGGGGGGGGGGGGGGGGGGGGGGGGGGGGGGGGGGGGGGGGTGCCTGCCGCATGTAAGCATGTCCGTATCGTGAAGATGCGCTCATTAAAATTAAAAATAAAAACTACGATTGCGATGTTGGAGACATTGTGGACATCTATTATGCTTAGGCCTCGGGAAAAGTCCTCTTGGAGTACGCGGTAAATGCCTCGCGCGGCGGACGGATGCTACTGAACCATACTTTGTGGCAACCGTACATAGACGCGTGCTACGATGGAGGTACGGTATACCACTTTTTGGCTGAAATCGTTTTGAATGCGGTCGGGCTCCTTAACCTAGGGCCCGGATTAACGAGTATAAAATAAATTCAATTTGGAAAAAATAAAATTCAAATTCGCTTTTTCATTGGTCAACACACGCACCAGCACCAAATATTATGCCCCAAGATCCTAATCTTTGGTGCTGGTGCGTGTGTTGACCAATGAAAAGCGGATTTGAATATATTTTTTTCCGAATTGAATTTTTTTCTTCTTCGTTAAAACGGGCCCTTAGCCCAAAATCGTCGGACTTTTCATTTTTGTATGTTGGAAAATTGTTCATTGTATGCTTAATTAGGCATGGTATAGTTCATTGGGTTGAAAAATTATTTTCCTTCTACATCAGTTTTTGACTACTGCAGGTATAGATATCCTATACTATAATCAAGTAAAAAATATTATTATGGTGCACCTACCTCTACCGTAGTATATGCGTCCATACCTCCATAGAACGTGGTCCGTCGGCTGCACCGCGAGTAGCGGAGAACGTGACAGCCGCCAACCCCGTCCTCGTGAAGAGACCTCGTCGCCGGTCCTTGGAGGACCGCCTGGAATAGATGTGGTATGTATATGTTGATAGAGCAAGTGCGGTTCAGATTAAAAAATGGCTCACTGTTGAGTCAAGCTGAAAGAGTATGTCCAACCCGACGTCAAATTTCTCGTTGCCGCGTGCCCAAATTTTCTACACTTCACTATTATAGTAGACTGGACTACACAGAAAGAAGCGTATTGGAGAGAATGAAACACCGTTAACGTTCACCACGCCGTCCTGCGGCAGAAAAAGGTACGAAGCACTGAAGCAAATTCCACGGTCTTCACTCTCGACTAAAGCTATCGGCATACGCCGGCGGTTTGCATTGGGCGTGCCTCTCACGCGTGCCCCGAAGCCACAGTCAATTTGTCCTGTCCATATTATTGTTATTTGTTTCGCCCTCCGCCAATGACGTCATACTACGGTAGCCTGCATGCAGGTGCACCATGTTTTTGCCTTCTGAGGGTGGTCACTTGAGGAGCTCTATACTAATAGTGAGTAAAACACTGATTTAGAACGGAACTAAAAGTGCTACCCTGATGAATAATCCCATGGCCAAACTATCCAACACAACGTAATATTGCAACACAATCTTGAAAATACGACGATTTGGGTTGAGGAGCCCGACCAATCAGAAACCATTTCAGCCAAAAAACGGTATACCTTTGTCGTGGCACGCGTCCAACCTATCGTATCGTACGTATGCCAATCCGACCTGAAATTGAATGTCCTTCAGTGCATCATTACAGTAGTACAGCAGTAGTCTCTCTTCCATCACTCGGAACCAACAATATATCGTGCTTTTGCCTCCTCCAAGGCTCCTACGTACAGTGCTGTAGTCACACTCTCTCTTTCTCTTAGAAAACTATCGTTTACCCTACAGTACGTACTCCTCGTCAATGTTCCACCCCCACAGCGTTGGTAGCAGCGTATACGGTATGCTCACCCCGGTGATATGCCATGGTCGTACAGCGTGTACGCTCTGCCGCTTCCGTCGTGACCCCGTAGTTTTCCTAAATAGTGCCGCTGCACGTGGAGGCATGCGCAAGCGGGGTCGTGGGGTTGGTCGAAGCGGGAGCCCATTGGCCCCAATCGATGAGGTAGGCGGTACGGGGGGGGGGGGGGGAGTAGACAGCGGAATTTGTTTTCAACTGTTGAACATAATTGAGCGATTTTTCTTCGAATCTCCTTTTCTGCTATCGTTACAGCTACTGTTCGTGTTCTTCATAAGTCATTACGTGCCACGTCTGCGTCTCTCTTCACAGAGACAGAGCTTCGACACGCATCATTCCATCATCGGTAAGCACTACGGTTTTGTCCTTTTCGTGTCATATTTGACAGATAACATGCGCTCACGTTATAACAGGGGCCCTCTTCGGCACGAGTCTCCTTTGTCATGTTAACAGACGTCACGACAACGAAACCAGTACACACAAGTGGCTCACCACCGGTTCTTGACAATGTTTGCTGAACCGACACCGCCTCGGTGAGCTTGTCCTACGACTGCTGGTCGAGACTATCGATAGTAAGCCAATATTATCAGGGGTGCGTGTCCCCAGTGTTGTCGCTGCCCGTGCTCACCGATTCTTTGCTCGTTTCCAAGGCTGGACTCGTGCTTATGTAGTAGTTTGCCGTTCGACTCAAGCCCTGCTGTGTTGCTGACATCATGAACTCCATGCCGTCCTGCCGCAGACAGACACGGGGGGAATTCGCGTACGATTCGCAGTTGGCGGGTGCCGACACAAGGAAGCCCGGGATCAGGCGGGGTAGTTCTCTTCCTTCGTACTTGTTTGTCAATGTCAATCCTGCTTGCGTGCATGCCCACGTGGATTTTTTGTGCGCAAGCTTAAGCTCCATTGATGAAACTGCTTAAGCTCAAGGGTGGAGGCACACTGTTGGGGTTGGTTGCAAAAAACAAGGGGTACTGCAGCCGATTGACATCGACGGAGCCAGGAGACACCGGCCACAGCGTATCATCGACTACCAGGTGCTACTTTAGCTTAGTATCATCTGCTTGCCTCGACATGATGCAGATGGTACACCCACGTCAAGGCCTTGTTCCACCCGCCGTCCCGTCGCCTTGTGACCCGACACCGTATCGCCCTGTGCTTCCTGGGCACGGGTCTTCTCGGCGGGCGTTGTGAAAGGCAAGGGGGGGGGGGGGGGGGGGGC
>MEHQ01001361.1:0-38470 GCA_008828725.1 Saccharina japonica | reverse complement strand
CACACAAAAAAAGCGCAGAGAAGGGGGCGGGGGGGGGGGGGGGGGGGGGGGCGTACTCATTTGTTGCTTGCCTTAGTCATTTGACCATTGACCACGCATCCCTTTCGAGACGGAGCACCGTTCCTACTCCTAATAGAGACACCTCCAACACTTGGGCGCTCATTACGTTGTTTCCATATATTACAAATAATGTTTTTGCTAATCTTATCCCCAGGGGGGGGTCACTTTAAGAGTCCCTTTTGTTCAGCCGCTCAGAGCCACTCGGTCGAGTGACTACCCTAACTCTTTGCAGTCTTAGGTAAAACGCGGTAATGAGAACGGGGTAGCCCCCAACGGTAGCCCCCTACCCTACGGCGCATCATGACATCATGACAAGGGCTAACACCGCATCTGTTTCTTTCGTGCCGCCCGACGACATGGTGGCCGGAAAAAAAAACCTTTCGGTAACGCTCGAAACCTCCCACAGCGGGAGAAATTCCTCTGCAGAGAAAAACGCCTTTCGCGCGATACAAACCCTTTCATGTTCCATTTATTGGGTCAAGTGTGAGGCGAGAGAGCCGAAACGCTCGGGTGCCGACGCATGCTACACGGTGGGGTTGCAACATTTTGTTTTTTTGTTTTTGAAGCTCCATCCCCAAAACCCTGGCATTTTTTTACTGGAAAAAATGTACCTTGTACCAGGTATGCCTTACCGCCAGGTATGCCTTATCGCAATGAAAAAAAAACTAATCTGTTGTCTACAGTAGGAATACGACGATAATTCTTGAAACAACACAAGTAGGGTTTTTTGCCTTAATGGGTAGACCCCCCCGCAAAAGAGCTCCGTTTATAACAAAAAAAACTTTGGCCTAAATCTGCTAGGAAACCCCTATCGTATGGGGGCAAGCTTTACCCGGTCAAGAAAGCGCGCATGGAGAAGAAAGTCAGCCCCGCCAATCTCAGGCTCGCTCCGGCTTCAAGCGTGGCCCCCGCACCGTCATCCCTCCCCCCTCTCTGCGGTCGTCTCAAGGAAGAGCGGACGGGCGAGGCGCAGCGCCGGGGCGCGTACGGCATAGCAGGTGCCTGCCCTTCAGGCTCCTCGATGATCGGCCAAGCTTCGACCAACGCTGTAGGGGGGCTGGGAGGCGAGCAGTCAAGAAGTGATTGGCAGGGGGTTAAAAACCGTATTGAAAGGGTCTGAAAAGGGTAGACGGACCCATCTGAACATGATTAGCATGGACGAGGGTTTGCTTGAGCCTGAGGTGCGTGCGCAACAATGTCCAAGGACCCCTTGGCTTGGTGGTTTGCTCGAAAGCGACGAACACCCCGTTAAGCGTCTACCTGGTGTAAACTCCACAGCTCTCTTCAATGTTCCAAACAATATTCGGCAACGTCAGCCAAGCTCGATTACGAACAATCTTCCGCCCCCATATGCAGAGGTAGACAAGTATCGAAGCTTACACAAGGTAGTCCTACGTAGCACCTAGACATTCGAGCGCAGTGTATGTCCTGTACCTGACAATGTTTTCGGTCTCCTTATCCACTGTCACCACCACCGCCGCTGCCGCCGTCACCGCCGCCGCTGTTGCCGCTTCTGCTGCTGTCGCCACTTCCTCATTTGCCACTCTCTTCCGCGCCACCGCCGCCCTCGTACCCCCCCCCGCCGCCGCTGACGCCGAAGCCCAAGCCGCGTTTTGTGCTACTCGCTGCCAATACCTTGACTCCTGTTCCTGGACTTGTGCCTCTTGAGCTCGCCGCGCCTCGCGAACAGAGTTGGCATTGAAAGAGCCAAAATATGGGCTGCAAGACGTGCCGAGGCCCGATTTTTAGGGGCAGGCGGCATGAACGCCGTACGAAAGGGTTCATTCACATCTCGGTCAGATCATCGGTTTTTAGTTCATGGTCTAGGTATTTCAAGGCAGATGATCTATGCCCGATCTTGTATGATCTGTATGATCTGTATGATCTGTATGATCTAGCGCGTGTTTGGCGGGTGGGACCCGTATAATCTGCAATGATGCTAGGACGTGCTTCCTGGAGTGGATCTGCACTCCACAGATCGTGCCCAACATCTCGTAACGGCAGGTTATAACCTAGTTGATCTAGATCATGATCTATCTGTAGATGATCTGTGCGAGGTGTGAAAGGGTTGCAACACGCGCCGTCACGTCGACCTCTTGCGGGCAGGAAGTCCCTTGTTTCATACGTAGATAAATAAGTCCTCTTCTTCTTTCGCATGGCGCAGGCGGAAACGACTCGATAACTCTTGCACGAATAGGGGACGAGCTTCCCTGGCCTCTAACGGTACGGATTATTTGTAAAGAAAAGGGACAACTAGTCCCTGAGCCTGAAACAGTGGCGTTTGTAAAAACAAACTGTTGCGGCGCGCCTGTTGCGTTGCAAATATCGTGTCCCTGGTTGTCAAGATTAGTTAATCAACACTAGCTCAAGTAATCATATAAACTATCGTGTCCCCCGAAGCTAAAAAGTAATTAATGTCTTATCACACACCCCACAGTGTACCACACTACTGCACCGAGTGGTAGTGCTTTTAGAGCGTCAAGTATTGTCCCCATTGTGCTGTATAGTAGATGTGCACTGCCGAGGTCCGACTAAGGACACTAAAGTGCTTAAAAAAATTGTTTTGTGTGTTCGGAATGGTAATCAGATGGTCTGTGTCGGATATATCACACACATATATAGGTGCCCGAAGCCTGCACCAGTTCGATTTCGACCTGAACAAATTTCAAATACACTGACAACTGCCACAACAATGTATCACTACATACGTCAACAACAACCCCGCCAACCGTTGTACGCAGACAAATAAGTGTACCGCGCGTAATCAGCAGATATGTAGATGCTGTAAGGTTTCTAGAATACCTGGATGGTGAATGCAGAGTCGCGTCGGAAGGCGCAACAAACAATAGTGCGTTTCTTTCCCTAAGCTCACGCCGCAGCCTCTGATCCGTCGCCCTTTTCTCGGCTTGTGTTGCAAGGTGCCTCTCCCACTCCTGCATACACACAGTCAGCAATTGCACATTTTTTTTTATCAAGGATGAATTCATGGAGGCGTTTTTTATCCTCGTGGTAAAAAAGCGCTCCTCACGCATCCCAGCGCAGCAGGTAGCATCACAAGCTGTTTTTTTTCGCTTCGCCCGCGGCACAAATAGTTAAGCATTTATTTAGTTGTGTTCATGTTTGACTTGGTTGACGTGCTGACCATGTTCTCTCCCGGCCCCAAGGTGACCGGAGGCTCGTGCGCACGAAGATGGAAAACGTTTTCAGTGAAACATCAAAATCGATCAACCGCAAAACAGCCCCCTCCACTCTGCAGGATACACCCCTTGTTCGCTTGACTCTCGAAGCCCGTTCTCCGGGTACAGCAGCAGCAGCATCAAGACAGTCGCACAATTGTTAGTATCGATGGATAGAAGGGATATAACCTACGACTGTACTCAGTCGGCGCTGACTTGCTGTAGTAAAGTAGCAATAGGTTATCCCGGGGGGTGTCCGTTTTCATCCCCGGGTTGTGGGAGTTGTATGTGTATGGAAGGATTTATGATCTGGGGATGGGAACCCATCGTCCCCGGGCGCGGCTGGCTCTGATCCAGGGATGGGAACCTATCGTCCCCGGGTGCGGATGGCTCCATGACAACCTACTACTCTACCACATCAAGTCAGCGCTGACTCTGAGTACATAGAGGAGGAGTGGGTTGTCCCTTACCCCCAACAAGTACCGGTATTTAGAGGACAAAATTTCTCACCGTGCGGACGTGGATGCGAAACGCGCGCCGCCTCCATGCTCGTTGTACCACCTCACAGCCCCACACCTCTGCCGCTTGCCGCTCCTGCTCCAGCGCCTCCCAGGCGCCCTCTCTTGTTCGTCAACCATGGTTGGTAAGCAAAAGGTAGTATATACGTACGTGGGTTTTTTTTTGTATGTAAAACAACAAAAAATGTCGGGACGTTCGAATGGCAGCAGCATCACCCACTGAAGAGGGGTGGTAAGAGGTGCATCTGCTATCCTTGCCGGCATTGCGGCTGAGGTTTTTTTTCTATTATTGCTCCGGGGTGTCTACGAGCTGGTATGCACTGGTCAGTTAAATTGCCTGGGTGATCAAAACTGGGCATTCGTACAGGCCCTTGTTTCGAGTAATTGTGTTTTTTCAATTATCACTTTTGCTTTCCAGCCTTCTGAACAAGCAGTGGCCACAGGTGTCTTCCTCTTCCCCCCCCCCCCCCCCCCCCCCCCCCCCCCTGTACACGCCTTCATTTTCATCGGGCAGGAGGGTCCAGGCGCATGCTAAGATAGAGGTGCACCTATTTATTGCTGAGGGTGGTCACTTGAGGAGCTCTATGATACATCACTCAATCACTCAAAAACTTCTCCTTTTTTTTTGTAACCCGACGAAGACTCCGATGGCCTATCATACTGTCTGTAGGTATACGCTAAGCAATACTGCAAGAAAAAAAAAAAAAAATGGCATTCCGACGGTCTGAATGGGTTAACCCCTTTACACCTTAAGAACTGCTCCCACTAACCTGGGGACAAACTACTTGGAATTAGTGTAGGACATTTTTTTCAGTTCTGAATGGGTTAAGAAGCTCCCGTCATTCAGAATATATATTTGAAAACGAAACGTGCTATACATGACCTTTATCGTAGCACGGGTCTTCCAAATTCCCACTGCTCGTCGATTTTTATCGACTGCTGTTGCTGACTCACGGTGCGATGGTATGATTGTGCGGACTCGTTTTCTATTGTATTGAAAGCGTTGCCCACGGCAAACCCTCCATAATTGTTTACTCGTAGCTATCTAACAACAGCCACCGCAGAAAGATTTCAGCGCACCACTGGGGAGGGAAAAAAAGAGACAGACCTGAAGAATAGGATGTTGTGGCCGAGCCTGCAGATATCGCCCTCGTTGTTCAAGACCCTGCGAGCGCGGATGCCCCATGACACAAGCGAACGTGAAATCACACACCATTTTTTTTTTGTTTTTTTGTTCACGGTGCACCTCGAAGCAGACGCCTCAGAAAGCCAACACAAAGGACTATCGACGACAGCAGTGCCGTGTCGTTTCGACAGCCATTTTTTCCAGGGCTGCTGACGGGCCCGGTCAAACCTTGCGGGCCAGGTCGGGTCAGGTCGAGTCAGGTCGAGTAAGGGTGGCCCTACCCGACACGTGAGAGTTTTAAAACCTCCCGACCCGACCCGACCCGACCCGACCCGACCCATGAGATGATGAAAAATTCCTGATCCAACCCGCGGGTCGGGTCGTGACCCAGTGAAGAGCCCTGATATTTTCGGGCGAACTCTAACGTCGCACGTGTATGTATATAAATATATGTATATTCGCGCGAACTCTAAGGACCGCCCGACTGCGAAACCGATCGATTGGTCGTCTATCTATCCCCTGCAGTACTGCTGTCAAACACGCCCACCTCTGCAACACGCTAGGAACGCCCCTGAAGTCTTTAAAAAACGCCTCCTTGTCCACTCTCCGACCCGAGGGCAGCGAGAGGCTCCCCATCCGCGCGACCGTCAGCACGCCCGCCGCGGACAGCTGGCGGAGGAGCCTTTTGGAGTCGAGATAGGCCGGAGACAGCTCGTCGTTAGGCTTGACACAGACGATGTATCGGACCTGTGACGGCGGCGCACACGTTGGCAACCTAAGTTAGAAAGAAGAAGGGGTATAAATGCAAGCCGTGGGTGTGTTAATTTCACGCCTTAACCTTTTGCAGTTGCACCTACGCTACAAAACGCTACAGGGGGAAACTACTTGGAATTTCAGTCGTGAAAGCTGTTGAAAGTTTGTCCTTTAGTCGCCCGGGTGGGTCAGAGTTCGGGACGGGCAGGGGGGGGGGGGGGGGGGGGGGGGAGGGGGGTGTACTTAATTATCATGCATGGCCGTAGTCGTATGACCATAGACCCTCGCATCCCTACAATGCCGGCACGGAGCATGTCGGGTTTTCACCGACCGGGCAGACATTGCTAGCACCAAGCACGAAGCGCCGTGAGGTGTTGGGCGAGTCGCATGAAGAGTGAGCTGCATCCTACTAAGAACCGCTTGTGAGGCGGACTTGCATATGGATGACAGCTTCAATGAGTTAATTTATTGTCTGGTGTGGCCACTTCCTGAGACAGCAATGGGAGCACTATGTAACTGCCTCGTGGGTGCCTTACCATCGGGGGGGGGGGGGGGGGGGGGAGGGGGGGGGGGGGGGGGGGGGAGGGGGGGGGGGGGGGGGGGGGAGGGGGGGGGGGGGGGGGGGGGTACTTCATTTTCATGCATGGCCGTAGTCGTATGACCATAGACCCTCGCATCCCTACAATGCCGGGACAGAGCATGTCGGCGTCGTATATAGTCGTGGCGGTACGGTTAGCAGTGCATCGTGTCGGCTGGACGCTGACGAAGCCCAATGTTTGGTGATGGATGCGTCTGCCATGTATTTCATCGTCGATCTGCCACGCGAAGGTCAATCGGCCCTCCCCCGGGACCGCGATGACGAAGACGCCCGCTTCGGCATGCCATACTCGTACACGTTCAACGGAAGATGCCTGTTGCACATGAATACGTACCGGTTCACTTTTCGAAAGGAGCTGGAGTTTTTGATCGGGCGCATGCCCTCGACGTCAATGTCCATATGCCAGAATGGAACGCGCGGCGGCATCGCGGCACCCCCTTACCCCTCGTTTACCCCCCCTTCGAGTCTATTCGGGGAGTCGTGGCCGAATGATGCGTAGATTGCAGTATAGGTACGCCGATCATTAACCCCTCCCCTCTTGCTCCGTCTCGAAAGGGATGCGTGGTCAGTGGTCAAATGACTAAGGTAAGCAACGAATGAGTACCCCCCCCCCCCCCCCCCCCCCAGTGCAAGCAATGCCTGCCTGGTTGGTGAAACCCCAACGTGCTCCATCCCGGCGTTGTAGGGATGCAAGGGTCTTATGGTCATACGACTACGGCCACGCACGACATGAGTACACCCCCCTCCCCCTTTGCCAACACCGCTACACCTTGAGAACGACGTACCGGTATATATGGTACATAGCCGATAGGCACGCCGAACACTACAACCCCCCCCCCCCCCCCCCGCGGATTGTCCGATCTAACCTAGATAACGAAGAATTACCTCAGTGCTCCCAATCTCATCGAGCAGTCTCGTGAGCTGCCTTCGATGTTGCGACAATACAGACTCGTCCACCGGCGGATGCCGCAAGTCACCTCTTCGGTAGGCGTCGGTTCCGCCCTCTGTGCTAGCTCTTCGCTTGTCCCTGCGCAAAAGGTGGAATCATAATATACGCAACCAGGGGTGGGAATAGTCAAGATTTTCCCGTGGATACGTACGGAATGCGGCCCGAGAAAGCGCAAAAATCGAAAAAAACAAAACAAAAAAGAGGCATGGTCTCTCAAAACAAAAACGAAACAAAAAAAAAGATGATCCCTCGTAAAAACGAAAAAAAGAAAGATGATCCCCGATAAAAACGAGAAAAAGAAAGATGACCCCTCATAAAAAACGAAAAACTGAAAGACAATCAATCTCTCGCAACAAGCGAAAAGGAGGAATGGTTCCTCATATGTAAGTGTGTTGTTGCTTTTCGAGGCGCTCTTTCGAGTGCCATTGAAGCGGTCGTTTGTTTTTTTTCGTTCAACCCAGCGATCGGTGCACTGAGCTCTCGGGACAAGGTTCAAACGTTGGTGTGGCCACACCACCAGTCGATGACGCATGATACGGCGGCATCATAGAGGTGCACCATGTTTTTTTCTGAGCGCGGTCACTTGCAGAGCTCCATACTTCACCCCCCCCAAAAAAAATTCGTTGAAACTAAAAGTGCTATCGTATCAATACCATGGCGTACGTGTAAAAAACCGAAAATCATTCCAACACACGGACGAGTTCGGGCTGATGTTCGATGTCTTATTTTATTATCACGCTGATCCTGTGCCGAAAGACTTCTGAGCACAGAGGGGGGGTCAAACAATTATTTGCCGATGCGTACTTCATCAGAAACACGCCACCTCAACAATAGAGGGGAAACGGGGATACCATGAATACCATGACACTAAGAAGCCCCGGCCAAAAAGTGCTATTAATGCCTCTATCGTAGCAGGCGTCCGATCATCTAATCATCTAATGTTGCCGCGGCCCGCTGAGATAGTACGAGCGTGGGAAGGGCGGTCTCCGTTTTTTTTTTCCCCTTCAAAATCGGCACTATTCTATTCCGCGACGACGCCCTTTGCACCAATTCCTCGGGTAGGGGGGGGGGGGTGGCGGGGGTTCGGAGGGGCGCGGGCGAGAGCCGGGCGGGCAGACGGGGGGGGGATGGATGCAAAACCCTTATGAAGAGCAAAAAAAAAAAAACCCATCTGCCTTGTTGGTAGCGGTTTTGAGCGTCGGCTCACACTACCTATAGCTATTACTCGACGAAGCACAAAAACCTATACAGCAATTTGCCTTACTTTTGTCAACAAAATTTGCTCGCTAATTGTTCTATGCCCCCCGCCCCGGGCCCCGCCCCCTATATGATATAATTTATAGGTGGCTTCTGCGTCGGTTGCAACGACGCTGCTAGAAAGCACCCACTCGCTGCGTGACTACGACAAGCCAGGTAACGTTTTTTTTTTTTGTTTTTTTGGCGGTCAAAGCTGGCGGTCGAGTAGATCATTTGTGGCGGCGGTGGAGAATATTTGAATCCCGCACAAGGGGAATGGTCTATGCAGTAGTGTTAATTGTAAGGAATCCGCGCAGGGCAGTTACAGTAGTAAAACCCCATTGCTGTTCCGGAATGGCCACACCAGAAATAAATTTAATACCATGGAGCGTCGTCCATGATGCAAGTCCGCCTGCAGAGGCGGCTCTTAGCAGGATTGCAGCTACCCCTCCAGCGATCGCCCAATACGGTCACGGCGCTTCGCGTTAGTGCAGCAATGTCTGCCTGATTTGGTGAACCCGAAGTGCTCCGTCCCGACATCTGGTAAGGGATGCAGGGATCTTAGGTCATCATGCTTACGCCTGGCCAACGGACATGAGTACCACCCCCCCCCCCCGTAACATCTCTCTGGCCGCAACTGGCTCCGGTTAGGGTGGGTGATCACTAGATCTATCGGTTTCGCACACCTGTATCGGTCGCCGTTGCTCCTCGACCCAACGCCGATGAGCTCGTTCGTGCATGCACCGTCAAGAAGGTCAAGCAAGTTTTTCCCGATTCCGCCGTCATTTTTCTCCAAGAGGTCGGTCGCTGTGTACTGCACGGGCCCTGCGTGGACGCCCATCGGCAGCGCCGGGAGGTTGTAAGGGCGATAGCACCAGGAGACGTAAGGGGGGGAGGGAGGGGGGTACTTCATATTCGTGCATGGCCGTAGTCGCATGACCATAGACCCTCGCATCCCTACAATGCCGGGACGGAGCACGTTGGGTTTTCGCCAACCAGGCAGGCATTGCTTGCACCAAGCGCGAAGCGCCGCGAGGTATTGGGCGAGTCGTATGGAGGGTGAGCTGCATCCTGCTAAGAACCGCCTGTGAGGCGGACTTGCATGTGGACGGAAGCCTCCAATGAATTGCTTTAATTTCTGGCGTGGCGGGGGCGAGAAGGGCGGACCGTAGGGGCGCAATGGCAACATCATACATGGGTCAAAGGTGGCCGAGGACGTGTCGTTGTGTGTCCGTTGAGAACGACCCATAACCCTCGTTTAACAATATAACACCCTATTCACAGTCGGGCGTAGTGCAATGAAGGCCAGATGGTTGTTAAAAGAAAAAGAAAAACAAACACGCGTTCTTAGAGATGTAAAAGAAACAAACACGCCTGCAAGTCCAAAAGCAGACGCAATTCTAAAATCACGCACATAAGAGTTCGCAGGCCAATTTATACCAGCGGTGCCTGTACACCATTATTCTATTACGGGAGAACACAGCAATCATAACCAAATTCCGCGTGCAAACATAGGGGGATGCATATTAATCGGGTCAATCTTGGGTTGCGATTTCTACTAGTACGTACGATATGCCCCCCGCCCGCAATAACACTGCCAGGAAGTTTAAAGCGTTCTCCCCAAAATTCGACCACACGCGCGGGATCGAAAGTGCAACAGCCGACACCAATGCATACGATATGCGCTCGCTCACCCACGAAATGTTCGATGTGAAAACTGGGGTCTGATCGACCGTCGGGTTCGGGACCGGCGGCATACACAGGCCAAGCGCTTCCCACGCTCCCCGCGACACCGGCACGGTGACCTCCGCTGCCCTGAATACAGCTGTCGTCATCACCTCTCGCCTTGGTAGACATGCCACGGCCGCCGTCCTCGGGCTGGTTCTGCCTCGGTATCTCTGCCAGCAGCTTGCCCACGAAAGACAAGTTGTCGCCCCGCTCCGGCCTTAAAGTTTCGGCATCGGCGAGATGTATCAAGCCCAGCGGACCTGGCGGGTTGCGTCGCATATTTGCAGAACGACCGCTAGTCGATTTTTTCATCTGCACGATGTCGTGTGATGTTACCAAGATTTATGTCTCTCTACTCGCGTGATGTTACCAATATATATCTATCTCTACTCTCGTGAGCCGTCCGCGGTGCTATCGCGCTCGGTCATGACCGTGGAGCCGGGGAGCACCCCCCCCCCCCCCGTGACAGGTCAGAAACAAACCAACCATTCCACAACTCGGAGGCGGATCATCGATTCCCAGTTGATGATCTAGCTCTTTAACGGTAGATATATCCTGGGTTATGTGTAGTATCTAGCTCATGTTGCCGGTTGGGAGCCGTAAAAAACAATTACGTGATCCAGCACGTGTTTCGTGGGTTGGGATCTGTACTATGCAGGTCCTGCACAAACTTCTCACGAAGGCAGGCGAGGAACTGTCTGATCTGTCTGATCTATCTGATCTATCTGATCTATCTGATCTATCTGACCTATCTGACCTATCTGATCTATCTGATCTATCTGATCCATCTGATCTACCTGACCTATCTGATCAATCTGATCAATCTGATCTATCTGATCAATCTGATCAATCTGATATATCTGATCTATCTAATCAATCTGATCTATCTGATCCATTTGATCCATCTGATCCATCTGATCTATCTGATCTATCTGATCTGTCTGATCCATCTGATCCATCTGATCTATCTGATCTATCTGCAAATGATCTGTCCAAGGTGTGAACCAAGATTGCGCGTGCTTGTTTTTTTTTCATCACTTGCCGAGTGGTCCCGCTACCATATATACCATAACTTGTTTTTTAACGCGACAGTGCCACACGTTTGGAGCGTTGGACGTTCGTTGTCACCGTCACGCCTACGGTAGCCGGTAGCCTGCATGCAGGTGCACCATGTTAATAAGCTTTCGCCTTCTGAGGGTGGTGACTTGAGGCGCTCTATACTAATATTAAGTAGAAAAATGATTTAGGAAGAAAACAGTGCTACTCGTACCCGATGAGCAATCCCATGGCCTACCTATACTAATAGTAAATGAAAAAATATTCGAAACAAGAGTGAAAAAACTGGACGATTTTCGGTTAAGGGAGCCCGATCATTCAGTTGCAAAACAAAACAGCCAAAAAACGGTACAGTATCTCTCTATCGTAGCTCGTCTTGAGTGAGTCTTAAGCTCTAACGGGAGCAACCAGCACTATAACAGTGAGAAACGGTGCGGTACGCAGCAGACACAATTCCGACACAGCAGTATGTCCTCTAACTACCACAACACTGCTGTGAAGATACGCCACACGACCTTACGACCGCTGTATCATGATGCATTAGTTTAGGCAGTATGGGGCAAGCCCGACTACTACTAACTACTGTGCAGGTTCACTCTGGTTAACTCTTGATCACTCGCACTCACACGTTGTTTGGTTCGTATATATTATCAGCGGTTCCTTGCCTCTCTCTCCAGAAGTTCTGAGCAGGAGAGGGTAAGCATTCTCCTCTTCTCAGAGGAACATACAAACAGTAAAGCCTCCACAACAATAGGGGGGAAACGGGGATACCATGACAGCACCACGAGCCATGGCGGTCTCAACAGGCTTGCGGTCGGTGCACCACCCATCCTCACCCTCAAACATGGCCAGAAGTTTCCGACTCTCTTCCACCAGTGAGACGGCCTCACGAACCCACACCCATTTCTGCCCGCGGTGTTTCTCGCTCCCGCCGCCGGCGTCAACCTCACCCTGAAGGAACTTTCCCCGCATTTTCTCTGCGGTGTAGTTTCTGCAGAGCTGCTCAAACCCGCTTTGTTCTAAATTTTCCACGCTATACGTATAATACACGATCGGCGCAACGACCGCGGGGAGAGGCGGGAAGGAGGAGAGCAGGGGGGTAACTGAGAAGTCTGTGGCAGGGAATATTTTGTGGGAAAATGGTGGGCGGCTGTGCGCGCCGTGCTGTTCGCTCGCACAGAATGGGCGATGAAAACGGCGAGCGTGATTTTTTTAGAACCAACGTAGCGTGCGCAGACCTAACCATCACAAAACATGCCACCTTTTTTACGATTTCGCCGTCCGAGCTAAAGGGACTGTAAGCATCGATAAAAACGCCAGTGTTTTGGAGTACATTTTACATACATTCCAGTGAATTGGAGTACGCTTTACATACATTCCAGTGTTTTGGAGTAAGCTTTACACACATTCTATATGCTGTTGCCAACAAATGCGTTTCGTTTGTCGTTCCGAAGGGGTATGGGGAGCGCCAGCGATGGCAGCTTTTGAGTCCTTTTCCTCAGCCTCAATTTTCCTGGCACTGGAAGGTACGGTAAGAAACTTCGCTGACACAGTATTAATAGTCGGCGAGTGGAGTTCTACACGAAAGAAGCTGTTGCGCAACACAAGAAACGTCTCCCCCCCCTTTCCCTTCACGTACCCACAAATGTCCAAGACCCCCACAAGGACGGCGTCTTGTCTCTCTTCCGAGACCGGGAGGTATGTCGAGGCGTTGACTCGTTTCACCAGCCACCGGAACAGCCTCAGGTACACCTGGCGTTGGGAAAGGGACGGTGGCATCATGTCGTGCTTGCTTGCGGTCTTGGTGGACAGAGGAACACTATGATGCAAAACTATCCCAAATGTAGCGAAATAAGAACAAGACGGTACCGACGGAGCATG
The DNA here is from genome assembly GCA_008828725.1 of Saccharina japonica. Taxonomy (NCBI): domain Eukaryota; class Phaeophyceae; order Laminariales; family Laminariaceae; genus Saccharina; species Saccharina japonica. The sequence goes on along the minus strand of MEHQ01001361.1, from coordinate 25,389 downwards.
GCGCCAAAAATCAACCTTGCCTCTGCCACAAAATGCAAGCGTCGACCAACCGCAGATAACCTTAACATCTGACTAATCATCAAAACTCCAAAGTTCGTGCCACCACACTGTAGTTAAGTTAGTTTACTTCCAGACTAACCGTGCTGTCAGTCTTTCCACCCCAGCAGAAAGCTAGTCGTGGTTTTCACCATCAAGCAAAGGGTGTCAACATAGAGCTAGACTGCTGCGTACCTATCGTAGGGTGGATACTCTTCTTTCACGAATATTCACCCAACTGTCCCTGCCTTACTCCCTTCAAAGGGGTTCATGGCGCGCCTTTCTGCTTAATTCCGTGACGCACACCTCTTGAGCGAGCGTGTCTCTTGCCCTCCTGGCCTCCTGTTTGTCCAGCGGCACGACCAGCACCTCGCCGCCCCCCCCCTGTTGTCGTCTCCTACTCGTAGGTGATGCGTCCCGTGACACACGCGCCGGGCTGCTCACGCCTCCCGCGTCAAGCCTCCGCGTGAGCAGCGCGTTGAGCAAGTCGTGCTTTTTGCACCCCAGCATTTCTCTCGCTGCCTCAAATGGCACTTCGTCCTCCACCTAACGAACCCCATCCCCCCCCCCCCGATAAATGGGAAAAAAACGTGGTGAGCCCCCAAAAATGTAGGAGGTGTCTCTATTAGGAGCAGGGACGGTGCTCCGTCTCCAAAAGCGATGCGTGTGGTCGATGGTCAAAACGACTAGTAAGGCAAGCAGCAAATGAGTACGCCCCCCCCCCCCCCCCCCCCCCCCCCCCCCCCCCCACCCCCACCCCACCCCACCCGAAAATTGATTATTGCATGGAGCAGAAATGCCGACGAAACTATTTCGGTTTGATAGCGAGGTTGATTACGTACACCAGGGGCGTCGTTATCAATGGGAGCAGAGCAACGTTGATACACCCAGCGTGCTTGGACTCCCCGAAATCGCACTGATCGGCAATTGGACACAGCTGCACCTTTTGACGATACTCGGGCAAAAGTGGTCCCTTGTGTACTCAACCCTCTACAGAAAACTACAACCACGTTTACCGAACATACTTGTTTGGACTTGACGTAGAAAAATCCTTGCAGGGGCAAAAAAAAACGATAGCAAGCGCGGGGTTGATCACCTCGTCGGTCTTGGTGCATTTTTGTTTTGCAATAGAGGGAGGGGGTGATAAAAGGCCCTCCCTGACTAGGAGAGAAACGCCTGCTAGAGATTCGCAGTTTTTTCACCTGTACGGCGTCGAAGTTTCGATGGATCTCTTCGCCTCCCACGTCTTCGAACTCAATCTGACGTTAAGGGGAAAACAAAAACAAAAAACAGAAAGTACGCAAAGGGTGTTGGACGCGTGCTGCAATACGAGAGGTAGGTATACCTTTTTTTGGCTAAAACGATTTAGTTACCTTTTTTTGGCTCCTTAATCCAAAATCATCGGAAATTCATTTTTGCGTTGCATTTTTTTATTTATAATTTTTTACTCAGACCGGGTAGGCCCAATTCGATGCGAGTCGACGAGGGAAGAAAAGGCTGAAGTCTTCTCGTGATAAAAATGCAAGGCAAGAACCGTAGTGGGGGAGAGGAGGGAGAGGAGCCTACTTTGTGACCCCGGATCTGAGTTACGACTAGGGAGGAGAGAGAAAGGAAGGGCGAAGATAATTAATGGGATGGAACGAAAAAAAAACAAACAAAAGTGGGATTGCTCATCTGGTATCGGTCTTACGAAAAAAAAACAAACAAAAGTGGGATTGCTCATCTGGTATCGGTCTTAGTTTCCCCCAAAACGTATTGTTTTTTTACTTACTATTAGTATAGAGCTCCTCAAGTGACCAGTCAGCCTCAGAAAAAACATGGTGCATGCATCGTTGGTCGAAGAAAAGGAGCGCTATGTAGCACACTTCGTCGCACGAAATACCACCAGCCAACCAACCGCCGCTGCATACATGTGGAAAACAAATGTTCGATCTCACATATTTTTGTTTTTCAGTGTTTTCGTATTATATACACTCCCACCCCCCCCCAGAAGTTTCACAGATGTCAGGTTTTGTTCCCCTCAACAAGGAATATAAATCCTTCATGAAGTCACATACATAGGACCCGTATGAATAGTAGTACGCGCGATTGAAGTATATATACTCCACGCAGCTTGCAAAAACAGACAAGTCTCGACTAAATCCTCGATCTCATAGCTGATTTTTTATTTTTTCATTTTGAATGTAGCAAAACGCTCACCTGCTGAAGGTGCAAAACGGCCGAGACTCCGCGCAGCACGCATTCCACCTCCTTCCCTGTCATCCCCACCGCCGCCATCGCGGCGGTCGTGTCTTTTAGTGTCCCGTGAGACCCGAGGGGCTCCCACGTCCTTGACGGGGTTTCTGCCCCCCCAGTGTCCTGTGAGGATGCTCCTAATAGAGACACCTCCTACATTTTTGGGGGCTCACCACGTTTTTTTCCCATTTATCGGGGGGGGGGGGGAGGAGGAGGAGGAGGAGGAGACGCGACCAGACCCGCTCCGCCACGCCAAGCCGATGCCGCCCGGGGCTCGACCCCGCCGTGCCCCAGAAGTGAGGTGGAAGTCTGCCGCGGTTTTACCTCCAAGACAAACACGCTTTTTGGTCTCCTCGTCAGCGTTCAATATCTATTTTCGAAGTGTGTTATACAGCACGGATTATTGTTGGAGAAACGTAAAGCACGGGGTTGGCAGGCGGGGGTGTGTAAGGCGACAGGCGGGTACTTGTGGGTTCCTGCCACTGACAGCGACCGCGGGTTCGTGTGGGCCTCGGGCGAGGGGATCCGCGCGCGAAGACCAAGCAGCTCGTGTCAGGCCAAGTTGTTATGCTTGTGGTGCTTACGTATTCGTGTTGGAACCCCCGAGAGCGCCTGTTAGATCTCATCTACTGTTGGTACGATGCACTTATTAGTAGACATTTGGGCGAACTTGGTCAGTCATGCATCTCGCTGATGCAGCATCCTACTGTAATATAACAACAGCTGTCCGCGCCAACCTCTACCCGAGTAATACCAATCGGTTTTAAAACAACCCTATCAAAGTTTATCGTACGTATAATGGAGCAAACCTAACGAGGAGCTTTTGCATTGAGCGTGTTGTTGTTCCACGCCGTTTCCGCCGTTTCGTTGTATGACTAGCTGCTGTAACTGTCGACGAATAACTTTCTATTGGCGAATATCTGACTGTTGAAAAACAAACGTTTCGGTGGCGAGGCGACTAGCGTAGGCTTTCAGACCTGGTCGAAAATGTGGAAGGTCTTTTCCCCCGGGTGTCCGCCAGAGAGCCTTGACGTTTCGAGTAAGAGCGTGTGGGACTCCACTCCGAGAACTCGAGACACGTCCCTCGGGAAAAAGACCTTCGTGTGCAGTCCGAAGCGACTGCTGCTCTCGCTCAGGGACTGGGAGCGATGTCGAGTGAGACACATCGGCACGAAGTGCGTAGAAGAACAGCATCAGAGACGCAGGGGTGTCAGAATCGGTCATTTTTGCATGTACGTGCAGGACAGGGGCATACATAAATATATATAAATTCATGTGGATTCAACCCTCGAGCTCGCACGATAAATAATTTTAATTCCGGGCCGGCCTCAGTATCGGAATCTCGGCACCTCAATATCTCGAGGGTTTTTTCATTTCTTCGGGCGCTCTCTTCGAGGATCGGCTCCGACGCCCCTCGCCCTTCGTCCCCCCCGCTTTCCCTTACCTCGCCGCGAACGCGTGAGGAGGGAGAGAGAGAGAAGAGAGAAGTGGGCAAATTCTTGGATCTTCGGTGGCATCTCGAGCATTTCTTTGAATCTTGAAGGGGGGGGGGGTAGTCACAAACACAAAGCGGTGACTTTTTTTAAATATGTGCACAGTAGTAGTAGCAATCACATTTTGTCACTGGTCAGCCCTTTGTGTCGTTTGCATGCTCGAGCACTCCTTTGAATCTTGACAGGGGGGCGGTAGCGCGCAAACACAAAGGGGTGACTTTTTTAAAAGAGGGTTGCAGTGCGCAAACCCAAAGGGGTGACTTTGGTCGGGAGATTTCACAGCTGATGACGTGTTTCTCAGTAAATTATTAATAAGTGCAGCAGTGGTATCGTGTAGGAGTCACATACATGTTGTCAGCCTTTTGCATCGTTACTTCGAAGCTCTTTGGAACTACGCGCATGACGAGTAGTACGTGTCGATCGATACAGCAGTACGTACATCAGGTATGTACCGTTACCTCGTACGAGTAAGTGATCTGTACGAGTTCCCCTGCTTATCTCGCCGTGAACGCGTCGGGGGCAGAGACAGACAAGCGAGGAGTAAGCACGCGATCTTGGATATTGGGTAGCATTCTCAAGCATTTCTCATTTCTTTGAATCTTGACAGGGGGAGTGGTAGTGCTCAACTACAAAGGAATGCTTTAAAAATAATATTATAATAGTACAGTAGTACGAAGATACTTGCCTTTTTTTGTCGGGTAATACATAAGTAGCTCTTGACAGGGAGAGTGGTAGAGCAACTACAACGGAAATGATTGTTAAAATAATAGTAGTCGTACGAAGATACTTGCCTCTTTGTGTCGGGCAATAAATAAGTAACTGTTGCTAGGTGGCAGGGAAGGGAGATGCAGAAAAATCGCCTGGTGCTACGGTTTCCGCAAGCCTGTAGGGGGCAGATAGGTACGATCTGTACGTTCCAAAAAATAATTACAATTGATTGTTCAACGTATTCAGCATTTTATTAATAAATAAGCAAACAACAAGCCATCCCCTCGCAAATAGATGTTGTATGCATTTTTTACTCTGTGATATTCGTATAAAAGGAGCGGGAATATTTGTGAGCCCTTTTTTTGTAGCATTGAACACCGATAAAAATTACCGCGCTCCCACCCGGACCTGATCCCCACCCGGATCTGATCCCATTTGGCACCCTGCTCCCACCCACAAGGTGTTGAAATATAATCAGCCCTCCGCTGAAGCCGCCGGAGGCCGAGAGCGCGAAGCGCGAACCATAAATCGATAGCTCGATGCGCAAACCGTCCTCCTACGTATCGGTGTTGGGATCAGGGATCTTGGTGAGTCATCCCACGGTAGGGGCGCAGCAGATTTTTCTGAGCTCCTCACATGAGGAGCTCAATGTCTCACCCGAAACATGATTTTGGAAACATTCGCTCGCGCAACCCGACCAAACCTTCCAATGCGGTAGTCCAAAAACAAATATACCAGTAAAATAACAATAGTATCTGGCGGTTACTCACGTGAGGAGCACGACGGGTCAGAATATATTGAGCCTAAAAGTGGTACCTCTACCGTGGGATTGCTCTGGTGCACGACGAGTACACATTAAAACCTATATAAAATAATAGCTGGGTGTGCAGTAAATTTCCACCCAGATTTCCTTTTATGAAAATAATTACGTTATTCAACGTTCATGTAATAAATAATAAAAAACGAGAAAACCTGCCATCCCCCAGTAAATTGATTTTCTACTGCGACACTCATATACAAGAAGCGGGGACATTCGTGAACCCTTCATTATAAAAGTAATTACGATTGTTCAATACTAAGACCAACTATTATGGGAAACATTATTTTTGGGCTCCAGGAACTGATTTCTAGGCCCAATATACCCCTTTTACTCCGTTGGGCAGTCAAAAACACCGATACACTCCTAAAGATCCACCCCGTAGTTTTTTTAGGGCTTTCTGGAGCAGTTCTCCGTTTTTCTAGGGTCTCGTTTTGATTTTTGGCGCAACTAATCACAACTAATCAGTTTCCAGAAATAAGGCTTGTTGGTCAGAACTGGGGCCAAAAATAATGGATCTTCGAGGATTTTTGGCTAAAAATCATCATGTCCTCAGAACTGGCAACTTGGACGAACAGTCAAACTACGACCCTGGAGAAACGAAAAAGTACGTCAGAACGCCCTCGAAAAACTATGGGGAGCACCCTGACGAGTCTTTCGGTGTTTTTGGCCGTGCCTCCGAGTAAATCGCGTATTTTTGGCTAAAAAACTCAGTTCTGAGGGCCCAAAGATAAATTTCCCATAATAGTTGGTCTAACAAAAAAAGCAGAAAATCGGCCATCCCCCCGCAAATAGGTTTTGTACAATTAATAATATGACACTCACACAAAAGAAGCTGGAAAGATAGGTGAATGTTCCAACTCCTTCCCTGCCCTACCCGAAGCATGGGTGCCGGCGAATGCCGGCACCCATGCGGAGCCCTTGTATATATGAAAATATATCGTTGAACTCAAAGCACGTGTATGTGCCAACCATGGAGGTACAACGATGGCCCTATCCGTGATGCCCAGGCCTCAGTACGAGGTGTGGGATCATTTATAGCCTCATTTCGTTGCTTCGAATAGCGGCATCTTCGACACCCCCTATTTCGGCCTTTTGGGATGAACTACGTTATCGCCCATCGACCACCGTGTGGTCTGCATATATATATATACGACTATCCAGGGTGGGCTAATGCGATGAGTTGGTTGCTTACCGTCGTCGCGTTGCCGAAGCTTTCCAGAATTGTCCTGTGACACGCCACCAGTTTCCTCAAGTGCCCTTCTTCGCGCACCCCGACCTCCTCAAAAGCGCCTCTCTCGGCTGGAGTCCGCGTTGCTTGCTGCGGAATGAAGGCGTTGTCATTTCTCGACGACGACAAGTGTGCTGCAGCGACAAGGTGGTCCAGCACCGCGGAGGCGGTGAACGTCTTTCCCGAGCCAGATTCGCCGGCGAGGACGATCTCCTGACGGCGGCAGCGCCCCTCACGCAGCGCCCAGTAGGCGGCGGCGCTCACTCCGTAGACGTGTGCCGGCAGATCCGTACGGTTATATCTCATGTACTTTGACTGTGTTACGCGCATGACGCAACGCAAACGGATCAGGGTGGTTGGGTGGTTGGGTGGTTGGGTGGGTGGGTGGGTGGGTGCGTGGGTGTGTGTGGGTGTGTGGGTGTGTGGGTGTGTGGGTGTATGGATGTGCGGATGTGAGGGTGGGTGGATGGTTGGGTGGCGGGGTGGGTGAGTGGGTAGGTGGGTGGATGAGTGGGTAGAAGTGGGATCGACGCGCTACGTAGCACGGCGCATGCTCGGACGTTTCCCCGCGAACATGTCTATGAAGGGTTTCAAATTCAAGGGCTTGACTTTGTCCTTGCATACCCTCCGAAACCCCAAGAAGCTACGACACAACAACAACAAAGCACAGTCTGCAATTCATGGACTACAGAAGAGGGAGACCACTGCACCTGCATGTCTCTGTCATGAAGTTCGACGAGGCTCCGGCAAGGGTTAAGCGCAATCATCACGCCCCCCGCGCCAGTGTAGGGCGTCCCGGCTAGAAACCTTGCGCGTAAGTTTTCGAGAACTGCCTCGTCCTCCAAGCCATGCAGTTCAACCAGATCCTCTACCGGTTGGTGGCGGTGCAGGTATCGGTCCGAAGGAGGCGCGCACCCATCCATGTTGTCTGGTCTCTGTTGGTTGGACGTCATACCCCGACTCTTGCTCGCTTCGTGCTACCAGTAGTAGTAGTAGTACTGTAGTAGTAGTAGTAGTAGTAGTAGTAGTAGTAGAAGTAGTAGTAGTACTGTATCAATTCGATAGATATCGCATTTCAACACCCAGTAGGTACGTATACTGCGGTGTACCAGTAGTGCAGTACGAGAGTGCGCGCGGGGCGATGTAGAGACAACACGCAGTAGGTCTACGTATGAAGACCGCGGCTGTATTCCTCGTCTGTCATGCAGAGCTATACCTCCACTCGCAGTCCGGCCTATTGTACGTAGTCCGTTTCGGTGGTCGCCATAAGCTGCAGCGCGAGAGGTGTCAAGGATACGAGTCGTCAGCCGGGATAGCCGTGCGTGTTCATGATACTCACACGTACGTAGCATCAAGGCAATGCCGTTTATTTGCTGTTAGTGTCGGTATAACTGTGTGACGACTATAAAATTCACAGACGACGTACCATATGTACATACGTATCCACAGATGCTCCGACCATACTGCTGGTATAGAGTATCTACAGTACGTAATACTATGCATCTCGTCGATGTACGTAGATAGGTTGTCGACCACAGGTGACTCTCAGGGCCTGCAGAGCTGCTGATCAAATGTGGCAACTACAGTACAGTACGTACGCACGAGCAACTGGGCAATTCATGTATATATCAACGGCAGTACTCTCGCCATAGCGAATCCATGTATACATCAACTACGATCCAGCAACAATCGACGGCTTGCACATATACTGCTGTACCAAGTACATACAGGTACTCGAACGGCGTACGTTCGACTTTACGCGTAGTACATCCTACTAGCCGTTGGTTCTGCATGCGCTGTATGATTGTACTTCGAAGTATGATACGTTGTACTACAGTACAGTAGTATAATATTTAAAATAGTAGATGCCTGGGATATCGCGATACTACCACAAAAGCTTACCCCTCGCTCCATACTCGCACCAATTGAACGTGCGTCTTGAAGATTTCGAGGACAAAAGCTCTTCACCGATTGAGTTCCACTCCTTCCTGTCCTGTCTGCCCTCCGGAGAGCGCTCACTCACTCACTCATACAGCAGCAGTGCTCGTATATAGATGAGCACTGGGCCTTCGGCGGGGTAATCACAAAATTGCGGTTTAATTCCGCCGCGTGTTTGTTGCTCTTCGACCGAAAAGCTTGAAGACGTTTCATGACAAGATAAAACAACGATGACTTTAGTTACTTTACTGGTACGAAGTACGAAGAGTAGTTTATGTACGTATGTACGTACAAGATCCAAGATAGTACGATACTCAAGATGCCAGAGTACAAGCAAGATACGTACAAGATACATATTATATCATACCAGAGTACCGGTACAATGTATCATACTCTACAAGATGAAAATAACGGCTTGGCTGTTCCTTTTTCGCCGGCGGCTGATAAAAATACGACGATGATAATATACCGAGATGACGGGAAGAGGTAATTATAATACCTGGTATTTACAACGACTGTATTCATACTTATAGTACGTACGTAAGTATACCCCCGAACAAAAGCTATCTCGCAGAAATAAGCGAGACTCACTGTCCTGCTGTCTGAAGCTTGCGTCGACTTCCGACACCGCACGCAAGCATGCGATCTTCTCAAAATTATAACGTCTTGTAATTATTGCAGTTATTACGTACTCGTAGTGTCGCGGGAAACCCGCCGTTACTATTTAACTTGCCATGTCACACTACGAGTATGTATTTCTACTCTGCAGGTCGCCCCGGTAGAGTAGTGGTCAGCTTCAAAGACTACTATCATTGGTACCCAAGATCGAATCCCACAGTGGTGAGAGTAGTAGTAGTAGTAGTAGTAGTAGTAGTAGAAGTAGTAGTAGTACTGTATCAATTCGATAGATATCGCATTTCAACACCCAGTAGGTACGTATACTGCGGTGTACCAGTAGTGCAGTACGAGAGTGCGCGCGGGGCGATGTAGAGACAACACGCAGTAGGTCTACGTATGAAGACCGCGGCTGTATTCCTCGTCTGTCATGCAGAGCTATACCTCCACTCGCAGTCCGGCCTATTGTACGTAGTCCGTTTCGGTGGTCGCCATAAGCTGCAGCGCGAGAGGTGTCAAGGATACGAGTCGTCAGCCGGGATAGCCGTGCGTGTTCATGATACTCACACGTACGTAGCATCAAGGCAATGCCGTTTATTTGCTGTTAGTGTCGGTATAACTGTGTGACGACTATAAAATTCACAGACGACGTACCATATGTACATACGTATCCACAGATGCTCCGACCATACTGCTGGTATAGAGTATCTACAGTACGTAATACTATGCATCTCGTCGATGTACGTAGATAGGTTGTCGACCACAGGTGACTCTCAGGGCCTGCAGAGCTGCTGATCAGATGTGGCAACTACAGTACAGTACGTACGCACGAGCAACTGGGCAATTCATGTATACATCAACGGCAGTACTCTCGCCATAGCGAATCCATGTATACATCAACTACGATCCAGCAACAATCGACGGCTTGCACATATACTGCTGTACCAAGTACATACAGGTACTCGAACGGCGTACGTTCGACTTTACGCGTAGTACATCCTACTAGCCGTTGGTTCTGCATGCGCTGTATGATTGTACTTCGAAGTATGATACGTTGTACTACAGTACAGTAGTATAATATTTAAAATAGTAGATGCCTGGGATATCGCGATACTACCACAAAAGCTTACCCCTCGCTCCATACTCGCACCAATTGAACGTGCGTCTTGAAGATTTCGAGGACAAAAGCTCTTCACCGATTGAGTTCCACTCTTTCCTGTCCTGTCTGCCCTCCGGAGAGCGCTCACTCACTCACTCATACAGCAGCAGTGCTCGTATATAGATGAGCACTGGGCCTTCGGCGGGGTAATCACAAAATTGCGGTTTAATTCCGCCGCGTGTTTGTTGCTCTTCGACCGAAAAGCTTGAAGACGTTTCATGACAAGATAAAACAACGATGACTTTAGTTACTTTACTGGTACGAAGTACGAAGAGTAGTTTATGTACGTATGTACGTACAAGATCCAAGATAGTACGATACTCAAGATGCCAGAGTACAAGCAAGATACGTACAAGATACATATTATATCATACCAGAGTACCGGTACAATGTATCATACTCTACAAGATGAAAATAACGGCTTGGCTGTTCCTTTTTCGCCGGCGGCTGATAAAAATACGACGATGATAATATACCGAGATGACGGGAAGAGGTAATTATAATACCTGGTATTTACAACGACTGTATTCATACTTATAGTACGTACGTAAGTATACCCCCGAACAAAAGCTATCTCGCAGAAATAAGCGAGACTCACTGTCCTGCTGTCTGAAGCTTGCGTCGACTTCCGACACCGCACGCAAGCATGCGATCTTCTCAAAATTATAACGTCTTGTAATTATTGCAGTTATTACGTTCTCGTAGTGTCGCGGGAAACCCGCCGTTACTATTTAACTTGCCATGTCACACTACGAGTATGTATTTCTACTCTGCAGGTCGCCCCGGTAGAGTAGTGGTCAGCTTCAAAGACTACTATCATTGGTACCCAAGATCGAATCCCACAGTGGTGAGAGATTTTGTCTTTATTTGAAAAAATAAAAAGGAACCAATTGCTGAGAGCGCCTTCGTGGCGTGGGTAGGCGGAATCCGACACAAGTCGACGAGGGAAGAAAGTGCTGAAATATTTTCGCGATAAAAATGCAAGGCAAGAACCGTAGTGGGGGAGGAGGGAGAAGAGCCTACTTTGTGACCCCGGATCTGAGTTACGACTATCAATAGGAAGGAGAGAGAAAGGAAGGGCGAAGATAATAAATGGGATGGACAAAAAATAAAAAAATAAAAAAATAAAAAAAAAGCCTATATTTTTACCTATTTTTATAAACAACATTTGGTCCTATTTACTATGGTCTCCCGAAATGCCGAGCTCTGTCCCCGTTGCCGACAAAATCAGAAAGTACATCAGATTTTACGTAGCAACTGCAAAGAAAAATATGAGTTTCGACAAAATCAAAATCCTCCATCTCTCACAGCTTTTTTTTTATTTTTACGAAATGTTTATAAATACCGCTGCTGCTGCTGATGTGTGTGATTGACATTTCAATCGTAAATAAGTAGTAGTAGTAGTAGTAGTAGTAGTAGTAGTAGTAGTAGTAGTAGTAGTAGTAGTAGTAGTAGTAGTAGTAGTAGTAGTAGTAGTAGTAGTAGTAGTAGGAGGAGGGGTGTGACCGTGGGAGGTGTGTGTCGGGGGGGGGGGGGGGTGGGGGGGGGGGGGGGGGGTGCGTATCGGCGAGTGGTGTTTATTTGTGAGCTACACAGACAGACAGACTCAATCACCCCCCCTCAAGGAAGTAGGAAAGAGCGATGATGCCTTCCCGCCACGATTATCATTTATCTCGAGTCAGTCAAGAGTCAGTGGTGGGTGGATTACGATTAATTGGTGTGCGTACGCACGGATCGGGAGTGTCTCAAGGGGTGTTTGGGTGGGTCGCCTAACTCAGTGCTCGGGTGGGTTGCCTATACGTACTGTTTTTTGTAGTAGTAGTAGCTGAAGGCACAGCGCAACGGAGAAAGCGGAAATTGGGGTGGGACTTGGGTGGGACGCTGTTTTTTGTAGTAGTAGTAGCTGAAGGCACAGGGCAACGGAGAAAGCGGAAATTGGGGTGGGACGCTTCTTCTATGTATGTCGGTCGGCTGTCGGCTTTTTTTACTACGTACTGCGCGCGTACGAAGTATATGGGCGTCGAGCGTCACGTATCGTAGGGGGGGACCGTTTTGAAAAACAGGTGCATGCATGCGCAGGTTGCGTAGCGCGACCGTTTTGAAAAACAGATGCATGCGTAGGTTGTGAGCTTCTGAATTGGTTGGAGCGGCTAGCCGGATAATGAAACAAGTAGTTTTGTTTAATCGACGTGAGTCGACGAGGGAAGAAAGGGCTCTGAAGTAACAAGTAGTCTTCTCGCGATAAAAACAAATAAAAATGAAGGCATGAACAACTATTATCATAATAGTAGGGCGGGGGAGGAAAAAGCCTGCTATGATGCTACCCCGAATCTGAGTTACGACTATTCATATATAGGAGATAGAATAGAACAAGAAAAAGAAGGCGATGAAAAAAAACAATAGAAGACCCTCGTACATAGGTAAAACTACAAACAGTTTTTTAGTGTCATAAAAGTAGTGTTGGAGATATAGTATCCTCGTCGTATCGTAATACTTCGAAGCATCATCGTATCGAGTTCGATTGATTGTCTTTCGATGTCCAAATTTCATAAAAATATCTGGTACAGCCGAGAGGGAAATGGGGGGGGGGGGGGGGGGGGTATGTTGATCAATCATCGTGTTTCACCGTGACCGCAAAAAAAAAAAAAAAATGTCGCACCTCTCCATGGTATTATAATATGTACCTGGTACGGAAAACAAAAAAAAACGTTGACCGCGGAAGCACCAAACAAAAAAGTTTTTTTTTTTGTTTCTACTCGTATGAATATACGAATAACGTAAAAAAAAAAAAGTCAGGATGACGAAGAATACCAACTATTATTTGATCCAACTCGCCGATTTCTTCTCCTCTCCTCTTGGCGGCGATCGGTGCAAGAAGAAAGCGAGCGACAACAAGACTAGGAACCCCCCCCCCCAAAAAACATATTGTACTACGACTACTACTACTACTCTTCTTAGACTACGCACGTGCCCACAGCCGCTAACTACTACCGGAAACCCTCCCTAGGCGGTATGCACCACTACCACCACCGCCACCACCACCCACGACCGTTGATTATCAAGCCACCTACCACGTAAGGCAAAAGTCTAAGGTAAGGCATGCTGTCAAGACGTTAATTTGCCTTTTGAACCAAAACTGCTGACCGGTGATGGCGGACTGTTTTTTTTTTTTCTTCTTGATTGTCCTGCGCCATAGCACATATATAATACGCACATATGTACTGTAGTAAACAAACACTACGTACGTACGTATAATACGTACCACGAGCCAGAGTGCGGTACCGCACTACTGCAAAAAGCACCGCCAATCACCAGGTTCAAGCGTTCGGCCGAGATACGAGTAGCCGCCCGCGGCGCCCGCGGGACAGGGGAGATCCAACTCCTATCGAAAACATGGAACTGGTCAACCAAACAACAATCAAACCGAAATACACGATGAGAGGTGGTGGGTGGTGGCGGCGGCGGTGGGGTGAAGCCCGGGATGTCCTGAAACCATAAACGACATATGGCTCGGCGAAATTAAGACGTACTACATCTGATCTGCGGATCATAAAACTGAATTGAACAGAGTCCGGGGGGGGCCATCCCACCCCATGCCATCCCATGCCGCGCGTCACGCATGCCACAAAACCAGAAGTCTAATAACCTACGCACCTGCGAAACTGTTCAACGCAGCACTCACTCCAAAAACACGCAACACACGCAAGACTGCAGCGCCTTTGCTGGAACCTCAAGTTGCTTATTCATGTTTTGATCCTGATGGTTGTTGTTCAGGAGGCAAAATAAACACCGGACGAACGGACACGCACCGAACCCCATCAAACACCGTTTACGCTACGCAAATCACATCGCACAGAATCACTCCCGAAAATAAAAAAAAAGAAATTACGCTCGCGCGGCAATCGGCATCGGCAAGATGCCCCAGGGCCCTGGGAACGTACGATACAAACGACAACATTATCATCTACTGGTACTTTTTGTTTGGAAGCGTTCGCGCACGCGGGGCGCTTCACGCCAAACACCCCTCTCGTCAAAAAGCCTCCACACCTCCACCAACTCCCATGGGGGAGAGATACACCATTAACTCTTCTGTTTTCGATAATACTCAGCACACGGCCCAATACCTGAACCCGCCGCTTGCCCCCTTAACCAACTCCACACACGCAGGGGATGATCCATCCACGAAAGAAAGAAAGAAAAAAACGATGGGTTTCACCTCGTCTAATCTTCCGAGGCAAAGCGCTTAAAGCCCGAGGGCATAACGGACAAAAATATTTCAGGAGCACGCCCCCCCCCTCCCGCCCCCCTCCCGTCCCCCTCGCACCCTCCGCCCCTACACCTCTCACGGAGCAGCCCGACCAATAACATACGAACTTTTCCGTCATCTCTAACGCCACTTGGCAAACCGCGCGCCAAACGATCTAGAGAAAAAGGTACCTTCTCCCGCCCCCCCCCCCCCCCCGGCACCCTTTCTTACCTCGCCCCCTTTCCCACCGCCCTCGACTGCCAGCCCGTCCATTGAAGAACACCTGCGCAAGTTACGTGAGCACCGAACACACTCGGCGAAGCATCATCCAAGACATTCCAAGACCAACAACCACGTTCTCGCGGTCGCCAAACACCCGGAAACAACGAGAGAACAAACCAAAAACCAAATACAAAAACGAACCAAAACAATAGAAACTGGAAGACACAAAACCGAAAAAGTCTCGCGGAAACGCGAGACGCCACGCCCCTCTCTCGACTACCACCCCCCCACCCCCCCCCATCCTCCTCTTCCTCCTCGCTCTACCTGCGTGCTTTCTCTCTCTCTCTCTCCAGCTCACCACAGGGGGTTTCGCTCATCTCCAGGCCTAAAGCGCATCGCGACAACACGTTTTTTTTTGCGCTTAAAAAAAAAGGTACAATTCTTGTTTCGTTGCGGAAAAAAAGGGCCTCCTCGCCGCCACCATCCCATACTCTCCGTCGGCCCGTCCCATATTTTCCGTCGGTCGGCGTCCGTCCCATATTTCCAATCTGTCCCGGTTCGTCCCAAATTTTCCCGTCTGCCCGTGTACACCCGTCGGGTCTCCCAAGGAAAGACAGTTTTTTTCCCCCCCATCCTGGCGCGCCTCTGTCTCTATCTTGCGCGTGAAATGTTCTCGCTCCCCCCCCCCCCCCCCCCCCCCCGCGACGCCATCGCTCATAGTATAAAAACCGCCTCCTCCGTGTTAGAAGAGCTCCTTCGATTTCTTGGCGGAAACCTGCTTCCATTTGGGCTGTGTGGCAAAATTGGCCTTGGACATGCCGAACACATCCTTGAACTCCCCCTCGCTCAGGTACTGCTCGCGGCACAGCGGGTCCACTCCGTCAATCTCTTTGCCGTACCTGCGGGCGCCAATAAACGGTATAGCGTTAAAAAAAATGCGCCAATAAACGGTACAAAAGTATTTAACAACAAATATCACCACTATCGTTCTCCATGAATATACAAGGACCGCATGAACGCAATAGTAATGTACAGGCTGTCCTGATATGTAAAACAAAACGTCAATGTACGGTACAAATACTTCACAGTTCGGACAGATAACCGACTCCCACTTCATGATCTATAAGCAGTATAAGCAGTACACCTTTCAGGGCAGATATATCCCCGATTTGTATCACATGATCTTTGTGTATAATATTACGGGGGACCATAGTAAGTAGGTCAAGGATGTGTTCCGTAGGTGTACCGTAGGTTCTATTTACTAGTGTTTACTATGGTACCCCGTTATAGCTAATGTTTCGGGGGTGGGACACGTATAATCTACACTTGGTCTAGCGCATGTTTCCCGGATTGGATCTGTACTATGCAGATCCTGCACAAACCTCTCACCGCAGATAGATAGGTAGGTAGATAGATAGATAGATAGGTAGATAGATAGATAGATAGATCATGATCTGTCTCTCCGAGGTGTGTATGGAGCCCTACTTACGTAGAGTCCCGAAGGTAGGTCCCAAGTGATGTGGTATGGTAGCTTTCACCCGCTACATACCGAGGGCTGCACTTTTTCTTCTTATATATACTTAGGGCCAGGAGAGAGCCCTCCACGTTGGGTTAGCAGCGTGGAGAAGATATACGATAGATCGAGCGAGGTTCGGACGGACAAACTAGGCCCGTTTCGACTTCAAGGAGACTCTCGGGTTATCATTAAGCCGAGTTCTCCCGGTTCTCGGAAATATCATCAGATGTTTTGGTAACACTTCTGGTGTATCTTACGTCGTACGTATACATGTGCAACGACCATTCTACGAACCTTTCCCCCAAAACCTGTCCTCCACAGTACCCCCCCCCATTTTTATTCGCTACAAATCCATTTCTGTTAACCAATTCAGAACTGAAAACAATATTCCACACTAATTCCAAGTAGTTTGTCCCCAAATACGCGGCACCAGCTCTTCAGGGGTAAAGGATGAATTGTGGTGATCATTCAGTATGGGGATACTTTATGTGGTGGTAAAAGGTATTTGGGTCGTAGTACTTGTACGTAGTATTGGATCGTTCGCTAAACATACTTGTGTTAAGAGGTGTTCGTCGTCAGCAAAAAAAAACGCACCGCAACAACAACAGCAGCAGCAACAGCAGCAACGACAGCGCGTCTGCTGCTGTAGTGGTTTGACACTCCATGCGATTATCTAAAAAAATACGAGTATCCTGACTCGCATGCCAGAAGAGAAGTGCGGATTAGATTGTTGTCAGTAAGAAGGTGGCTCGTTCCCGACGACTCACAAACCTGTACACAGCAACGCCAACGACAACGCGTCTACTGCTGTAGTGGTTGACACTCCATGCAACTATCCAAAGTGCAAGTATCCTGACTCGCATGTCAGAGAGAACTGCGGGTTAGATTGCTGTCAGCAAGAAGGTGGCTAGTTTCCGACGACTCACAGACTATAGTCTCTGACATGCGAGTCAGGATACTTGCACTTTGGATAGTTGCATGGAGTGTCGACCACTACAGCGATAGACGCGTTGTCGTTGGCGTTGCTGCTGCTGCTGCTGTGGCTGTTGTTGCGGTGCGTCGTCTATTGCGGGATACATCATATATAGCAGCAACTGCTGCCGCTGCTGATGTTAACGGCGACAGGAGAGAGCCTTCCACGCTGGGCTAGCAGCGTGGAGAAGAGATGGGTTGAGTGAGGTTCGGGCGGGCAAACAAGGCCCGTCTCGACTTCAAGGAGGCCGAGTTCTCCCGGTTCTCGGAAAATACTCAGATGTCATAATAACACTTCTGGTATGTCTTCCATGGGTACATGTGCAACGACCATTCTACGAAATTTCTACGAACTTTCCCCAAAACATGTCCTCCACATGTGACATACTTAAAAAAAATACTTCGTATAACACGAACAAATGAACCACCTTGTCCGTAAATATGAGAACCACTTGAATTTAATAATACTAGCTAGCGGTACGACCGTCAACTGTGCGTCGGGATTGTGCCACGGCCACGGCTCGGCGCGGCATGGGACCCGGTGTTCTACGGGTTGTGGCACCCAGCCTCCCTACCCATGGGACAAGGTGGGGCTGAACCGCTCTGGATAGCGCTACTCAATTACAGACAGACAGAATAGCAGCTTTTATATAATAAGATAATACAAACTGCTGTCCTCATATAGATACATATTCTACGTCAGCTGTGAGTTCGACCGATCGGGTAGTCGATACTATTAACAAGATACTCGTATGCAAGCTGCGTGACGTTATACGTACGAATATGTGTTTGACCAGAGTACGCTTAACCCTCTTCTAGCACGGTAGTTCCGTTTCGGGTACAAACTTGCTTGAAGTTAGACTAAGAAATGCTTTTCTATACACTGCAGTGCAAAAAAACGGGCAAGGCACGAGAGGCGGAAAAAGCTGCTGTAGGCTTTCATGCCGACAGAAACGGTAGCAGCAGCAGCCCGCCACAAGAAAGCCTGCTTGTTGCTTCTTCTGCTACAGACAGAAATGCTTACCAGTAGGAGATATAAAGCTAGTGGTAAACTTGATTACAGTATATAGGAAAAACATGCCGAATTTACGTATACCCCAGCAATGAACGACGATTATACAGCACAAGCTGCCTCATTTTTTTTTTTTTTAATTCTCCGGCGGATGGGTGAAAATAAAGTTCAAGCCCGCCATACTTCCACGTTCCGCCTCGTGTCGTGTGTCAATTCACTCCATGCCCCCTCGGCAGCATCATAAAAATTGCCACACGAAAGCAGCCCGGGTATCATATACCAGTAGGGGAAATCTGTTGAATGACGGTTTCCAGCACAATAAGCCGCTCGCCGCACGATTGCAGCCCGGGTATAATATATTAGGGGAAATGTCTCCAAACGGCACTGGCTTGTAAGGCAAATACTTCGTATGTATGTCATTAATAAGAGACACGCCAAGCAAGGCAAAATCGTGCGCTGTCAATAATAAGCCACCCGCCGTACGAAAGCAGCCCGGGCTGCTCGTGTATCACATAGTAGGGGGAAATGTGTCCAAAAAGCACTGTAAGGCAGATACATGTCATTAATAAGAGACACGCCAAGCGAGGCAAAAAAAAAACGTGTCGTCAAGGGTGTTTGTAGGGCCGAGTATTCCACACTTCAAAACCTGGTCAGTAGTTTTGGTATAAATCAAGTCAAGGCATGTTAATCAAGGCAAAGTTGCTGTCGTGTAAAAAGGGGTGTGAAAAGTGCTACCTGGTACATATACATTTATACGAGTCGCCTGACTTATTTTTGCCGCAAAGAGCCCTCACGGACACCCTTACAGCAAAGGTGGGGTGGGTACTCGTTTCTGCTTGCTGCGCACCCCACCCTTCCTACTAGACGGATAAAAAATACCACTGGTAGACCTTTCCCCTCTCTCCCCTTCTTTGGCCTCTTTGTAAATAACCCCATTGGGACTTGATTAACTTGATCATACATATAGTATAGAGCGGAAAATCTGACGAATAAAAAAGTGACAACTCGTATATACAGCAAAACGGCCACTGCGTCATTGACGGGGCATGATAAAAAAAATGACAATGGTTGCAATGCAAGGAGTCGTACATTCGGCACGGGCGCAAGCAACATTGACCCAACCGTAGTACGAGTTTCAATACTGGGTGGGTACACTGCCTCGTGGACAAGGCTATTAATAATACATACCATCCCACCAAAGGTTGTCGCTGTTTTGATCGTTCTCTCCGGGGGTTCCCAAAAACAAGAGTCTAAAAAGGGGGGGGTGTACTCATGTCGTGCACGGCCGTAGTCATATGACCTTAGACCCTCGCATCCCTACAATGCCTGGACGGAGGGGTAAAAGTACGTACAGCAGTAGTGTCGGGCACTGCACTGCTGTATGTATGCACTGTAATCGTACTACGCCCGGCCGCCGCCCGTAAATCGCATCAAAATCGATGGGGGGAAAAAACAAAAAAAATGTATTCAGGGCAAAAAAAACACAACGCCCCCCTCCCCCCCCTGGCGGGTCTAAGGTCATACGACTACGGCCATGCATGAAAATGAAGTACACTACACGCCCCCCCCCCCCCTCAGGCAGCTCTCTCGCTCACCCCTTCAAGTCCGCGTACGGGATGGTGTCTCCCGTGAAAGTAATGGGAACGTCTCTCGACGCGGCCCCTCCCCCACCCCCGCCGGCCGGGGCAGCGCCGTCTCCGGGTGGCGCGGGCAGGTCTTCCATCGTTGTCGTGCCGGGAGCGTCTGCAAACTCAGCGTCCCTCTTGGCCTGCAAAAGACAAAACACGAAACGAACCAGACAGCAGTCGTTCATCACACCAGGTACTAATGCGTCGTTTTATCAATACTATAGCTATTTACTACTTTTTACTTTCGACGTACAACTGTAGTACTACTACTCTAAAGGCTGGTCTACTGCTCTTAAGGCTGGTGTAGCTTAGAAAACGCCAGGCACGTGAAGAAGGAGGAGGGGGAGGAGAAGGAGGAAGAGGAGGAGGAAGAGGAGGAGTTACGGTCGAACAAGAAGAAGAAAATGGAAGGACAAAAAAAAAAAATGACTCGCGTATGTACGTACGAAGAGGAGGAGTTACGGTCGAACAAGGAAAAAAAAAAAAAAAAAAAAAAAAAAAAAAAAAAAGACTCGCGTATGTACGTACGTATATACACGCACACCAAAACGTTTTTTGGAAGGCTGTCTTGGTCATCACGGACTTAGTTTTTTGACAATGAGTTAAATGTGAGAAGAACAACAACAACGTACACGAACACAAACATAAATTTAATACGTACGTATTTCTCAAGTACCGGTACATTCTCTTCATCACAAGGTCTGTTGAGTCGAAGAAACAGTTGGGGGAAAAAAAAACTGAAACACAAGGGAAAAATGGATGCCCGCCCCGCCCGCCCGCCCAACCTGCCGCCCGCCCGAAATTACGCAAGACCACAAAAGAACAAAACACCAACAGAATGAACGTGGTTTTCATTTCAAGCCGTCCAATTCCAATGAAGAAGAAAACACACACACAAACACGTACGAACGATTTAACTTATTATACAGGCGAAAACAAAACCGAACCATTCTCTTCTTCTCCCCTTCATACGGAATGTCTCAGGTCGTTTTATTTTTTTACCAAAAAAATCACGGAATATACCCACACACTCATCCACCCCCCACTCCGCCATACCCATTGCTGTCTCTGGAAGCGGCCACACCAGAAAAAAAAATCAATTACATTCAACGCTGTCATCCACATGCAGGAAAGTCCGCCTCACAAGCGGCCTGTTAGCAGGACGCAAGCTCACCCTTCATGCGACTCGCCTATGATAACAAACACCTCACAGCGCTTCGGGCAAAATTTGGTGCAAGCAATCATTGTCTGCCTGGTCGGTAAAAAAACCCCACGTGCTCCGTCCCAGCATTGTGCACACGTAGAGATGCGAGGAGGGTCTATGGTCATACGACTACGGCCATGCACGACATGAGTACACCCCCCCCCCCCCCCCCCCCCCCCCCCCCCCCCNNNNAGTACCCCCCCCCCCCCACCCCACCATCCCAGCCCAAACCCTAGGCAGTGACGCACCTCTTCCTCTTTGGCCGCGTCGAGCTTGGCCTGGTAAGGGTCCACGAAGGTGTTCTTCGAGGTGAGCAGGGGGTCCCACCCCCTGAAGTGCTGCGTGAACATCGGAGGCTCGTTACCCGCGGCCAGCTGCACCACCGGCGTGTCAGGGCTGCGGCCGTCGGCGGCGGTGTCGATGTACTGCTGAGCCACGTTCATAGACTGTTGTAGTTACATATAATATTTATTTCCGAATTTTTAGAACAAGAAGAGAAAAAAAACATTTTTTAAAAATTAATTTATTTTTCCGTTCGTTTTCGCAACGTTTTTTCGGCCCCCCCGAGGAAGGGCGAAGAGCAGGGTAGAACGAACGCACACCAGAGTGCAAAGGAGCAGAGAGCAGAGCAAAAAAACAAAAGAAGAGCAGAAAAGGGCGTGGAAAGAGGAAACGACAAGAGCATGGCGGCCGGGCAAACAGAAGGGCAGAGCAGACGAGAGAGCAGAGCAGAGCAGAGAGCAGAGCAGATAGCAGAGCAGATAGCAGAGCAGATAGCAGAGCAGAGAGCAGAGTAGATCGCAGAGCAGATAGCAGAGCAGACGAGAGAGCAAAGCAGAGCAGAGAGAAGGGCAAGCGGGAACCAGAGCAGAGCAGAGATGAGGGATAAGGGCGGCACGCGGGCGGGCGGAAGGGCGGAAGGGGGGGGGGAGATGATGGCAGAACAGAGAGCAGAGCAAACCAGAGAGCAAAGCAAAGCAGAGAGCAGGGCAAGCGGGAACCAGAGCAGAGCATAGATGAGGGATAAGGGCGGCAGGCAGGCGGAAGGAAGGAAGGAGGAGGGGGAAGGAGGGCGATAATTGAGGCGCGGTGAGTAAGACAATGAGAAAAAAAGACAAAATGAGCTAACAGCCAGTAGTGCATCGTTGATTTGCAAACCAATCGTTTGCGCACTTCAATCCTTCATTCGCGATTTTTTTTTTCTGTCACGAACGACGGATCATTGCGGTCGCGTTTTTGCTTTCGCTTTTGTCTGCCATAGTAGACAGAAACGGTTGTGGCAACAGGTCACGCCCAACCATGATACACAACACACATTCGTCGCAAGAATGCACGGGTTTCCAGAAAGGACCAAGCACCAAGCATACACACACCGACAAACCCCCCGCCCAACCATCAAGCCCCACGAGACACCCCATCCTTTCCCCACCCATTTCTCAACGTTACCCGCCTCCAAACGACAGTCCGTCATGCTTCCCAACACACTCTAGAACCCCCCCCCCTCCCCCCCCTCCTCCTCCAACGACACAACGTGCACCCCATGTATCATCGAACTCCCTCTCTCGCCCCCTCTATGGCACCACAGCCCAGTGTGCTCCCCACATGTTCTCGAACTCCCCCCCCCCCCCCCCCCCCCCCCCCCCCCCCAAAAGCCTATCTCGAACCCCTCCCTCCCCCTCCCCTCCCCGCGCTAAACCCCCCTTCGCGCTGCACGTCCGAGTGTCGGGACAAACATCACGACGGACGGCAGCCTCCGATTACCCCCCCCGTCACGGCGTTTCGCGCTTGGTGCAAGCAATGTCTGCCTGGTTGGTGAAAACCCAACGCGCTCCGTCCCGGCATTGTAGGGATGCGAGGGTCTATGGTCATATGACTGACGGCCGGTGACACAACATGAGTACACGCCCCCCCCCGCCGCCCCGTCCCTACGGTCTCCGTCTCGAAACAGGGATGCGTGGTCAATGGTAAAAGATGACTAAGGCAAGCAACCAAAATGAGTAGCCCCCCCCGCCCCCCGACATGCTTACGTCCACACATTGTAGGATGCGAGGGTCTATGGTCATGACGACTAACGGCCACGACATCGAATATGAAGTCCCCGCGGCCCGCCTCCCCCCTCTCCTACTTCGCCACCTTCCCGTCCGCGCTTTGCCCCCCCTCCCCTCCCCTCCCCCCCTCCCCTCCTCCGCCACTCCCCTCCTTCCCCCTCTCCACCACTCCGGTGGTGCGAGCCTACTGTAGTCGTACCTCTGTTCGCTCGGTGGCATTGGCCTGCGGCCCGACCCATACGAAGACCGAAGCTACGGTATCCAAGAGCATGATGTCGTCCACGCACAGGTCGCTCTGGTCGAAGTTGCACACCGGGGTCACCGCCAGCTTTCCCGTAGCGTTCGACACCTATCCGAACAATATTATGTAATATCATGTCATGTCATGTCATGTCATTTCAATTTCACATCACATCACATCACATCACATCACATCACATCACATCACATCACATCACATCACATCACATCATATCGTATCAATATCATATCAATATTATATCAATTTCACATCATATCATATCAATATCAATAAATATCAATAAACATCATATCAATATCATATCAATATCAATAAATATCAGATCAATATCATAGTATATCATATCACATCAATATCATATCAATATCACATAATATCATATAATATCAATATCGTATCAATATAATTAATTTTTCTTTTAAAAATAATATCAATATCAATATGTACGAAGTATAATACTACGAGTAGTAGTCGCGTTGTACGACGTTTTCAAAGTTTTTTCCACCCTTCTCATCGTTTCTTAAGGCGGAACGGTACGAAGGAGCAAGGAAAGTCAGCATTCTTCTCCCCCCCCCTTTTACGACATAAAAACCGACACTTACAGCAGTAGCATGTACCAGGTAATTAAACAGTATGTTTATAAAAGGCGGAACGGTACCCAGAAGAAACAGCTCCATACATTGTATGTACAATGCTTCACGCTGCAAAAAAAAAAAAAACACTGGCAAGAGTATGATTTCAAACTCTGGTATATAGCTTTCGACGCCTATGATCATCGTGATTTTGTTTTTGAACGTGATTTCCGATATCATGTGATATATTGGGCAGAACAACAGCAGTAAAACCCCTCAATTCGGTCAGTCAATAAATTGGTCCCACATCTTTGGGTATAAATTACTTGGAATTAGTGTGGCATGTTTTTTTTTTTTCAGTTCTGAATGGGTTAACTAACAACAAACACTATACTAATACTTCCAAGTACCAGATATTGATTTAACCCCTTAAGAACTGGTCCCACGCATTTGGGGACAAACTACTTGGAATTAGTGTGGGATACAAATTTCAGTTCTGAAATGGGTTAACCCTCATAGGACTGGAGTCCTGTTTTGGGGACAAATTACTTAGAATTAGAGTGGTTTGTCCCCAGAACGGGACTCCAGTCCTAAAAGGGTAAAGGGGCGTGTTCACTCTGGGCGGAATGTGAGGACCGTTCGTGTACAAACGTCAATACTCAAGCGTCCTTACGTACATTTTCCGTTCAGACCGGTATAATTTGGGGGCACACCTGCGTGCAAAAACCAGGTTGTGTTGGTCATACTCGAGTAGACACGTACAGTAGATATTTATAAAATATACCAAGTATATATAACATACATACCAAGTACCCACGGGTACATTCTGATTATATCCACACAAAAATAAAACAAAAAAAACTGAGCTGTGAGATCGAGGATGTTGCCGAAACTGTGTGTCATATATACTATTAATAGTGATAACATGTGATACTTCGATCAAATCGATCACACATACTATGGAGTATAGATTACCTCATGCAGGATTATATAGATACCTGGTATATACGTATCCCACATAGAGGGGAACAAAGTCTGAATCTGCGGAACTCAGGGGGGTGTGCGTGCATAAAGGAAAATATTATTAGGAATCGGGAACCGATATGAGAATAATCTGCAGTTTGTTGTCGTACAGATAATTCGGCGTTATGGTCGTCATATTATTTGGCCGAGTACGTAAGTAGCTCACTTTGACAGCAGCAACTGGCATTGTTTGGTTCATCGCTCTTGCTTGTGGGCATACCAAGTGGATACCGCACGGAACGGTGACTGGGAGACTGGTAGAACATGCGAATAGACAGGGCTGTTGCTTGCAGCTAGCTGGACAGCGGTCGCTCGCTGGGCCAGACATTTCGTGATTCCTTGTATATACCAAAAATATCTCGACTAGCGGAAAGCGCGAGAGCGTGAGTTATAAGCAAAATTCGATGAAAATCGACGAGGGTTAGGAATGCTGAACTGAACCCTCTTCGCGA
>MEHQ01000746.1:6037-60013 GCA_008828725.1 Saccharina japonica | reverse complement strand
CTACAGTAGATCATACGTATAGATCGCGATCTATCTGTTCGGCGTGTGAAAGGTTCGGAGATCACGACCCCGGCGGCGGTGAGCGACAGGCTGAGGCGGAGGTAATTTCAGACGATCAAGCTTGGAACGGCTGGCGTAAGACATACAACGCGCTCACGCGCGCCTATGGCCGGGACTGCTGCTCTTCTCGTGGTTCTATTTTCGCGTTCCGTATTCGTTCCTGGTGACTCACTGCGATGTCGTGAAACGTCTATCTATCTGTTGCCAAAACTACTGTAGTAACGAAATAGGTATCACCCTGTATGATTTTCGCGGCACGCCATAAGGCCACCCGAAGAAGAAGACAATCCGTGCTCTTCCTGCCCTACCCCCGTGTCTATTTGTTGCGACACGTCTGTGGAGACATAGGAGGAGGACCGTGAATTTGGAGGAAGAAGCACGGTCTCTCCTGGTGGCTTCTCTGGCGGATATGCAGTCGATAACACGATATGTTCAGCAGCAACAACAACCACAGATCGGAGTTAATTTTGTTTGTTCCATAAGCAGCGAAGCCGGCTACATAATCATAAAACCGAAACAGCGGACGTATACACTGTCCGAGCTGTCTACAACAATAAAACAGTGGACTTCAGACCAGAAGCCTCGACAAACGAAGCACAACAACACATGAAATTTAAACACATTGGTTTGTGTGTAGAAGTGTGGTGAGCTCAACCATAATTTGTACCTATCCGCCGAAGAAAACAATAAAAACAGCGAACACACACAAGAAGCCCGGCAAAAGGAACCGGTCAACTTACGCTGTGTGCCGAACGCCCGGATGGTCACTAAGCCGTCCAGCGTTTCGGACAGCTGGGAGATGACGGGGCTGCGCGTGACTCCGTCTAGCCGCTGTGGCCGACAGCGAACATCACGGCGGGAGAACGGAGCGACAGGAGGGCCAGGATATTGGAGCGCCGTTTCACAAAAAAAAAAAAAAAAAAGTGCAGTGCGTAATGTTAGACAGCATGCATTTTGTATGTTACTGTTGCACAGTAGTAGTAGGAGTATAAACGTCTACTACTGATATTGAGGAAACTCTGGGGGGGGGGTCGATATTTGCTAAACAAGACAAGCCAAACAATCGGTATGTACACACCTGGTACGTTTGAAGTGGCCCTGTTCCTGCCAACATGTGTGTAATGAATCGAGCGCCAAAGATACTAAAACAACCCTACAGCAGCTATTCTACGCTCACTGCTCCTACAGTACTTGATAAGAGTTTACCCCCAAACAACCAGGGCGCAGGAAGGGTTTACAGTTTAGAGGCAAAAACTGTCCTGGGTATCAAACGCCGAGACGGGCTGAAGCGTTGTGCACTTAAATACCTTACTTGATATTACCTTAACTTCACGGCTCGTCTTCAAGTAGAAACCCTGGATGTACCGAAAGTACGCCATCGCTGGAAGCATGCTGCAAATGGATCAGGGCAAAACCAGGATCGTCGGTTAAAAAGCAGATAGTTATTCCGTGAATCGCATGGCGTCGAAAACGGCCGATAAGTTTATATTACATTTTTTCATCCCCACCGACGACATAATGGCGTTTTCATTCGAGTGGTCGGCTGAAAAACGTTCAGTTACGCACTTTTGTTCACTTTACCTTGGCGACTGTCGTCACGTCTCTCTCGTAATTATCGAGTGGGGGCTTCGGCACCAACAAAAGGCCAATACATCACCTCGGCGGCTGTCGTAACGCCTCTGCAATGCTTTTCGGCCAGGCTCTTGGGGACTAACAAGGTGAGATAACCACGGGCTAAATATAATAAACAAGAGCGGGTTGTACCCAAGCGAGTTATCCATTAGCAGGTACCAGGCAAGTCAGTCAGGTTTGAGGACGAACATTTTTGCGGGGTCCCAGGGATAAGGGGTGGTCTCGCGTGTGTGCTACATAAAACTTTAGTGCTGAAAATAATGTTTTCTGGCGTATGCCAGCGGCCTGCCTCATAACCAAACGTATTGAGGGTAAACAGGGCAGTTATTTTCGGTGGTAGGCGCCGTCACTCAGAGAGTCGCTCCGCGCTCACCAGCGTGAACCAATACTAATTAATCAAGAATTGATAGCAGCAACAGCATCACGGGGAAAACTCTAGTTTAGTGAAGAGCCAATATCCTTGCCGTACCTGGGTACATACCAAACAAGGGTTGACAATGCACCAATCAGGACAGCACGCCTATTCACACCTTTTGCAATAGCGGCAGCAGCACGGAGTAAAGTACATAGAATTATTACCGTACCTGAGCACCACCCAAGGGTTGACGACGAAGACGATCAGAAGGCCACCCAAGACCATGAAGGCGCTAGCGACGCAATCGTACACCGTCATCGGCAGCAGGTCGTCCATGTAGTGTATGTCCTTGGTGAAGCGGTTCAGGATTCTGCACACACGAGCAGCAGCGCACAAAAAACAATGTTACGATGCGTATTTAGTAGGAAAAACATTACCGTTTTCGCACGAAGGCACAGTTTCAAGCCACGAGACACCAGTCATTATCATCTCCGTCTCTCACTCAAAGCAGGCAAGCATACTGATAACTAGAGGGGGGCAGAAGGCTTGCTACGCCAGAGAGGTGAAAGCTGGAGTACTCTGCAGGTATATAGTGGGGCAATACATACGAAGCTTTGCTTTGCACAGCTAGTTTTTCCCAGCTGTGTGGAAAGTATGTGTGTCGAGACTCTTGTCTCTGTGAAACGATATGCAGAACCTCAACACGCACAATTATAATAGGTTGTGAGCCTCGCAAGTTGATCTACACATCGGCTGTCACCACACGCAACCACGTCCCGCTGAGTACGACCCGTTCAACCAAGTATGTCCAGGAAAAATCACCACTTTTTGGAGTTTCTGGGGGTTTCTTCAAAGTTCAGATCACCTTTCCGGTACAAACGATTGTTTTCGCAATAAGGTTGTTAGATTTACGAAGGGAGACACAAGCAGGCAAGAGCGAAGACGGGGGAGGGTCGAGGAGTTGTCGCTCACAGAAGTTTCCCAAACCATCGGTTTGGCGCGGATGTGCACCATAATACGCTTGAAATGGGAAGCCAAGTACCTACCATATAGGGCGCCCTCCACGTGCACGTGATAGCGAGAAGTGAAACAATCCCGAAATGCTATAAAACGGGACACGAAGGCAGTGGTGAAAAACGTGAAGTGACCGCGACAACCATGCGTGACGTCTACACACTCCGAGTGTCTGTGTTGTACCCCCCCTCTCCTTCCGAGCGTACATGGCCCATACGTCTACCGCCATGCATGGCACGAGTATACACCCACCCCTCTCCTCTCCCTCCTCCCTCCTCCTAAAAAGGTAAATCTCACAAACGATGGTCACTCTGGTGTTATCTTCTGAAGAACGCGGCTACTTCGCTTTCTGCACGCTTACACCGAAGAAGGAATCACACGTTCGGCTTGTCTCAAAGCAATGCATACGTCGGATAGATCACGATATTGACCATCTAGATCTAACCCCGGAAACCTATGCTAGACCATGCACCGTACGACACAGGAGTTTACCAACCTATCTGCGCAAACTGTCCAGTAGCGACAGGTGGAGATGGTGGCTTCTGTGCTGGCAATGGAGGAAGAGTGATGGCCGAGATAGGATTCGTAGCCAGTTCCGGGAGCGTGCCCTTGTACATCGACAACTCGGGCACACTTCACGTCATCGAACACTGCACCTACAGCGTACGTACCAAGCGCATGGCGTTCTGTTTCTTCTACGCCCGCGAGCTGCATGTAGTCAAGTAATGCAGCAGCACCTCCATCCACTACGCGCGCACAGAACAGCAACTAGCGGATATTGGTACCAAGTGCCTTCACAAGCAACGCCACCGCTTCATCGTCAACATCGTCAACATGTTTCAGAGTCTGGCTGAGACAAGGCCCTTACAATGCTATACCCTAGTGCACCATCCTCGAAGAAGAGTGGGGTGTGTTTGCATTGGTACACGTAATGCGGGAACCATGTTTGAGAAGCAGAAAAAGAGTACGCGGAAATACATTTGTTCCCCATAAATACTGACCACAAATAGCCATATAGCATGGTCAGTGCTGTCGTCAAATTACTTCGGTTCCGACAGTTGCTGGTGATCATCAGCCATGATCAGCGCTTTAGTGATGTTTGTATCGCTTCCACCTTGTACTGGTTATTGTTGGCCATAATCAGTATTTCAGTACAATGGTCGGAACGTTTGACTAGTTGGGTATTGTCAACCAGAAGCGAAACGGTAAAGCGCAGACAATTGGTCAAAACTCTTAGGGCTCGGATACACCGTGCTCGGTTTCATTGGCCATTTCCATTGGGGGGGAGTGTTGAATATAGGATTTTACCAACCTATCAAAGCAATATTCAGCAGTGCCAATCTGAGGTACAAGCAGCAATGCGAAAAGTGATTGTGGACACGTAGTAGTAGAAGCAGAAGGTACCATACGAGCGTTACGGCTAAACCGCAATTTTCCCCTATTGGGATCACCACCTGTTTGACTGCTGTTGTAAATGTTCCAGATATCGTATCATAGTTCAGTTCGAACGATCGGAGGCTCCTGGAAGGAATAGTGCTCCAGACGCTGAGACGGGTGGCGCGAGTGGCCCCACCGTATTCACTCTTCTCTTCCCTCACACGTAACCGGGCAGCTCAGGGCTGCCCAAAGATCAGCGTTAAAGCGTATCAATACTTTGTCTCCGTGCATCGTGCACCAACACTTCTGTTACAAGAGCAGTGAGCCAGCTAGCCCAAGTAGACATCTCGGCTACCAAACACCAACCTTTGTGACCACCTGCGGGAAAGTGTCAGCCTACATTCACAGCAATATGCAACGCACGACTGCCTCGCGGCAACATGAAGTACAGTAGACAATAAATATCCGGAATTGATCTGCCCTCAATGATGTAGATCATGATAAGGGAATATCGATGATTTACCCGACGTATGAGATGATAAGATATACGTTTCTTTCTGCGCCCACCTGCCGACAGGGTTGGAGTCGAAGAACAGGACAGGTGCGCGGATGATCCTCTTCAGCATGCGGTCGTGCAGACGGTGAGAGGCCTGCCACGGCGGGGGGTGGGGGCGGCAACGGGCCTCCATTTGAGCGATAACAGATGCGAACTTGTTGCTGGTGCATTCTAAGCGCGCGACGTTTGCCTCCCCCCCAAAATCAATACACAGTACTTGCACCTCTTCCAGTACATACGACGATAACGACACTCTTGTACGATCCTCCGTTCTGCAGAAGCCAGCCTTCCGCCGCCGACCTCCAGCAGTCGTGTGTAGGCGTTATCAGAACGATCGCATACCAGATGTTGTCTGGTGTTGAAAATATAGTATATTCCTTTCTGTCTCTTTCCAGCGTTTATGTCAACACTTAACAGGCAATCCTTCTGAATAAAACCCAACTTAGCACTAAAAACATTTGTATTACTACAGTAATTCTGTCAGCAGCAAAAACGAAAATCAAACCAGGACGAAATCACGACACAAACTATTAAAAAATACATAATACAAGATATTTCGCCATCAAAATCAGGCGTAAAACAAGAAACAATCCCCGAGAGAAATTTGTATCAACACTAAAACCCTTACCAGGTATCAACTACGCACTACACTGTTAATACTTACAGCGCGTGCTGAACCAAGCACAAAAACAATACCTAGTCCATACCCCTTGCATACATAGCAGGCGTAAATACCCCGCGCACCCGAACGAGGCTGGTGAATGTGAACCAAGCTCTGAAGAGAGACACCCCGAGAGCGGCGACCGTGAGCAGGGCCAAGACGATCATGTAGCGAGCCCGCTTCTGCTCGTCCTCGCTCTGGCGGGACCATTTCGCTATCCACACCGTCACCGTCAGCATGAGCGCCTGGTGGGTTTCAGCACACCGGAGGCGTTGCAAGGATCGGTCGGAAACGTTTGGGCCCGAAAACACGAACAACCTCCCCCTACGGTGGCATGCGGCACGGACACGTTATGTATCTGGTACACTCAATATTAGCGACCAAAATGGCCGCTTTCCTAGGAAATAGTTGGTGGCCACAGCCGGCAAAAAAGGAAGGCGACAATGTTGAGCAACATGTTTTTTGTGACCAATGGAAGATACGAAACGGGCGCCTAAATGGTGAAGGTGTCATTATTAAGAGTAGGAACGGCGGTGGCGCGCGTCGAAAAGGGATGCGTGGTCAACGGTAAAATTACTGCGGCAAGCAACACAGAAGTACGCCCCCTTCTCCGTCCCTACCGCATATTTGCATGGCTTCAAAATGACTACCATGAAAATATGCCTCACCTGCCCTCCCGCCATGCATGCAAATATCAACGCCACTTGCCACACGCCCGCAGCCTCCTTCGTGTACTCCCAGTACGTGCTGCGCGTTAACTCCCCGGACTACACGCAGGCGGAAACAGCGACGACGATGGGCAATGGTGGAACGCGTGTGAGGCACCGCGAACCGAACGAAAGCAAGAGACAAGACTGCCAGGTACAATACCTGGCATCTGGAAACAGCTCCAGACAAGATCGATGGCAACGCGGATCCAAAACAATAAATAACATTACTACTAGGCATGCATCTGGTAGCAGGTGCAGATGAATAAACAGGGGACAATGCCGACGATTTTCACAACATAACAGTGCTCATTAACAAGACACACAGGAGCGAACAAAAACAGAGACGTGCTACCCAACCTATACTATATCTGGCAACACCCGTAGACCGAATTGGACGAGACCGCCACAACTACACTAAACAAACAAAAACGTCTCCAGAACGAACAAAGCAGGAACCGCCGCCGCCCGTCCTCCGCACCTCCGTGTCTTCCGCCACGACGAGTTCAGGGGGAACTCCTGTAATCCTCAGCTCCTCCCGCTCCTCCAGCCGCGCCGTTGACAGTGACACCTCCGAGTCATGCATGGAACTCTTGCTTATCATCCTGGGCGTGCCAACCCCCAACTTGTTCGCCTCCAGCGCGAAGCCAGGCTCTCGAGGGGCGCCCAGCGCTTCCTTTTCCTCGCCAAACCCGACCGCACCATCGTCGCGACGAGCGGATGCGGATGGCATTCCACCGTAATCAAAACCATCACCATCACCAGCGTTCGCGGGTGAAAGAGATGATAAGCCTTGTCCGACGCGGTTCGTTCCCGTGCCTGTGGCGGAGCTGAAGGAGATGGTAGCGATGTTACGGTTAGCCCCGCTTCTCGAGAAAGCGACACCCGCGGGCTGTTCAGAATCTAGAGGCGATAAAGATGATACAGTGGTGCCGCCGGGCTTCGTGGAAGATGCCGATGATGACATCGGCGAGACGTAGACCCCGCCTTGTCTCGGCGAAATGAATCCTGCTGCGCCCATCATGGCGAGGTCATTGGACGGCCCCACCGGGCGCTCTAAGGCGGCAAGATAACCGTTCGCCTCGAGGCTGTCGTAGCTGGAGGGATATATCGAGGTGATGGGAAACGTCAGAGGGGGGTGGAAGGTGGCACGTCACTTGTTGAAAGCTCAAGGGGCGAACAAAATTTGTGTAAACGAGACGCATGCTACGGTAAATCTGCTCTATATTGTGTATGAGATTGATCACTTGAGAAGCCCTACGTCTCAACCAAATGATTTTGGAGGGAAACAAAAAATGCTTACCCGATGAACAATCCCACGGCCTGAGTTTAAAATAAAAACAAAATTGCATACAGTAATTAAATTCTGACGACGATGTTTGGGTTAAAAGGCGCCATCATTCAGGAACCGTTTCAGACCAAAAGTGCTATATACGTCTATCGTAGCACGCGTCACGAGCCGAACAAGTCGAAACTCCGACAGATCCTCGATTCCTGCTTGATGACCTAGATCATTCAGAGATGACATATTATAGATATTCCAGGGTATGTTTATTCCTGATTTGTATGATCTGGCTGACGTTGCCGGGTGGGAACCATATCATATGAAGGATCTATGACATGTTTCCTGGGTTGGATCTGTGTTGTGTACAGATCCTGCACAGCACTTCCAAACGGCAAGTAAGCATCTACATGATATATCTCTGTAGATTGCATGTGCGACGTCTGCAACACTTGTAGGGGTGTCGGGCTGACCAAGCGGCGACAGAACAGTCAGCTCTGTTGTCAATGGCACATACATAACAAGACAGTTTAGTATTAGGACAGGGTGTATCGTTTTTCCAGCGTGACTCAAACGTTGCGTGTAGGCATTAGTGCGTCGCCGCACGCAAGGCAGACGCATCCACGCTCGTTGCCCCACTTTCTACTTTTCCAATAATAGCGAACAAGACTATCGGAACTCCCCACAGGAACGACAACACATGGGGAAGCGAGATTCTGTAAACGCGTTTTTTTCGTCGTTTTGAACAAAATGTATAAATAAATAAAAACGTGTAGCACACACTGCAGCAGTTTCAACAACACCGTCAAGTGTTTCCCGAAAACCGGGCATTTTCGTAGGGTGTCCTGTCAATCGGTTTGTGGTGACAGTGTATGTCAAGGGCTGAACATGCTGTCTCCTGACATACTTGAAAAAAAGGTGGGGAAGCGAGTCGTCATGTCTCGTTGTCATGACTAACCTGCCCCGCGCAGCAATCTTGCCGTGGTCCATGACGATGATCTCGTCCACAGCCGGGTCACTCAAGTAGTGCACCTGCCGGTAATAGATGACAATAAATCGAGTGACCACCCTGAACATCAAGCAACAATATCCATTTCCGCTAGTCTTGATATCGGTTTGGCCTGTTTTCTTCCATTAACGTTTTCCCAACCGCTCCGGGCTATTCTTTGCAATTGCGAGACGGACACATCCATCGGAACACACCGGTCTCCTACGATGCCTCTTGCTCGCGATTGGGCTCACGGCTTCTGATATGACATGCAAAATACATCCAACACATCGGACAGATATCGCGATCTGCTGTAGATCATGTTCCTCAACTGCGGTTGCGAGATGTTGTGCAGGATCTGCACAGTACGGAGCCAACCCTGTGAGACATGTGCTACAACACGCGTGCTGCGATAGGGGCAGCGCTCCTTTCTCTGAAATACTTTCCGAATCACGGGGTTCCTTAACCTCTTGGAATTAGTGAGGGGTATTGCTTTCGGTTCTGAATGGGTTATAACCCAAAATGCATGACACCCTTACGAAGGGATGCACTTGTTTTGTTTCCATTGCTCCTCTCACTTGGGGAGATGCAAACCTCACTCAAACGCTTCGGACCCTTGCCGCATACGGAAAGTTCAACACGGCGGACGATTGCATGGCCTACAGGTATCGCAAGACACATAATACGGTAATGGTGTTGAAGCCATATCGGGAAGTTCCTGAGCTACGTAGCCTCGTCAGCCAGAAAAGGAAATGGCCAAAAAGTGCTATATCTATCAAAACCGTCGGAATGCGACGCATGCTACCTTAAGGTAGAGATGCACCATGTTTTCTGAGGCTCCTAAATTGAAGAGCTCTACACTAATAGTGAGTCGAAAACTGATTTTGATTAAAAACAAAACGGGAATTGCAACCCGATTATCAAATCCGATGGCTTTGGCACACGAAAAAAACAAATTTCAAAACAAGAATGGCAAATTCCGACGGTTTTGGGTTAAGGAGCCTTTAATAGGTCAGTCGGATTTATCTTTTTTTACCCCAAAAACGTGCTACCTCTGTCGCAGCACGCGTCATGCCTTTACTTTTTTGGCAGTATGTGTGATGCTTTGTATACCTGGGGCACGGCATTGTTTATCGGGTTGCCCTTTGATTTATTCTCGAAAAATAGTTTAAGCGGGTCAGGTGTAGAGCCCCTCGTGTGCGGAACCCCAAGAAAATACAATGGTGAACCTACACCTTAGCACTGTGTCACAGGTAGACCATTCAGGTCTGTACGGCTCCCACCCGGGAACACGAGCAATGTGTCACAGGTAGATAATATAGGTCGATAACATTTCTGCCCTGAAAGGTTTCTAGGCCTCGCCGAGGTGATCGGTTAAAAAAAAACAATTAAAAAAAACATCTAGAGGAAGAATCCACCGCTCGCATCTACTGTAGTGTAGTAGTCCCGCTATTGCCAGGGCCACCACACGGCTACTGCGCGCACCCCAAACGCTGCCTGTGTCAGTCGGCCCACCTATTACCTGGTGCGTGACGAGAACTCTTGTGCTGCCCGACAACCTTCCGCACACGACCTTTGAAAACAGCTCCCTGCCCACCGCTGGATCTACCGCTGACAGTGGATCGTCCATCAGGTACGTATCAGCCTACAACCAACACCGGTCGTGTTAGTCGCAGGTCGGACCATAGGCGGGGTAGGGGGTGGGTTGTAAAAGGGGGGGGTCAGTGTGGGGTAGGGCGGGGTAAGGTGGTGGGAGGGGCACTCAGGCCATACATGGCCGCAGTCGTATGACCATAGGGGGGGGGTGAGTTAGGTGGAGGGAGAGGCGGAGGTCCAAGACGCCGCCGGGTGGTACAGAAGTTTGTACACATCAGACAACCGCGATTTAGATCATCTCGATCCAGCTTTTTCCA
This sequence comes from Saccharina japonica, assembly GCA_008828725.1. NCBI lineage: Eukaryota > Phaeophyceae > Laminariales > Laminariaceae > Saccharina > Saccharina japonica. The sequence continues at coordinate 49,468 of MEHQ01000746.1, read as the reverse complement.
TATGAACCAAGTTGCGCAAGATCTGTATGCTACATAGCTAACGCGCAGGAAATATGTGCCCATACTATGGTATGCGGTTTGTACGGGTCCCACCCGGCAACATGATCCAGAACATACAGATCATACAGATCATATAGATCAGGAACCTCTATGTCCCGGAAAATCTATAAGATATGTCTGAGGTGTAAACGTTAGTCTCCCAAACATGTGTTCGGCTATATAAGGGTCAAACAGCCACCGCGAGAGATGTGCGGAATAGACCGCAGGTGATCAACACGGCGGGTATAACGTGGCCGTGCGTCTTGTGTTCCTGCTACAGGCGTTCCGCCTCTAAATACATAAATAGATACCTTACCTGGTACGTTACACTCACACTGTATATGCTCCGCAAACTGAGTCAAATGCAATGCAGGCGAATTAACTTCAGTACACGTGGAAAATCTGTTGAACGTAATATCCTGCACTGCACGTATTTCAGGTGCACTCCCTATGTTTACTCCAGACGCTAAGAATACAATACATATAAAAACGTGACGGTAGGATTAACGCACACCCACGCCCCCTATCCGTCAAGCAGAGAGCAGTTCCTATACGGTGGGAAATAAAACACAACAATTATGACGCGAGTGGGGGCAGCAGCAACCCCCCCCCCCCCCCCGGTGCAGTTAACCCTTTATACCGCTCGCCGAACACCGCAAATCGATGCGCGCTTGGTGCAAGCTAGGTCTGCCTGGTCGGTGAACACCCGATGTGCTTCGTACTTCTCGGTACTGTAGGGATGCGAGGGTTAATGGTCCTACGACTACGCCCATGCATGGCATAAGTAAACGCCCCCCACCCCCTATCTGTCAAGTGGGGGGCCGTTTCCTACGCTGCGGGAGTGGCGACCACCGGTTTTGCGTACCCCGCTCCTTGGTCCCCACACTCCAACTCACATGCGCGTAGGCCATGCGGGCCAGTGCCACCCTCGCCTTCTGCCCTCCCGAAAGATTAACGCCTTTATCGCCGATGCCGGTCATGTCGCCAGAAGGGAGAATAGAGAGATCGCGTTCGAGGCAACAGTCTTGCAGGACCGTTTCGTACCTATTAGATGAGATGCAACACACACATGCGACAATAGGGGCCCATGGGTGTGTACTCATTAGCCGCATGTTGTGCATGGCCGTAGTTGTATGGCCATAGACCCTCGCATCCGTACAACACCGGGACGGGGCTCGTCGGGCTTTCATTGACCAGGCAGACACTGCTTGCTTTTCCCATTGAAGTGGACCATACGCTCTGAGGGGGGTTTCCTGCCTCTTTCTTAGGCATTTTGCATTATTTGACTCGGAAGAACGTTAGGTCTTGGAAAATGCCGAGAGTATTTATAAGCCGTGTTCTGAACAGTGTTGCGAAAAGTACTCCTCCCACCCTACTGGAATCTGTTTCTTCCAGATTATGTAGAAATACAGACGCAAAGCTAATTGCCAACAACCAACAAAATCAAGAAACACCTTCGCGAAAGAACTAGCGGTTCAGAGGTGTTTTCACTATTCTGACCGGCTATCATTATCAGGAGAGAAATGCGCCTTAGCGCTGGGGAAACTGTTTGGGGAACTAAACTGCACGGACCATATACACGAACCAACAGTCTGTCGCACGAGGTAAGTATGTATCAGCTACTGTTCGCACCTCCCTTGGTCCATTCTTCTCCCGAACAGAATATTCTCCCGCAGGGTCCCGGACTGAATCCAGGGCTCTTGCGACGCGTAGGCTAGAGTCCCCCCCACCGATACGTCCGTCGCACGCTGTGCGTTAATCGATCAAGGCAATGCAGGTGGGTTTCCATCATGGAAGCGGCAGTGGTTGGGGCAGGGTTGTAATTTGACAGTCGTTTCACGATTTGCGTCGATCGAGCAGGGCGATTAAGAAAGGTTTTCCATCCGTAGAAGGCAGTTGCCATGAAACCCCACACTAGTTTCAAATTGAACTTCGATCGATTGGAGCAATGGAGAAAGCTTTACATCTGAAAGACGCAGTTGCTGCTTGGGCGGGACTGTAACCTCACACTCGTTTCATGCTGTGAGTTGATAGATTGCTCGAGCAAGGCAATGGATAAAGGTGTTCCATCTGTAAAAGAGGCAGTTGTTAAGCAATCCCATACTCGTTTCACATTGAACACTTAAGGTCGATCGACCAAGGCGAAGAAGAAGGGTTTCCATGTGAAACAGGCAGTTGTGGTTGGAGCGAGACTGCGACCTCACGCTGAGCCAACTGAAGGGAACAAAATATACCCATCATTATTCATCGTGTAAAGAAAAAACAGTTTTAAAGAAACGGGATACGCAGTAAGTGTATCTACAGTTACGGTCGACTTGGTTCCGTTTGACGAAAGCCACCCATCTACCTACGACATAGACATACCTTGCCCGAGACGTTGGGGGTGACAGCCGCGCGCATCTCCTCTGCGTTTTCCGGATATATTTCTCGGAGCACGGCCATGAGCAGAGAACTCTTCGCGGACCCCACGGGTCCCACGATCCCCACCAACTTGCCGGGCTCGATTGTTAGGTCTATGGCCTCTAGGACGAAGCCTGCAACCGTTCCGAGAGAAAACACACGCAGAACAAACGAGAGCACGGTATGACAAACAAAAAACCAGAACGTTAACGTAGGCTCAGGAGGTAATCTGGAATCCAGAAAAAAAGGGGATACCAGCATGGTGGATCCCTGTTCGGGAAAGCCTCATTTTTGTGTTGAAATATAGTGGTTAAAGCACACTCCACGGGCGACAGCGCACCTTGACAACAGCACGGCAAAGTAGAAGAGGTTGGAAAACAACAGAGTTATGTCGGAGGCGGCGATGCCGGCGGGCGCGACCCCGCTCGATCGGTGCGTTGGGAGCCCCCATGCACCAAGCCGGGGGTTCGTGGGCAGCCTCGCGTGCTGGACCTGACAAGAGTGATCCATCACGACGGGTCGAGTCTCTCGAAGACCAGCCAGACGGCGGCACAGAGGACGGCAGCCGGGGAGGTCGTGCAGCGGCACGAGAACGAGAAGCTGTTCGTTGGAAATCCTGTATATGACAGTTTCGTGTCGAGCTTTGTGTAGGTTCGGGCTATAGTCATATGATGTGTTATTTGCTATTTTTGTCTTTCTGGGCTGAGGAGCTCATGGAGGCACTCTCTCTGCTGCTCGCATGCGCTGGTGTTTGCGCTTGCCTGTGGTACTGCTAAGGGACCGATACTCATAAAATACTTTTAAAACCAATCTCGCTCGAAGCAAACCAACACTCTAGAGTCGCGATTCGGCAGCCTCATCGACGGCGAAGGTCAGGGTCTTCGGGAGAACATATTGGAGCAAAGGTTTTTTTTCGAGGAGCTGAGGAGTTTGGGGGGATGATCATCATGCTTTTGGAGACGAGCTTTTCGGAGAACTACTCGAGATAGCAAGGCGCCGCAGGGAGAGTCCGGTGGGGAGGTAGTCACCGTAGGTACAGCAGGGAGGAGTGCTGCATCGCCATCGTCGGGAGTCCCCGGTGGTGGCAAAGGGAGCAAGGAGGGTAGCCTGATGGTGAGCTGTTCTCTGACAAACACGGTGGGTCGTCTGGAGGGGTCGGCAGGCTTTGGGGGCAGAGTCAAGTTAGGCCGTGCATCTCTTCGAGGCCGAGGAACAGGTGCGAGTATGAGTGATGCTCCACAGTTTCGAGTCGAGATAGACCATTACGTTGAGGTCGGGGCTGGGAGCGCCCCTTTGGCCCCGGGAGTAATGACCTCGATGTATGTACGCGAAACAGCAGGCCTGTACGCTTGTGCCTCAAACTTTCCATAGTCACGTGACTTCATGGCTATTATTATATGATAGGTAGTGCTATGCAACCACATGTTTGTGCCGAGTTGCCTCGCAGTCTTCATACAATATATGATATTCTCGAGCTGGAATGCTGGCGACAGTATGAACGGTTGGTATACAGTAGTATGCTTACTTATAGTATGCGGTATACGTGACGAGGAAGATACCCCGGTTGTAAGGACCGAGAGCCGTGTTGAAGAAGGAAAGAATGCCTGAGATGATACCGCGGAGGCGGCGTCGTTTTCGGGTGCAGCTACTGTCTGCTGCACAGCAGCAGTAGCTACAAGCCCCAAGGAGGATGTATGTCTTTGGGCACCCCCGTCGTTTGGTGGGTGGGGGGAAATCGTGCGGCGTCAGCCGCACGTATCTGCTACGGGGAGCTTAGTAGTGGATGGAGCAGCTACTGCATCACAGCAGTAGCTAAAAGCCCCAAGGAGGATGTATGTCTTGGGCACCCCCGTGGGTTGGCGGATGGGGGGAACGTATTCGCTACGGGGAGCTTAGTGGTGGATATGCGATGCGGTGACAACGGCATTTAAAAATGGAGCAGCTACTGCCTCGCAGCAGTAGCTACCCTCGCCTTATGTTGGCGAGGGGCACTTCACAGGTGTATGTGAAGGAGAGGGGCAGATGTGAGGAGCTTACGTTTCTGCTTACTCCGCGAGAAGACGCATGGTCGAAGCTTGGTTATGCGCCCCCGTGACGCCTACAGTACAGGCGGTGAGGGGATAAGCCGCGTGGGAATACCGCGTGCACCCTACTACGGAGAGGTGGTGTGGTAGGGTCGGTGGGTGCCGGGTGGTTTCGTGACGCTGCGCAGCATTTATACACGAGGAGAATAGCGCCCGCCATAGCTAGCGCACGGGGGACCAAGCGCGCTTCGCGACAGCAACAGCGACCGCAGCAGCACCAGCAGCAGCTCCAGCAGCAGCGACGGCAGCAGCTACAGCAGCAGCGACAGCAGCAGCGACAGCAGCAGCAGAGGGGGGTGTGTCGCGGAAAGGACATATGTGAGATGCGTCGATTGGGATTTTGCACTCAGTATCACGCGGAGCGACGAGGGGCATATCTAGTTAAAGGTGGGTATCTCGCAAGGAAGGGTTTGTTTTCTTTGCGATGAATACACCTACCTGTACGGTTGAGTATGTTTTTGGTCGTACAAATAGAGAGATATATCGTTTGCGACTGTGTTGAATGTATGAATGGTAGAGTACCATTCGTTTTTCTGGAGAAGTAAGTCGTATGTTCGGTATATACTACTCGTATAGGAGACTGGATGTTTGCGGCGGGGTGTGGAGTTCTGGGTCGTGAATCAAATAAAAACAAATTACCGAGTTGATTCATTAAGCATGTCAACCCTAATTTCCCCTTTTTGGAGTAGAAGGGTCATATTCTGATATAGGCACTCCGTCTTCACAATTCCAACTCACCTGGGGAGAGAGGTGTTCCATGGCTGGTATGGACGAGTAGCTGAATCCTATAATTCTAGTATGGCTGAGGGACGGACTGCAGTAGTTTGGCCAGCAGCGGGTATTATTGTGATTTCATTCTGGCGATCTATTTTGATTTTCTGTTGGAGGGCACACGGCTGGTGAGGATGGGGAGCTATATTTTGTAATTCCAATACGCTAAGGGCGTCCCCCGCAAGGCAGAAATGGTTGGTAAAGATAGGTTGTGCAGTGAAATTGCTGGTATATTTTGTGTGTGGCGGCTACTTACTGTGTCGAATGGAATGGGGTACAGGGGGCTGATGAATACTTCTGGCATTAATTATTGTTTTTCTACAGAGAAGATACATTGAGTGAAGCACCATTTAAGATTCGTTCTGGATGGTATAAGTCGCATTTTCGGAGAAATAAGGGTAACGTAGGCACACCTTGAGAGGTGTATTTCTGAAGTGTGGTATTGGTGGGAGTAACTGACTTTATTGAATTTTGCGGGTATCCTTTATTCTTGTCTGTCTACTTTGATAGCAAAATGGAGGAGGGTAAGCTTTCATGAATGGTTTGTTAATACCAGTATCATTTATGCGGACAATTGTTCGCATCGGAGAAAGGTGCTTTTCCAGAACTTGGGGGATGGTTCATCTTGTTCGGGAATTAAGAAGTATGTGTTCGAATAAAGTGAAAGCTAGTGAGTAGAGCCAAAAAGGGAGTATGTTTGGTTCTGTGTTTCACGAGCTATCTACTATTTCGGATATGTTTAGCGTCCCCTAAATTCTAGTTTGCGGAAATAAATGCTATCTCGCTTTATCTACCGTTTGTTAGGGTCTTGTGCCAAAGACGGTAGTAGGGGACGAAGAGATTTTGTCCGGGAGACCTTGCGATTTAAGGCCTTATATTTTTCGTTGATTTTTACGTCGTGGTGCGGCTGTTGCAGTCTCATTCGATTGCAATGGTTGGAAGTGGAAATATGGAAGAGGTTTTTGCTTGTCGTGAGGATGAGTTTCCTCTTGCCATTTTTTTTGTTGTGTGGTGAGGGTTTTGATTCATTTCGACATGGTCAACACTGCCATGTAAATAATTCAGGAGGGTGTTCGTTGGAAATCCTGTATATGACAGTTTCGTGTCGGGCTTTGTGTCGGTTCGGGCTATAGTCATATGATGTGTTATTTGTTATTTTTGTCTTTCTGGGCTGAGGAGCTCATGGAGGCACTCTCTCTGCTGCTCGCATGCGCTGGTGTTTGCGCTTGCCTGTGGTACTGCTAAGGGACCGATACTAATAAAAGACTTTAAAACCAATCTCGCTCGAAGCAAACCAACAGAAGCCAGTCATCCACGGTCCCGCGCGAGGTGTGCGAGAGCTTGCGGATTTTGGGGTTCGATATAGGTGGCATCGCAGGCCGTTCGTTTCGTGTGTGTACGTATCCCGCGCTCTCTCTCTTTGATGGCCCTCGACGACACCCCTATCACAGATCCCCACGTATTGACCTTGAGTACCCCCTGGAGTTACTCGCTCGCGCGTAACATGTATATATATACCCCAGCAGCACAGGGGTCGACGTCCTTAACACTGTGATTTCCTAGGTGCAGATATACTGCGGTAGCAGTACGTAGGAACTGTGAGAACAAGCGCGCCCATTACATACCAGGTATCCAGCAGCGTTCGAAGTCGAGTTTCCACCATCCCATGGGTCTTACTCACAATGGGGCAAAGGGGCAGCGGTACCGCAGTAGTATATACCAGGTACGAGTAACGCTATACCAGCATACAATAGCACCATGTCCCCATGACTACATAAATCTGTACGATGGTGGGTGTACACGATGGTACGTACCCCTCATCCACACGAGGCGCAGGACTCGTAGTTACCGCAATGCCGGCCGTCCCACTCGAACTTGTATCCAACACACGTACGCGAGAACAGATACATATTGGACAAATACCGGGTGCGGTCACGTCTAACTTAAGGGGTACAACGGAGTACCAACCGCATTACAGCTGACGAACCGTAAGGATATTAGCTAAAGACATACATCACCTCGCAAGTGACCAACGCCCACGTACGAGTACGGGTACGGCGGAATGCAGGTACACATATAAAGCCGTACCCACGTAGGGCCAGAGGGCTGAGTACAGCAGCACAGGCCGCTCGACAACGAATCGCGCCCGCTTTTGGTTCCCGCGTCCTTTCAGTGGGGCCGAGAGGGCGGCACACCAGTGCCACTGTGTAAGGCCCTTCTGTGTGTGCGTTTCTGCTGTGGGCTTTCGATACAAAACCTTAACGTACCGCTCCCCAGGTTCAGACCTAGCCGCGGTGTTCCGCTCGCACAATACGTACCCCAGGAGCATAAGTTGTCGCCGTCCGACACACGTTTAGCGCCTAGGTTCGTGGGCGTCTGCTACTGTACAAGGGAATGCCAGAACAAGTTCGCTTCTCGTAGTATACACCGAACACAAAGTTTGAAGTCGAGTATAAACCCTTCAATCAGTCGAACCCATGAATGGGAGGACTGGTCGCGCTAGTACATATTTTACACGTAACACTATCGTCAAAACGGGCTCGAAAGCAGGTGCATACACTGCTGCTGCTGCTGTTGCTGCAACCAAGTGTGCCCCAGATACGTCGTGTCGTGCTTCACGCAGCACTACAGGGATACTCACCTGAGTTTTCTCGAAAGTTACAAGAAGTTTCTAAAAAAAACAAAAAAAAGTATGATACGTAGAATCACAAAACAAAAAACCGAACAGCCCAGAATAAAGATACGTATCAAAACCGAAGGCATTTTGCCCCACCGATTGATATGACAAAACGGAAAGCATGCTCGGCAATACAAGGAACTGGAGCTCTCTTCTAACCAATACCGGTGTCATTTGAGCCATTATGGCCGGCACATTGCTCCCCGATCTGTCGGCAAGGCGTGTCTCTCCGAACTGCAAAAAACACAGCAAGTCCTTAGTTCAGATGCGTGAACCAGGAAAAATAATGGGGCTCGAGCCAGCATCTCAGCCCAACGAAATCAAGGTTGGCATGCACCACACGACCCACCGGTCCATTGTATCGTCGGCCGTTTCCGATTTCGATGCTTGCATCGCTGGCGAGGTCAATCTGCTCGTACTCACACGGTGCTCGTACTGCTGTAAGAAAATACAAAATTACGAGAACTCGTACCAAAATATCACCAATAGTATCGTTTCGCCGATCCAGAAAACTTACGCAGATTCTGCTGCTTGTAGTCGCAACTCGTGCTCGACCTAGGGAAGAGGGGTGAAAGAGACATTTGGCGTGGCTGTTGTCCTCTACTAGAGGGTTTGAGGAGAGCAATCGGCGACGCAAATGGTCTCGCCCTTCAGGGATAGGGCTGCCCTCCGTCCAGATGCGCCAAGAGAGAGATGTACCCCGAAAATCTTAACAGAGCAAATCTAGGACCGATTTCGAACAGCAGCTCGTTCTCCCTCGACAAGGCACCCCATGCGCAGGTTCAGCCTTTCAAGTCGTCCCTCTAACCTCGGGAGACGGTCTCAAGTCGTCGCAGCGAAAAAGAAGCATCCATCAGCGAGGTTTCAGCCTCTGACATACGAGGATGATGTAGATGACAACCGACGCGCCACGACTCCACTTACGTCTGGTACGAACGAGTACGAGCAGATTGACCCGGTGAGCGATGCCAGCATCGAAATCGGAAACGGCCGACGTTACAACGAACCCATGGGTCGTGGGGTGCCTGTCAACACTGGTTTCGTTGTTCTGATATACTCGCTCGAGCCCCATTAAGTTTCCTGGTGCACGTATCTGGACTACCGACTTGCTGTGTTTCTTGCAGTTCGGAGAGACACGCCTTGCGGGCAGATCGGAGAGCAGGGGTGCCTGCCACAAAAGCTCAAATGACGCCGGAATAGGGTAGAAGAGAGCTCGAGTCCCTTGTGTTGCCGAACATGCCTTCTGTTTCGTCATGCCAGTCGGTGGGGCAAAATGCCTTCGGTTTTGATACGTATCTTCATTCTGGGCTGTTCGTTTTTTTTGTGATTCTACGAAAAAACAAAAACGTTTTCAGAAACTTCTTATAATTTTCGGGAAATCCCAGATGACTCTCCCTGTAACAGAGCTACTACGTAGCCGCACCCACAACTGACGCACGACTGTGTATGTAACAAGTGAACCTGTGTGTAAACAAATCTCCACCCCCGCGCGAGCGATCAGCGTACACGTACTGGTAGGGTGGAATACATATGACATGCGTATGGGAACAGATTAGACCACTCATGGCAGACCTCAGCAGTACGTATTAAGCCCCAGCCTCGACGCGTATATACAACAATCTAAGAGTTTCAACACCGACTACCTCAATAACGGCGACCGGGCAGGACGGCCCGGGCGTGCCAGCAGGGTTTAATCCCCGAAGGGACAAGCGAGCAGGGTTCAACCCCATAAACATTTGGTCGTGCGTAACGGGTTGAATCCCCAGACCTCTACTAGTTGGGAGTAGGCACAGTATCTCGTTCGAGGTGTCTACCCCTGTCGATTCGATAACAGGCGAGAAACCCGCAGGGTTCAACCCCCAAAAGGGACAAGAGAGCAGCGGCTGTTTGGCCTTAATAACGGCCACAGCAAGCGAGCAGGGTTCAACCCCCAAAACCATTCGGTCGGGCGTAACGAGCTCAATCCCCAGACCACTCGTATCAGTCGGGAGTAGGCCCCGTATCTCGTTGGAGGTGTCTACCCCCGTCGATTCGGTAACAGGCGAGGAACCCGCAGGTTTGAACCCTCAAAAGGGACATGCGAGCAGCGGCTGTTTGACATTACCGTCACAGCAAGGGAGCAGGGTTTAAGCCCCAAAACCATTCGGTCGAGCGTATTGGGTTCAATCCCCAGACCACTATCAGTCGGGAGTAGGCACCATATATCGTTTGAGGTGTCTATCCCCGTCAATTCGATCACAAGCGAGGAACCCGCAGGGTTCAACCCCCGAAGGGACAAGCGAGCAGCGGCTGTTTGACAGTACGGTCACAGCAAGCGAGCAGGGTTTGACTCCCAACACATTCGTCGACGGCTGTCTGGCAATACGGCCACATCGAGCACCTCGGGGTCAATCCCAGACGCACACGAGCGGACACGTACGGTTCACCCCCGGCACGAACGAGCACATACGGTTAAACCCCGGCCCGAGAAAGAACATATGGTTAAACCCCGGCACGAGCGAGCATATACGGTTCAACACTGGCACAAGCGATCACATACGGTTCAACCCCGGCACGAGCGAGCACACGGTTCAACCCCGGCCTGCTAGCGATACGACGCCACCCAAAACAACAGACATCCATACACTTTCACTCGATAATTTCAGGGTACAACCCCAACCGGTTAACGATACGACGGCAGCCCATAAAAGGAAGCCACCCCGACGCGTACACTCGGTAATTTCAGAGTTAAAACTCCGATCAGATAAACAGGGTTGCAACCCCGGCACGCGCTTGCACACGGTGGGGCAGCCGCGCACGTTGCGCCCTTAGACCGTAGTGCATAGAACACCGACGGAAAATGAATAAATGCATGAAACAAAATATACTAAGAACCGTACGTACACTGCGGGCTACGGAAAGCGCGGCAAGAACGGTTCAACCCCGCACGATCACCAAGACATGAGCGATCGACGAACGAAACCATGCTGATACGACCCACCGGTGTCGCCCCGAACCGACGGCCACAGTTACGCCTCAGGCTGGACCCGGTGCTCGAGGTGATGCGGAACACGGGCGGTGACAACCACTGGTTCGACCTCCTGGAGACCCTATACAGGTGGCCATGGAAATTGCCACGCTTCTGGAGCTCCTTGGTTCGAGGAGGATCCTCACCGACACCATCGCGCGGGGGGGGGCGTATGGTGGAGGCATGTAGCGACGCGCGGATTGTTCTCGGCGTGTTCTCCGAGATGCTCCCTTCCGTGCGGGGGGTGTCCCAAGAAGTGCACGAGGCGGACTGCGCAGATCTACGGAAAGTGCATGCGCCCACCACAAACCACTTTACCAGCCCGGTCGGGCCCGGGTTCGGGGGAAAGGTGGCGCTCCGGTTCGGGTTCCCCGCCGGGACCGGACTGGGGGGTCCGGGGGGGGCTGCGGGAGGGGAAACGCGGCGCAAGTAATTGGAAGACACCCATGCAGACTCTGCCCCCTGGCCCCCCCTGTCACCACCATTGCTTGAAAATGATATAGATGTTTTACAGTCGGGCGCGTCGAATAACGTGACATACGCGTGCGGGGGGGGGAGGGGGGGGCAGAACAGTGCGGTCCAATATGTGATGGCCTTATCCCACTCCCGCGACCCCGCTCCCACCGCGCACATATGTGTCGGGAGTTTGCGACTGCACTTTTGTGTCGCGATTGCTACGCGTTTGCCCTGCTGCATTCATGCTGTACTTCTAGAGATAGGCAGATACGTTGGTGCTCGCAGAGTGAGCTCGAAGAGCTGGGCAGACTAGACAACGCTAGAGGCGCCCGCCCTTTAAATACGATTAATCCAAAACGAGCCTACGAAAAGTAATACAAAAACCATGTAAACGTTTTCGGTTTCGTGGGGGGGGGGCGGGGGTATTTCATTTTCATGCATGGCCGTAGTCTTACGACCATAGACCCTCGTATCCTTACAGTGCCGGGACGGAGCATTGTCGGGTTTTCACCGACCAGGCAGACATTACTAGCACCAAGCGGGAAGCGCCGTGAGGTGTTGGGCGCGTCGCATGAAGGGCGAGCTGCATCCTTCTAATAACTAATTGTAAGGCGGACTTGCATATGGATGACAGCTTCAATGAGTTCATTTAATTTATGGTGTGGCCACTTCCGGAGACAGCAATGGGAGCATTATGTAACTGGCTCGTGGGTGCCTTAGGGGGGGTGCTACAAGATAAAATGTGTTATGATAATACAGCGGGGTGAGAGGCGCCGGAATCGACAATGGCGGCGCAGGAGGTGAAGTCGCGACCAACTCGAAACTGGAGACGAATAAACACTATGATTTTGCGTTAGGAGCTTCAGTCGATCTTCGACGCGAGTCGACGAGGGGATAGATAGCTGACATGTTCTCGGGATACGAAACGAAGGCACGAACAGCAGTGGGGAGGGGGGGTAATAGCCTGATGTGTGACCTAGGATCTGAGTCACGACTAGGGTGCAGAGCCAAACGAAGAGTGACGTTAATAAATGGGAGGAAAAAAGCAAACAGAAACCAATAGCCATATCAAACACGCGGCCGGTAGGGCCCGCCAGTTCGAGAAATATAAAAGCAACCTAACCCACGAGTCGTCGAAAGTCACCTGCTCCACCTTCCGCCTGCTGGACGCGGTTGTTGGGGCCGGGGCTACAGCTGCCGCGGCTACTCCTGCTGTTCGACTTCTGAACCGGCCAGAGCGCAAAAGGGAAACGTGGAGGAGAAAAAAAACGAAAAACAACGATATCTAGATGAGAGGTCATCGCACACTTGCAGATAGATGCCGGTGACAGTCGTAGTGGTGCTGCTGCAGTCAGCCGCCAGCCGTTGTAATTTGTCGCACGCAAGTTCGCTCTGCAAAGAGCGGGGACACTTCGGGTACTCACGTACTGAGGGGCAGCTCGATTTTTGGCATTGAGGTTATTATCACCGAGGTCGTTCTAGGCTAACAAACGAAAACAAGGGAACCTGGAATCTTTGTTCCGCGCCTGACGGTGAACATCTTAGCCGCTCTAGAACGTCCCCTTCTTCCTCTAGGGCGCACGCTGACTTCCCTTTCCCCCCCTCTCCTTGCTGTGGCCCCGTAAATCGCTCCGCCTACTTTTTCGGCCCCCACTAAAACAAACCTTCCTCTTCTCCGCGGGAGGCTCGACCAAATTGCGAAATATTTTCGCGTGCTCATCCTCCGCTTTCCCGTTCGTCCAGCGGAAGCTCGCACCCTTCATCGCGATGAATCCCGGCTCTTCGCGGCCACTATTCCCGTCACAGCCACCCAACAAACCACCCCAATGAGCCACCGCAGTGGCCGGGTCTGGCGCTGCCGCGACGCCTGCAGGTGTTGCGCCATGGGTAGACACCAGCGGCCTCATAGCCGTCGCCGCCGCCGCCGCCGGCTGTAACTCCAAACCTCCTCCTTCGTTCGCTGCCACTTTGTTTGTTTTTCCTGCCGGTCTCGCCTCCCGCCCGACAGCATCACCTCTCGGCATCGTCATCGTCGACTTTGCTAGCCCTGCTGGTGGTGGTTGCGGTTGTGATGATAGTCGAGCGCTGCCGTCGCCCTTCTTATTAACCGTGGAGGTGGCCCACGCCGCGTTAAAATAAGAGGGAAGCCACCCGTTCTCCGTCAAGGGTGATTTCGGCGCTTCCACAGCGTTTGCCGCTGCCGCTTTGGAAGAAGACGAAGAGAGCCACCCTTTCTTTGTCAAAGGCGACATCGGTGCTTTCACGGCGTTTGCCTCTGCGTGGGAGTCGGCGGAAGCAATGACGGCGGTAGGGGTAGCACCTCTTGGGTGCTGGTGGTTTCCTGGGGCGCGTGCGATTGCTGTGTCGGCCTCGTGCAGTGAGGCCCCCAGAACCTCGTTCTCCTGGATCTCGGCATAAGTCACAGGCAGACAGCCGATACACGGCCGTTCGTTTGGGGGAAAGAGACATCAGACGCGCGCTACGATAGGGACCTTGTGTAATGGTAGCATTTGTTTGGCCATTCTTATTTTTGACGACCGGTGCTCCTCAAGGGTACTGAAGGACTACCCAATATTTCATGCCTTATGAGGTGGAACCCCGTTCGTGTTGTACTACGTCAGTCAATTCGGCCATGGGATTATTCATCGGGGTTGAGCGTGAAACTGTTATCAAAGTCGACGCCTGCGTAACCATTGCACGGCAGTTAGCTGGTGTCACCATTTACGGGAATGAACGTGTGCCCGTTGCTCAACGCGGTATTCATCCGTGTCTGTTCGGTACAAAATGCTTGCGTGCCTCACAACCATACTTCGTATATATATATACACATTGCTCGTTATCGCATGGACGTATCATGTGTCTGGTGCCATGGCTCTCGCTTCGCCTGCTCGTTCCCTGTCCGCTTGGTTCTTGCGTGGTTTTCCTTTGAGCGTGGGCTCCAGCTTTTTCGAGAACGTGGTTGACATAAACTGTTGTGTACGATACCAACATAGCTACCCCTAACCAGTCAATGTTCAGGGCGTAATCATCTTCGTATCGTACACAGCAGGGTGCGCGAGCCGTTGTCTTGGAAGAGTGGTACTGCTCTACTGGTAAGCTCTACTTACGTAAAAACAGTACGAGTACTACTTTCGTTTTGCGACTGCTCTGCACCCCCCCATATCTGCACCATCGACCAGACCATCTACGAGTTACCAAAAAGAACGTTGGAATCGTACGGGGGTGGGCGTGTTCGTTTTCGAGTGCTCGCTGTCTCGACAAAGGTAACGGTGCTCCAGACAAACAACATATTTTCGGAAGCTCTCCTCCAGATATTCCCGAAGAACAACTTGTTTGGTACTGGAAATCTTAGTGCGAGAGCCGGAAAAAGATATTTACTCGGTCTTGACTCGGTCTGGAAAAAAGCGAGAGCCGAAAAACGATCGCTCCAATGTGGAAAAGCAACACTATTCACGGTCGGTACCCCGCACGACGTGTCAAAATTTTGCACAATGTGTCGGACTTCCGCGTGAAGGTATACGTCCGACTAACCTCCATGAGGAGAATGCTCTCGATTCGCTCGATAGATACCCAGCTCTCGCTACAGAGAAGCACCGCCGTATAGAGGAACCTGCCCATGGTGAACTGGGTGATGTTCAGTAGCGCTAGTGTGGTGAAAACCTGCAGGCGTAAGAGATGCGGTGGGATCGGGTTTAATAGGCTACAGGGGGGAGGCTACATACTTCGTACACCACACATTTATATATTCCGGTGCTATAAGCCAAATCAACAAATCAGTATGACGTCCCTCTCGGCTTATATACCAACAAAGTCGAACTCGAAACTCCCTGGTATGCACGACAACAGCAATTACGAGGCGATATTACATGATTAGTATAGTTATGGTAACAGCAATAGCATGCTAATGCAAAGACAGCAACTAAAAATAATCGACAAGAAAAACGCGGGTCGGAGCGTTTGCGGAGAATAGTACGGAGACAAAATTAGCAAGCAGTAAACATGATCAGCAAATTAAAAGAGGAGACAACAAAAACAAACGCGTGTCGAAAAAACGCGTGTGGGGAAAACCTTCGGAGGCGTGAGAACATTGCCAAGCAGGTGGTATGTGGTGAAGACGAGGCACGCCAGCACGGCGGGCTGCACGAAGAATATGGCCTCGTTCACCGATCTCAGGGTGGTGGACGTCAGCAGCACGCGAATTTCTTCAGACCGAACCCTGAGCAAATGAGTCAAACAAATACACACAGGCCAGAGGGGAGCAAATATGTCAGGAGACGGCACTTTTACCCCTTCACGGACGGGGTCAAGGCAAATGCCTTGAGGGACGTTCCTTGACGAAAACTCCCGGGTAAACCAAGTAAAAATCTTCGTTATTCGGAAAACGCCTGACGGAAATTGTGAAAACCTGTATTTCTTTTTTTTTGGTTGGGATTTCCGTCCTGCCATATTTTTCTCGTTCGGAGTACAGATCTACAGCAGTGTACTTCGTATATCACGAGCAATGAGCAACACAGCAATATCCTTGTATCTCCTCGCTCCTTCATGATGTTGTGCTGGAGCCAGCAGCACAAAAAAAATAAAAAAAAATAAAGGGGTTTCCACAGAGATAATGAGGCGTTTTTCTAAAGGGGATATGGGACAATCCGTCTGGACGGATGGAAATGCCTAGACGGACGCCCTTGACTGACTGTGTGCTTGACGGTTGCCCGTCTCCTGACATTTTTTGAGGGCAGAGGGAGAGGGAAGAGGGGGGGTTGGCCAGAATGGTCGATGAACTGCTGGTGTATTGTGCAGAGCCGTACTGCTGTGTACCCGAGAAAAGCAAAAACATCTACGAGCTGGTTCAACCAGAACACCCCAAATTTCGTCAGCCACGAATGCCGCATGCAGTAGCAACTCAAATGTCACATATGGTGTATCATACAGACGGCCATGAACATCGGAAGAGGGCGACATCACCAGTTTAGGTTAAAGACCTAGGACTGGCGCTACCGCCGGAAGTGTGGCCAGCTCAATAACATGTCTTCATAGGGGCGTAATAGTCAGGCATTTTCGTCGGAATACGTACCGGTATTTGTTTCGTCACTATGTTTTCTGAACAAACCCCTTCGAAGTTGTCCAATGCATGTTTATACAAAGGGCCACCAAACAAATATTCAAAGATTGGACCGCGTATTATCAATATTAGGTCACACCGCCAATGAGGCACAGAAGCCCCGTCTAATCCTTAGTGAATATACTAGCACTGACATGGTCGTTACTTCTACCGGGACAGCACAGCGTTTGCATGGGGAAAATTCACGCTGAGCTCCACCTCCAGGCACCGGGACACGATGTTCGCGTGAGATGTGAACAGAATCGAACCATCCGTTGAGGTGCATGTATGGCCGTAGACGGGCATAAGTAGTACCGTAGTGGGGAGGGGAAAGAAGAGCCTGCCACATGCCCCGGATCTGGGTTACGACTATCATCAGGAGGGAGCAGGAGCAAGAGCGGCGAAGAAATCAAATTATATGGACATAAAAACAAAAGGACTGTATACGATGTCCCACCTTTGTATCTCTTTCTCGAGAGCCGGCTCCCACGCGTTGATCTTCATCAGCCTGGCTCCCGTAACAGCCTGGTTGGTCAACTTCACCCTTTCGTCGGTAAGGTTCGTTACCTGCTGTCGGATGGAGGCGAACATTGTGGAAAACAACGCCTGGGGTTTCCAGTGTGGTGGCATATACGAGCGAAAGGGGGTGGGAGAGGGGAGGCATGCTCATGAGGCGAAGTGGACATTTCGAGTGTTTATTCCGCGCAGCGGTTTCGTTCTTGTGTTTCCATTGCATCTATGATTGTCTTCGCTCTCCATCTCCAGCTCCCGCTCTTTCGTAACGCAGACTCGGGGTCACATAGTGGTCGCTCCTGCCCGCTCCCCGCTACGAGTATAGAACGGAATAATGGCCACTTATCTACTCTGTAAGAACGCATAACAAGGGGGCGCGAACCGATTTGATGCGTATGTATGTATGTATGTATGCCTGAATGTGTCTGTCTGTCTGTCTGTATGTATGTATATTGCAGTTAGTTGCGCGCGGTTGTTTGCGGGATTCTGCGGACGTGTTTGTGTCTGACTTGTCGCGTTTGCTTGTGGCTCAAAAGGGTTGTGAGTTTTTTTATTTAAACCAAGCTGTCAAGTCCAGCCGGGGCATACTTTACAACAGCCATGCTGTATGTAGTAAACCTCTATAAACACAAACCTTAAACGCCGACCCAGTTATCTCTGCAGTAGTACGGTACACAGATCACATCAGGCCAATTGTCAACGCATGTACAGCGTCTTTCCCTGGCAGACCAGAGCACGTCCCGACCGCGCCGGACCGAACGGCAACAACGTTACATTTGAACCGCAACAACGCTACACGGTGTGAGTGTTCGCACTACGCAGAGTTGGAAATCGAACGAGAATCGAGTTCGACAAGATACCGATAAATATTAAAACCAACCTACTTTAGTATACGATTTTCGATATTTGATGCATCGAAGGTTTCGTTCAGCATCTGCAACAACAACAAAAACACGGGGAAGAAGCGAGGGCGAAACACGTTCGATACGATGCGTGTCGAAAGTTCGATATGCCGAAACGTTCGATACGAGAAGGTTCGATGTTTCGACGTATCAAAACGATCATTACGATATTGGACACTACAACAGTTGGCACCTGCAAGGGGACGAGCAAGGCGAGGGCGGCAAAGCCGGCGAGGAACGACACCCCAACTTGGCCGAAGCCCAGGTACAAGATGATCAGGGTTTCCAGCGGCGCCTGCCACAGGTAGTTTACGAATAACCCGCCAAGCTGGAACCGTTCCACGTCAGATGTCGCCAGGTTCATCAGGTGGCCAGTCGATACCTTTTATATTCCAAGTTAATTTGCAGGTGTATAGTAGGAGAGGCAGACGTGCGACAGTAGTGGTGCAACAACAAAAGAAGGAAATGTCAGTATTGACGTTTTTTGGAGGCGGGACGGGGGAGGGGGAAGGGGGGAGAAGTGCGACAGAGTCAGTCAGTGCGCCACCCACAGGGTGAAAGGATTACCGTATAACACGGGTGATAAGATCGTACACCCCCTGGCAGGAAAATGTCAGAGCCGATGTTCTCGAAAACAAGAGGGGTACACGAAACAGAAATAATGGTGGACGTTGGGAATACCTCGTCGAACTATTTCCACAGACACGTCTGGTGGCGTTTGCAGTGTCGCTGTTGTCGAGAAAACCCAGCTTGAAAATTCGTCCGAGAGGGTGTGTAATAATGTTATTAATTTGATTACAGCACACGGTATGCCGGTCGTTATATGCTTTGATTTCGTATTTTCTGTAGGAAGGAGGGGGCGGGGTTGGGGGTTGTGTGGCAGCAAGTGCGGCAAAAAAAGAGGGAACGGATTGAGGGTTGCACGTTTTGCCCAGTTTGTTTCGCACCTGGTATATAAAGCTCTGTTTATTGATACCTGTCGAGAATTGGTCGGTAGACGACGGTTACAAATGCCAGGAAATGCTTGTACACGATATATGGGATGGGTTGTTTCAAGGCAACCGATCTGAGTGTGTGCCGACCCCTGATCACCCTCCTCCTTCCTCCTCCTCCTCGGTGCACTCTCCCTGCAGTCATTGTTGTGGCGTCACAGAGAGTGAATCAACCCCAGCGTCTTCTAATTCCACACAGCCAGTCTAAGAGTTCCCCCCTCCCCGAAGTAAGTACTTTACGCCAGCCTGTGAACCAATCATCTACCTCCAAGTTTCACACAAGGAGCCTAAGAAGCGCTTATTTTTTGTTTCATCACCACAATAGCGAGATATCACCTGCCAATTCACAGCCCAAAGAAAAGCAGAAAATTAAAAAGAAAGGGACCCGACACGCTCTGCTCGGTGCATGACGAGCGTCTGATCCCACCATCGCAGCTTACAATTCGTTCGGCGAATTCGGACGTTTTCAGGAGCATAAAAAACAGCATTATTAGTTACTTTTCGGGCGTATTTCGGTATTGTAGGCAGCAAAATGGTGAGGGGGGGGAGCGTGGTGTGATAGTATTACGTGTGTTACACCCCTTGTCCACTAAATGCATAAAAATCGGAGCAAACCTAGCAGAATATACTCGTATACCAGGTATATATTACAAGACTAATAACATCTGTCCACCAAGACCAAGCTAACAGGAGGGATACAGTAGGGTATAAGCCGAATCACACACCTGTCCGAGCGAGCTGAGGCGGAGGCGAAGTATTTTGTCGTAGATGATGGCGGTTGTGCTAATCCTAATTTGCATACCCAGAGAATATCCGAGGAAGGAGAAGTGGTGGTCGGAAGCACTGACAAAAACAAGCGCAAAAAGAGAGGGGTTTCCCAAAACGGCGTGAGATGAAAAAGCGCATCGTACTTTTCAGAAGAGAAGGTGGACGAGTGGAGGAGGGATTATGAGGGGAGTTATACAAGTAATTGAGCGGGCAGGCGGTTTCGCGCATCCTTTGCAAGGTATGTGCTGCATACCACCACAGACCACTTCGCGATGAAGAAGTGGTAGTGAATATGTCTGACAACCAAGCGAAAAAAGAGGGGTTTCCCAGAGGCGGGGGCAAGATAATATCATGTTTTGCAAGGGGGCGTGAGGAGCTGAGAGGGAAGAGGGGGTTCCCAGAGGTGGAGGCAGCGTATACCATGTCTTATGGGGCGGGGGTGTCGAGGAGCTGAAAGGGATTTCCCATGAGTGGAAGCAGATCGCATCAAGTTTTACGGGGGTAGGGGGTGAGTGGAAGGGCTGAGTGGGTCTTCCAGGTAGAGCGCATCGTGTTTAACAGGGGGGGGGGGGGGGTAGTGGAGCAGCTTGGAGGGACTTCCCAGAGGCGGAGGCAGATTAAAATCACGTTTGGCAGGAGGAATGGGGGTGGGGGGAGGAAAAATCATGGGATGTTAAGCGACAGCTGACGGGATATGTAATTTCGTGCATCCTGCGAAAGGCATGTCAGCCCCCCGGCGATTGATGGATCAGCGCATACCCAAACAAATGAACGGTGCACACATCGGATACGTCACGGTCTGGATCTGGATAATGTGGGCCCTGATCTGCCGTTATGAGACAGATATCTTGCTGAATCTTCGTTGTACAGGTCCATGAAACACGTGTTGATCATGCAGATTGCACGTACAGATCCAGGAAACACGTGTTGATCATGCAGATTGCACGTACATATCCAGGAAACACGTGCGAGTATTGATCATGCAGATTGCACGGCGTCCACACCCCGCCATATGAGCTAGAAATACAGACCAGGAATACCATCTGCCTTGATATATATATGCTTATCTGGGGATCAGTGGTTTGTCAGCTGTGTAATACGGTGGGGACGGCGTGCTTGTTGTTGGTGGTAGCACGACAGCAGTTCTAATAACGCTGGAGGAGCAGAACACCTCAATCAAACAAAAATATTAAATATTAAAGGCAATGCAACTGCCGGATAAAGTGGTGGGTTGATGCATATGCACGCCCCCCCCAGAGAACCAGCGAAGAAGCGCCCGCTGTGGGAAAAATAACCCGCAAGTTTGGACGGGCCATACCACGCACCTAGCGGAAGAATAGCAACCCCATGTGTTGCGCGCAAACCTTCCGTCCGCCGCTCACAGATGAACTAAAACATGGGAACGCTTTACCTAATACCCTGGTACTTCATCAGGAGGGGTGTGAGTTGGTTGAATGGAAGTCGTCGACTATTACTAGTTGTAAATTAGCTGCGTGTTGAAGGACTAGCTGCGTGCGGTACGTTGCCGAGCTTTGCGCCTTCGTACAATACGTAAATAAATCTGGCGCTTTGTGGCTCAACGTGTGTTTGGTATAACAAATGGCGACTGCAAGCGAGATAGTGGGTTGGCTCAAGACTACTACAGCAACTCAAACCGGGTGGCATACTTCGGCTCCTTACTACCAACAAGCCGTGTTAATGAAGTCCAGGCCAGCCAGCTCGCAACCTTAGTATTCATATCATAGCTTGCGGGGTTTTACCTGTACACAAATCCGCTCAGTACGACGGCCGTGGCGTAGACCCAGCCCTCCCAGCTTGCCGCGTTTTCGTCTTCGAAGTACCCGATAAGATATCCAAGCATGATAGCCTGCCAAGGCGTTTTGTCCACGTTTTTCGCGGCGGGGGGAGGGGCAAAAATGTGTTCCAAGAAGGGGGGGAGGCCGCATGGGAGCGCGAAGTTTAGTGGGAGAAAAACAACACATACACGTTCTGGGATTGAAAATGGCCAGCGTTTTTAAAGAACTATCTTTCACCAGGCATGTTTTTTTAAACCCCAGATTTTAGACTTTACCAGGCATCGTTTTTTTTAAACCAGACATGGTTTCCCAAACATGATACATGGTGTAAAATACTCGTACCTACCTGGTATGTATCTACGATTATAAATGTATACTTCGCACCCGGTACAAGGTACTGTAAGTACTACTGTAGACCAAACGCCCCGGCCAAAAAGTCATCGAGCATGCGTGCTGGACTGCGTGCTTCGAGCAGGATTGGAGGTCGGGGCGCGAAGAAGGACCACGCTTGTGTTTCCGAGTCGTATACTAGTTAGAAAATATCGAGTCCCGCGAGCGTCTGTTGAGTGTGTAATGGGTGGGGAGGGGTGTGAGTTTAGCGGACTGTAAGTCGCCGACTTCCAGTAGCCATTAGTTAGCAAAATCGCCGATTAGCAAATAATTTGGCCCAGTCGCCGACTAGTTGTTAGTTGGCCAACTGGTATTGCGGTTAGTTCCGCGCTGAACGTTTCCGGAGTTCTGCGTTGCTTGTGTTTGTCTGGCTGGCGCTTATGTTTATGGGTCAACTTGTGTTCTACATTGATGTAAAAACAAAAAATTAGTGCAAGTCAAGTTGTTGACTTCGCCACCCACGATGGATCCAAAAAACAAAAAGCAGGCAATCCCCCTACGAGTATATGTTTACACCCCGTATATGGTTTTGATTACTATCACATGTTCTCCCGTATTATAACCGTGAAATAGTCCAGCCAAGGCATGCTTTCCTCACCGCCTCACAGCCCTAGTCATTGGTGATTTATGTGCCCCCTGATGCCGCCTGATAAAGAGGCCCTGCGGTGGCTTTCCAGGGGGGCAAGCGGCCAAACTACACGAACCGCTCTACCTCGCCAAGTATCGCGCACGTCGAGAGCAAGCAGCACAAGGTGCCTGGGCCCGTTTTGGGTCAACGTGTTGGATCCTATTTCACGGGTCCAGTCTGCCTGAAATGAGTTCGTTCGTAAACTCCAAGCGACTGTAACTCTCAAGTGCCGAAGCCGATAAACTGGCGTGAAGACGAACTACGACACGAAGAAACATCAATCGGTTGCAGACCCGGCAAAGCAAGGCGACATGTACAGCTTGGGAACAGCAGTAGTAGGGGAAAAGCATGCGATGGTTGACCGTCAGGGAGCCGTACACTCCAGAGAAGTATGCGTGGACCCTTTTACCACTTGCACTGTACATACACAAACCTACATCTGACTCTAATCCCAAGTACTTCGTCCCTACAACGGGAGAGCAGCCTCAAACTGACTAAAAAAAACAATCTGCGTCGATAGCGAGCACGGAGGGTCGTGGCGGGGGGTGTATCCAGGCATGTTGTGCCTGGCCGTAGTGGTATGACCATTATTGGATGCGTCTAGGCTCGAGCAGGTATCAGTCGAGGACGGTCAAGAGGGGAGATTACATAGCTCATAGGAAGAACACGCAGATATATCGATTACTAAGCACAGTGATAGGATGCGCCACATACTACCAAGAAGCGGAGGAATACATTTCCTGCCACTCAAACGGTCCCTTTCCGCCACATCATAAAAGCCATCATCCATATAAAACTCCGCCGAAGTCTAAGATGAATCTATGTCGATCTCCAAATCACAACCAACAGTCCCCCGGATCGGAATCGCCATAGCATCGCGTCACATTTCTCACCGGAGTAATCACACACCGAACTACAACAGAGAGCTTTCTCATTTGGAAACATGTCAACCATCCACCAGAACTCCACCCAGCAGGAAACAATCCAGTCCCCCTGCAGCAAGCTATACGCAAATAAATCCACCACAAACTCATGAGAAAAATCTACCAGAAACAATATATCACATATCACCAGAAAAATTCACCAGAAAAGTACACCAGGTATCACATATCACTTGCATAACCAAAAACGTTCAGTCCCCTTTCGGGGATATATCAAATGTTAATTAATATTCTCCGGTGAAAAACAATAATCATGCCAGAAGCATTTATTCAGTTTTCTGCTATTTACGATTATCGTCGACATATTGAGTAGTAGTCACGCACTCAGAACACCAGTAAAATACCCACACGTCACCCCCACGGAGGTAACAGCTACTTCCAGAAACCCAGCCATCAAAATCCTCAATTTAGCAAATCATGTTCTCAAATCAAGACTTAAATCTCAAGTCAAAACACACATCATCATCAAGAGGAAACTCATCCCAACGACGAATAAAAAACCTCTCCCTCAATCCCGGACAAAAACATGCAACGAAATAGATATTAAATAAAATTATTATATATACGTCAGCTGTGAGTTCAACCGATTGAATAGTAGATACTCAACTTTGCGAGCTGCGTAGAATTTTTGTTTTATGTGTTATTTGTGGTATTGGTGTAGGTTTCGTGATGTACTAGGAGCCTGGTAGTTACTACTCGATTTTATAATAAGCCGTTCGCGCGTGCTATGTGTTTATTCCTCGTTAAGGATATGGTTCAGTGACTCCCCTGGATACTACCCGGGTCAGCAGGACAATGTAACAAGGGTATCCCATGATCATTCTGCGCACTGATACTATATAACCCGAATAGAGGAGACAAGTATGATATTTGGTAAAGTATTCGAGTACATCTATATCACAAAATGTGTTGTTAGACGATGATGGGGACGGGGAAACAGGGACGGGGGATAGGAGGGGGGGGGGGTACTCATTTGTTGCTTGCTCTAGTCATACCATTGACCACGCCTATTCCTTTCGAGACGGAGCGCGGAGGGGGGTGTACTAATGTCATGCATGGCCGTAGTCGTATGACAAAAACGAGGGGGGTACTCATTTGTTGCTTGCCTTAGTCATTTGACCATTGACCACGCACGTCCCTTTCGAGACGGAGCGGGAGGGGGGGGGTATTATGGTCGTGTTAGTGTAATCACAGGTCCTCACGTCCTTACAACATTGTGGGTGGGGAGCGTAGTGTTTTGTTGCTTTATATAAACGTTTAAGTCTTGTTATTGCTTGGTCGTTGATATGCTGTATTTTATTAAGTGTTATTGAAATTGGAAGTGTTTTTTCGGGGAATGAGCTGCTGTTTTTATGTTCAGCCGCTGTTGTGATGCCCAGGTTGTATTCAATATGGCTCGAGATGGCACCTAAATCAAACCTGAAGGTTCCTTGGAACCATAGCGTTCCCGAATATAAATACGTCAGCTGTGAGTTCTACCGATTAAAAGTTAGATACTTAACTTTGCGAGCTGTGTAGAACGTTTGTTCTATGTGTTATGTATAGAGTTCGTGTGGGATTCGTGATGAACTGGGTACTCTGGTAGTTACTACTTGATTATAAAATAAGTCGTTCACACATTGTCATGCCATGTGTTCATTCCTTATTAGTGGAGGAGGTAAGTATGATATTTGGCAAAGTAATCGTGTACATCTACATCAAGTAATGTGTAGTTAGAGTTTTTTAGAGGAAGGTGGGGCCGGGGGGAGGGAGAGGGGGGACGGGGACACGAACGCCACGGCAGGAGATACGGGTGGGGGGGGGGGTGTACTCATGTTGTGCACGGCCGTAGTTATATGACCATAGACCCTCGCATCCCTACAATGCCGGGACGGAGCGCGTTGGGTTTTCACCAACCAGGCAGACATTGCTTGCACCAAGCGCGAAACGCCGTGAGGTATTGGGCGAGTCGCATGGAGGGTGAGCTGCATCCTGCTAAGAACCGCCTCTGAGGCGGACTTGCATATGGACGACAGCTTCAATGAGTTAATTTAATTTCTGGTGTGGCCACTTCCGGAGACAGCAATGGGTTTTACTATGTAACTGCCTCGCGGACGCCTTACCATATTAACACTACGTGAAACGACCATTCCCCTTGTGCGGAACAAAAGTTCTCCACCCCGCACAAATGATCTACTCGACCGCCAGCTTTGGTGACCGCCAAAAAAAAATAAAAAAAAAAACGGCACCCTGGTTGTCTAGCCCACGCAGCGAGTGGCGTGTTTTACAGCGTCGTTGCCAACCGACGCCAACCCAACCTATAAATATATCATATATTTATACAAAGGTGGGGGGGGGTTATATGTATGGTTGTGTTTAGTATGTAGCAACACCGGAAAAACATACTAAGAAACATATATAATGCCACAGATTGCAAAGAACCTCGTTCACTCGGAAAAAAGTGTCCTTTAATCCCCTGCTCCCGCCATAAATTCACAGATCGCGACCGTAATGCGAGATAGCATACATACTTCTTCCCATAAAGTTAATATGTCGTTCAAACCACAGCAGTATCCGAAAAATGGTCGCTCGTGCTGGAAACATAAAAACTCTCGGAATTCATTGCCAGGAAAAACTGCATTATCCTAAGAATTGGTCAAGGAAAACCGGCAATATTGTTCGGATTCATCAATCACATACTGTATACCATACCCATAACTTACCCATACACTGCAGTAAGTTTACGCAAACGACCGGCAATATATGTTGCACGATGAACCGGCAATAAAGAATGCTGTGCCACGCGCAACGAACGGCAATGAATGATTCATTAAGGAAAAATCAAAAAGCTAAACCGAAATCTTCCCATAGACCCAATGCCTCAAACAATACTACTACCACTACTACTACTACTACTACTACTACTACTACTACTACTACTACTACTACTACTACTACTACTACTACTACTATTACTGCTACTACTACTGCTACTACTACTACTACTACTACTACTACTACTGCTGCTGCTACTCCTACTACCACTACTACTACTACCACTCACTAATACTACTACTACTACTACTACTACTACTACTACTACTACTACTACTCCTACTCCTACTCCTACTCCTACTACCACTCACTACTACTACTACTCCTACTACTCCTACTCCTACTACTACTCCTACTCCCACTCCTACTCCTACTACTACTCCTCCTCCTCCTACTACTACTCCTCCTACTACTACTACTCCTACTACTCCTACTCCTATACTCCTACTCCTACTCCTACTCCTACTATTAATACTACTACTACTACTACTACTACTACTACTACTACTACTACTACTACTACTACTACTACTACTACTACTACTACTACTACTACTACTACTACTACTACTACTACTGCTGCTGTGGTTGCCTCCGCTGCGGCTGCTCCCCCTTCTGGTATCACAGCGTCGTCGCAGGTCGGGCCAGCCAGCTTCTTATCTTCCTCCCGTGGGTGAAATCAGGTGTCGCCTCGACAGCATAGACTGGACACAAATAGCAGAGGACAGGTCGTGCCAACCAGAAATCACGATGGCCACGAGAATTTTGCTATTTTCATGCATTCAATATCAGCTTGCAAATCTCTCTTTTAATGTTACCGAGCTGTCGAGTGACAGCTCATCCGAAACACGAAATGGCATAATCCAGCATGCTGCCAGACAAGAAACGTCACTTTTCATCCGTTTCAACTGCCACTGCATAATGGTTACTTGATAACGTCAACATACCAAATAGGTCATTTGACAAAAAGGGGGACACCCCCCATATGCCGTGAAAAAGAGGGGGACACTACCAAGCACCGGCGGCGAGGTTCTCGTTAAAAAGGTGGCCGTCAACACCAATCTAACGGCCCAGCGCATTACCGGTATACTCATAGTCATATATTAACCATCACTGTGATCGAACAGCTCCACAGCTCACTGCCGTGTACAATAAGACTCTCTTCTCCTTCACGCCATGGTACGTACCTGATATACGCGTATACGTATCCGGCGGTACCGGCACAACTACATGTACGTACAACAGCGAGCAGTAGTACCAGAGGAGTACTACTATCCTTTGGTCCGTTCATATTTACGTATACTCGTATCATATGTATGTGGTTGGTGATTTTTGAGAACCACAGGGCACAGGGCGCCAACCAATGTAATGCATTGATTTGCCGGGCCACACCTGAAAACCACGATTGATTATGAACCAGATGTGCTTGTCACAGGACCTTCTCTCGTATATAGTGCGCAGGCAGTACTCACGGAATCATTTGTGACCTATACGTACATCACGTATGCTGACCTGCTGACCATGTTTGCCTAGGTATGGGCCGTTGGTCTTTTCGACGTGAGACGTCGTCTGTTGGGCGTGCCACAACAACCAGAATATTGAGTGGTCACCTACTCGTAGTCTTTTAGACACAGAAAGGGGGATACATCTCCGCAGCGTGACAAAAAGGGGGACGTTACGTAAAAAGGGGGGTTTTCCCAAACTATGTATTAATAGATGGAAAGGGCAATACCCTTGCGTAGGCATACCAAAAAGGGGGATATGCTCACACCCCCCTTTTGATCGCTCTCGTTCACCCGCTAAACATATGAAAACAAAAAAACGCTGTGGATGGTGGGGAGATGCCAGAGAGTGGCAAACTCATTAGGTTTTAATTTCGAGTCGATTTGACAGTGTACATAAGGTCGCCCCGGTGGGCCAGCAGGTAACCACGAAGCCTGTAAGCGTCAAGAAAGCGAGTTCGAGCCCCGCCGAGTGCATGCTCTTAGGCACTTTTTCTCGCAAAAAATATCTTGACTAGCAGAAAGCGCGAGAGCGTGAGTTAGCAAAATTCGATGAAAGTCGACGAGCGTTGGGAAGGCTGAACCCTCTGCGCGATAAAAATCAAGGCAAGAACCGTAGTGGGGGAGGAGGGAGAGGAGCCTACTTTGTGACCCCGGATCTGAGTTACGACTAGGGAGGGAGAGACGGAAGTGCGAAGATAATAAATAGGATGGGAAAAAAAATAAAAAAATAAAAAATAAATAGGCGTATCCGGCGGCGAAAACCGATGTCCCTCTTTTTGTCACGATATAGGAGGGGTGTACCCCTTTTTGTAGAACCCCCTACCAAATATATAGTGGTTCACCGTAGCTACCTCGTAGCATTCTGAACTACAACAAGCCTCTTTCCTGCTGAAATCAAGTGGAATATCATCGAGTTGTTGTTGTCGTCTTCACATTAAACAGCTCTCTGAAATACACCACAGTTCTCCCTTGCATATACTCTTCGCTTCATCACAAAAACATTAACAAGATACCCTGGTATTAATATATAATATATGTATGATATAATATTTCCTACAACAATATTGTTCTCGTGTACACGGACAGCCTACGTTTCTCGCGGGGGTTTTAGCTCACACTCGAAATGCCGTTGTGCAGTCGTCTTATCATACGTGTCATATCCGTCCTGCTGTTGTTTTCTTCCGTTTTTCCAATGTTGCATATTCCACAAAAGATACGTACGAAGTATTCGCCGAACGACAACCCAACCATCGTTCCCCCCTGTTTGCATAGCCACACATAAGTATCATACTATTGTTGTTGTTGTCTTCACATTAAAAGCCGTGCCGGTCTCTCTATCCAGTACCCCCATCTGTCCGTACGAATCCAACACTTGACGCGGTCGATTCCCGTGGTCACAGGCTAACTCACCCAAAAAAGGTATACTACGTTTTTCTTTTTTCTTTTTGTCCATCCCAATTATTATCTTCGCCTTTTTTTTCTCTCTCCCTCTTTAGTCGTAGCTCAGATCCGGGGTCACTAAGTAGGCTCTTCTCCCCCTTCCCCACTACGGTACGTGTCTTGTGTTTTTATCGCGAGAAAAATTCAGCACTTTCTTTCCTCGTCGACTTGCGTCGAACTCCGCCTACCCACGCCACGAAGGCGCTCCAGCAATTGGTTCCGTTTTTGTTTTTTTCAAATAAAGTGAAAATCTCACCACGGTGGGATTCGAACTTGGGTACCAATGCTAGTAGCCTTTGAAGCTGACCACTAGTCTACCGGGGCGACCGGCTACTATGCGCAAAGACAAACCGTAACAGAAATACTGCATGACGGCAGTCGACAGGCCAAAGAGCAGGGGGGTTTAATATAGGAGCGGTTTCCTGACAGCTGTACGGCAGGAGTCATCAAGAGTATAATCACCAAGAGCACAATCAAAACAGCATGACGTCTCATCGACGGGCTACTAGGCACGTACACGGGCTCCTCATACCGCAAGAGCTACGTTCGTACTCGATATCTGCCATAAACTACGTATATATGATAAGTAATAACTCTCCGGGGGTGCACATGGGCCACATGTCTTGGTGCAGTCACGGAGCTCACGGCGGTATTCACGCAACGAATCTCAACACTACCGTAAACATCAAAATACATCCTTGCAATTCGTACGTATTCGGATTGCTGTGTACTGTCACGATTCGAGATGGGCACCGGATGACATATTCGAAAAACCGAAAACCGGATAAGAGGCGTTTTCCTCAAAAATAAAAAACCGGTTTACCCGGCTTTTTTCAGCCGGCTTTACCCGATTAACCGAAAACCGGTCTAACCGGTTTTGATGCGGTAAAGCATCCAGAATACTTAATACCATAGGTGGATTTTCTTTGATTTGCACCATTGTTGGGCACTCCCCAAGTAAGTGTGAAGGTAAGACCTTCTTCACAGGACACAGGAATGTCGATGCCGGCCAGGGCACGCTTCTCCCTATTAATAGTAACTATATTTTTGTTGCATATCTCATGGCAGAGCTCGATAGGGTACAAGAACGGAGTACGAAGGTAGGGCTCAGGCAAGTACCAGGCTGATCCCACTATCCATGTATCTCCATACATGTACGATCTACAGAGACGATTCCGTTTCTAGCACGTCACGTGATCTCATACACGTTTGTACGCATTTATTTGTCTATCTATACTAGTAATAATACGTATTGCACTTCCTCATAGCTACATGGTACCATCACATTAGCCCACCCTGAACTGTCGTACATGCAAATCCCACGACGATCAAATGAAATGATGATATCGTCCCAGAAATCGGAAAGGGGGTCGAAGGTACGGTTATTCGAAACAAATAAGTGAGGACACAAATCTTTTCCACCTCGTAATGAGGCTTCAACGCCTCACGCGTGAGACAAGCACGAAATACGATAAGACAAAGCTTCGATATGTCAACAGCAAGCGGGTTACGATGAAGACAAAAGCCATGTAGGCTAACGGTGGTGTGAAGGTGCCGAAATAAAACGAAATCCAAAAGATGGAAGCTGAAAGGGAAAGACAAGTATAGAGAAAACAATGCACGCTGGGATGCAAAAAGCCAAGGAACTTGAAGAGGCTACGTAGCGTGGAGCCAGTGATTGGGAAACTGAAAAACAACAGAGGCCCCATCACACAAGTGCGTTAACATTGGTTATGTTGGCAACTGCGCCTCTTCGAGATGAAATAGTGATGTTGATCAACCAGATATATAATTATATGTATATTGTATTAACTTGGCAAAGCGTCACGTCGATTGCCAGTGAAACCACTACAACCAGACCCGCACACTGCATGCTCCAAAAACTGCACAAACCAACATCAGGGTTATAGCTTCGTGCAGTAGTTGATACGTTCTAGAGTAAGTACAACAGACGTCGGATCAACCAGCGTTGACGTTGTCACGTTCACTGGCACGTTTCAGTGTAGATGGGTTATCCTGCTTTCCGGTTTAACCGGTTACCGGTTAAACCGGCGTTTTTATCCGGTTTAACCGGTTAACCGGACACCAAAAACCGACAGTTTTTATTTAAACAAACTGACTAATCACACACGCCTGATGGGTTTCCAAAACCCGCGGTTAAACGGTTTTTTCTCTCTCCGGTGCACATCTATAGTCACGATACAGCATAGATAAACATATATAGAGAAAATGAACATAAATATAATACATACCTGGTATACGAGTATATGCGGGGACTTTGACCTCAAAACTCCAGACTTTCCTTTCGGTTTGAAGCACAAATCACAACGTCCTCGGCAGATACCCCGGTAAAAAAATAGCGCAACACAAAACGTTGTACATATCATACGTATATATTACGAGCACCTACAGAACAGCATGATTCGACTTCTCCAATTATCCCATCATACTAAAGA
This sequence comes from Saccharina japonica, assembly GCA_008828725.1. Taxonomy (NCBI): domain Eukaryota; class Phaeophyceae; order Laminariales; family Laminariaceae; genus Saccharina; species Saccharina japonica. The sequence goes on along the minus strand of MEHQ01000746.1, from coordinate 17,794 downwards.
GGGAAGGAAATAAAGAAGCAAAAAGCAAGTCATGCATTTTTACATTTTTACTGCTGCTGTAAGTTCAAATTTCTCGGCTACTCGTACTCGGATCGAAGCCCAGCGAAGGCGCTCGACCAGGCAACCACGAAACAGACAGACAGACATATGCCTACAAGACATCTCTGTCGGCTCCGGCTATCTGTGTATCATCCCTCGACGCAACTATCCAAACCCCGAAACATCCTCCACTTTCAATTCTCAAATGTGGGCGTATTCAGCAAGTATAAAATCAAGTCGACAACGGAAATCTCTAGGGCTGTGAGTTGGCACGACCTAAGTCGCCGACTAGTTATTAGTCGGACTAATAGTCAGTCGTGAAACGGAGGTGCCGACTTTCCGACCTATTGGGTTTTCTTAACTGTAGGAAGGCTGTTTTAATGCGGGGTACAGCTTTTAACGTGAATTACTGCGGGCTGCGGACACCCTCACATGCCCTGTGACACAGTAGTAGCGCACAGCGGGAGATCCACACACGCACACGTACACATGGCGGAACAGCCCATCAATCTCGACGGTGCCGACGGCGTCAGCCCTGGCGCACCCAATGCCAACGCTGAGGGCGGACATCCCGTCGGCGAAGTTGTGGTCATTATCGGTCCGTAGACCACCTTGGCGAGTGTACGCGACCCCGAAACGGTGCTCTACCGCGTGAAGCATGAGCACAGGCGCAGCAAGCCGCTCAGATACAACAACCCGCTGTAGAAGTGTTTAGGACTTGCCGTCTTCATCGACGCGCGCGTTTCGCGCAAGGTTGGGAAATACGTTAATAAACGAATAACATCACGGAGGGATCCAAGACCTTTTCATCTGGGGATAATTTTTGCATCGCTATCTTGGTGATGAGTTCGTTTCTTCGCTCGTGTCCCCGCCAGGTAGTATTTCGACTCCAATAATTGCTTTCACGTTCCTCTAGTCCGGGGTAGATCTACCTGGTACATGCGTTGTACTTTTCGTTTTATGTTAATTTCTTGTGTAAACTGGAGTTTTTTGTTTTTTGTTCCAAACATATGTGAATCTAGGTCATATTGTTTTCTTGCGTAAAATAAAGCTTAATAGCGTATTGTTGGCCTCCGGCAGCACCTTCAGCGTGACCCTCCGGAGGCGCCTCCGGCGGGCCCTCCGGGGGCGCCTCCAGCGGGGCCCCCTCGGCCGGGGGGGGGCGTTTTTTGCTCGCTTCGCTCGCCTGACGTTTGTCGTGAAATTTAACCGACTCACAGCCCTAGAAATCTCAGCAAGAAACCAAAGCCAATGCATATATAATGTGCCTGGTACGGGTATAAACCCTTGCTGACGGCGTGATCATCTCTCCTTTACCCTCTCTCGCTTCGGGCAGCGCCTCCTCTTGCGCCCTGGCTCGGCCTCCTGATCGATGAGGCAGGCTCTTGCGCCCGCCCCCACCTTCGCTCTCTCCTCCACACGACCTTTATGTTCCACTCCCACTCCCACCACCGGCCCCTCACCCTCCTCCACCTTGCTTACCCCCTCCACCTCCTCCACCTCTTCTTCGGGGCGATCGTCGCAAGCGCTCACCGGACCCACTTGGTCCTGTTGTTGCTGTGGCAGACATGGCTGCCGACTCTACAGCTGCCGTTCCGGCTGCTGCTGATTCCCGGCGATATCGCTCTCCTCTCCCACCTTCACCTCACATGTATCACCACCGTCTGGATTGCTGGATGTAGCTAACGCTATGCAAGATCGGATTATTCCACCTTCTGGGCATTGCCCGTTTAGTGGTGCAGCTGCTGACACGTTCAGCGCTGACAACCCGTCTGCTCGAAATACCTCGGCTCTCGACGCGTCCTTCTTGGCGTACGCCCCGAGTCCCCGATTTACTCCGGCTTGCAGGGCTTCGGTCTCGGCGCGCCGTACCTCGTGCAACCTCACAATCTCAGCCAATTTCCTGCCGGGGAGTTGGATCTCCGATATCTGAAGACCCAGCTCATGTACTCGGGCGCTCTTGAAAGCTATGCAGTACGAGAGAAAAACGAGTTCCTGTTGCTCGACGTCGCTCAGAGGACCTCTTCCGTAAGCGGCCACACCTAAGTCGCAGGCCTCGAGTTGGATCCCCAGGTCTGCCCTCTCATCGCGCAGCGTCGCCAACATTTGCAGGCGCCGCCAGTACCCCAGCTCATCACGGATCTCTCGCTCCCGTGCGGCCTTCTTGAGCATGCGCAGCTTTTCCAGTAAAGCCAGACGCTCCTCGCGTACTCGGTCCACTTGACCAACATTTGCACCATCACCACCACCACCACCACCACTATCACCTTCCATCTCAAGACTGCCCAACCCGCACTGGGCTGACCGATAGCTGTCCTAGCCAGATACTTCCTAGCACGCTAGCGTATTGGATGCGTCTAGTCCCGAGTTTACAGTCGAGGACGGTCAATAAGGGAGCTCACATAGCTCATAGGAAGAACACGCAGATGTATCGATTATTAAGCACAGTGATAGGATGCTCCACATCCTACCAAGAAGCGGAGGAATACATTTCCTGCCACTCAAAAGTTCCCTTTCCGCCACATCATAAATACCATCATCCATATAAAACTCCGCCGAAGTAGATGAATCTATGTCGATCTCCTAATCACAACCAACAACCATAGACCCTCGCATCCTTGCGAGGGGGGGGGGGCGGTTGCAGCACTCAAACCTCGTCTTGCGCGCTTTGTTGAACCACGGGGGGCGTGAGCACAATACACGGGAAGGACAATCTCTCACCTGCGCAATATGCACGGAACTGTCCGCCACCAGCACGAGCCCCGAGATGACCAAAGACCTTCGGAACGTCGTAACAAGCGCCCTGAGAAGCGTCATGCCCTTTCGCCTGCCTCGATTACGGGCGGCGTCTTCTCCCATCCTGGCTCTCTCCCTGCATGAGTGTGTTCAGTGTTCAGTGGAAACCCCGGTTTAAGATACACCCCGTGACAAGCCTAAGCCTAAATAAGCGCGGTTGCTCTCATCTGTAGTATGCAGTACTTAGCTTTTAGTAAGGGCGGGTCATGCCGATTTGGATCGTCTGCCGCGCCCCACCGTTTCACAAAGCGATGCATAAGGCCAGCACAGACCAGTTCGACACATCTTGCCGTCGAGGCCATGTTTCGTTTTCCTAGGCATTTTCGCGAACCTGCCATGGAGTCATATTGCTACAAACAATTCTAGCTTAGGAAATCATGTTGCTACAAACACCGAACAGGTCACGATGGACATCATCTGGATCCTAATCAAGATATGTTTAACGGGGTGTGTACCGTACATATCTAACACAGGAAACATGTGTCACTACTGCGGAGCGTGCGTCAAATTTAAGGTTTCCATCCGGCAAGTTGAGCAGTATCCTGTAGATACGGAAATTTATCTGCCCTCGAAGATCAAGCTCGTTAACTGGGGGTTATATGACTTCTACTCGGCAACATGAGCTAGATAATACAGATTAGGAGTGTGTTTGCCCCGAAACATCTAGATCAACTAAGTGGGAATCGTTGATCTTTCCGATGTCTGATATGTGAAAAGCTGTCACGTAACGACAACCACTTTTCCGGCTTTTCTCACCTTTCCCAGTTAAGTCGGAGAATGTCGAACAGATTCCGGCTGCATCCCGAAATATAGCGTCCGAAGAAAACCGGGGCATCATTGATCAATAAAAAATAGGCGCAAAAAATAGAGGGAGACGTATTTTGAACAAAACAAGCACATCAAATAGCTAAAACGAAGAGAAAGAAATTTTGATCACGGCAGGGCTCAATGCAGAAGACGACATGGGTTCTGTTCTCCGAATGCAACTGGAAGCATTGTCAAACGGTTTGTCACCCCTCATTACAAGAACGGTGGGAATGAGGAGTTTCACCGATGTTCTTAACTTGTCCAGCTCAACACATGCATACAACATTCATGTCCAATACGAGAATCGCCAACTCAGTAACTTAAAAATTCAGCTGCTTTGGGTGATACATACCATGACACATATCACTCACTAAGTAAACGTGGCAAAATAACCGCCCCAAACACTCGCATATGGTGTGCAAAAACCCAACCCATCTAAGCCAGCTTTATGTTAAGGGTGGCCAACATTACGCCCCAGAACCCTACGCCGCTTATATATAGAAATTGAGCATGAACCCTCAAAATCCAACTCGCAACATACTGTATGTACGTTATATATCACTCCCAACACCAGCAGCAACTAACCGGCAATCCCACACCAACACCTATGACCGCAATAACCGTAAACTTCGCATATCACAACCAACAACCACCGCTAGAGCCCAGATATTTCCAGTAAGAGGCAATGTCTCATGAACAGCCTAAAACTCCTAAAAACCAACCTCACATATAATATGAATTAAGTAACCAGCATCACTTCTCAGAAACAAATGATATAACATGATATACATATAGCCCACAAGAAAGGGTCCTAAGGCCGTTTCTTATGGGATTTGTTATTAGGTTCATAAATGGACCCCTTTTGACTCGCCTGTTTGTGCCTGTATTTTTGAAGTATTGTAGCCAAGTGTAGTTTCTTATGGAAGCGTATGACGGAAAAAAAAAAACTTTTTTTTTCGTATGAGGCGGAGACCACGAAAGACGAGAGACCACACATAAGCCAAGTACTGCCAAGTACTCCTGGTGTACCGGTGCGATACCAGGTATATGATATGTACGAGTATACAACAGCACGTACAAAGCAGATACCGTCCAGATCGTACTCGTTCAAAGCAAAAGTTAGCATCGAGACACCCCAACATCGCCAAGCACTTGCCGCCTCTGCGCGCGCAGCTCGTCCGACCCCAAAAGAGCGGTGACGGTACCCAGGTGCTGAGCGTGCTCGGCGAGTCGAGAGCATCGTGTCGGCTCTCTCTGTATAGGGACAAAACAGACGCTCACAGCAAGATGCTGCAGCAGTGGTAGAGTAGGATCTGCTCAGCGAGAGCTCGTTCGTCGACAACTCCTCAAGACGATCGATGGCTCACATCCACCTCATCGTCCCTCCCCGAAGTCGTAGTGAGAGTTCCTGACTGATGGCCGGGCGAGTGTGGGCTCGTACGCGACCTCTTCAGTCCGTACATACGGCAGCTCTACGGGTGTGCCGGGTAGATCTAGGTAGATGTGCATACGAGTACACACTGCTGTTATACTAAACATATCCTATGCATATAAAAACCTATACAAGGGGTCAAATATGAACCTCAGTTAGTAACCTCTGACCCTGTTCATTCTGGGGCGCAGAATGAACGAGGTGGCCTCGTCAAACTGATGTTCATATTTTTTGTGGTCAAACTTTGTCGTTTTGAATTCCATAAGATGCAGTGTTTTTGCCCTTGGTCAAAAGGGGTCCATTTCTGAACCTCAAAAAAAGTCCAATAAGGGCGTTTCTTATGGGATTTTGTTTGAGGTTTATAAATGGACCCCTTTTGACTCGTCTGTTTGTGACTTCATTTTGGAAGTCTTACAAGCAGGTGTAGTTTCATATAGTGGCGTATGGCAAAAAACAACTTATGTTTTTCCACGTGATACGGAGACCACGAAAGACGAGGTACCAGGTAGAATGTACTATAAAAAATTGATACAGCAGTACGAGTAGTATTACACAGAAAGAACAGCTGTGAAGGTAGGACGCCCACTCGTACTCACTCGTACAATAAAAGTTAGAATCGACTTGCCCCCACCATCGCCCAGCACGTACCGCCTCTGCGCGCCAAGCGAGCAGCGACGGCACCCAGATACCGAGCGTGCTCAGCGCGTCGAGAGCATCGTGTCGGCTCTCAAGTTGGTGGGCACGATAAAACACAGGCTCACAGCAGCAACTAAAACAGCGACCTGGTGGTACATATCATACGGGATGCCAGACATATCATATATTATCTACGAGCACAACAAACCCCTGAACATCTATCACATCCACCGCATCGTCCCTCCCCGATGCCGTGGTGAGAGTTCTTGACTGACGGCCGGGCGAGTTCAGGCTTGTTCCTGGTTGAGGGTCGGGCGAGCGTGGGCTCGTACGCGACCGCTTCATTCTGTATATGCAGCAGCTTTACTCCTGGTGTGCCGGGTAGACGACACAATAATATATACGAGTACTGACTGTTGTAATACCAAACATAGTATGCATACAAAAACCTATACAAGGGGTCAAATATGAACATCAGTTTGTAACCTCTGGCCCTGTTCATTCTGGGGCGCAGAATGAACGAGGTGGCCCAGTCAAAGTGATATTCATATTTTTGTGTGGTCAAACTTCGTCGTTTTGAGTTTTATAAGATGCTGTTGTTTCGCCCTTGGTCACAAGGGGTCCATTTATGAACCCCGAAATAAACCCCATATTAAGAGACGGCCTAACATGACAAAAATAGCACTGCATAAAATGTGGGTGCTAATAATGACCAGGAGGCAATATCAGGTGAACAACCTACAACTCGTCCCGAGAACCAAGCCTCGTGTTAACTATGCAACCAGCACCACGCCTTTGAACCCAAGGATATATTGCAGCACTTGCAACCGGACATAACCACCGTCCACTCCAGATCGACATAATAGTGATACATACAAGGGGGCTTCGCCGTCCGCCCAGGCCGCCGGCGAAGCTAAGGAAGGAGGAATAAGGCCCGCAATGCAACAGGCAGTTTACGATGCCAAGGGACCGATAGGATATATATACATACCATATTAACGACGTATTGTCTTGAAACAAAAGGAAAATATAATACGTACGTGAATTACCACAAACATGACGGCGAGGGGTATATGGTATACGGAAAGGAAGCACGAGGCACGAGTGTCGAGAACTCAGGTTTTACTAAAATATGAAAATAATGCTAATATGATATACAAGGTTTTTTCAGCTGACGCCGCCCGCTCAACAATTCATATCCAAGACCTTGACCTTGACAGCGGTGATATATAAAGTTGTTAATACAATGGCTGGTGGAAAAACACAAAAACCGCGAAGAACTTTGACTGTTATTAATAGTAGGCAAAAGTCATGGCCTTCGAGAAGACAACTCGCCAAGAACCGCAATACTCATCCAATGGATATACTGCTGCTGTACCCAAGCCGGCAAGCATCCAACCCCCAACATATACATACACATAAAATTTCGCACACCAGTACACCTCAGCTATGAAACCTTCTGGGAGAACGACATGCCTTCAAGAGCACACGACCCCAAGAAGTCAACGCACGCCAGGCACTCTGTTTCCATTAAAATATCAAAGCCCACGAAACCCAACGCAGATATTGACTTGCCCACGAAGTTATTAACATTCCGGATTCCAGCATCCAATGACTTCAGACATATACGTAAATGTTAGGGATCAGACCTGAATGATTGACTAAACTAGACCACCAATAATTAATAACGTAAACCCCCTTATGAATATCTATACGACTCCATTCGAATCATAGTCTACACCAATATTATTGTAGTGCAAATAAATGACATATACATGGTCTAATAAGTATTACACCCAGCAGCTCAGTACGTATATATTAAATAGCAAAGATGAGTTTCGACGAAATCCTCCAAGGTCCGGTTCTGTAGGGTTTGTGGATTTAGGGTCAGGGTATGGGTGTCTTACAGAACTTGCAGAAGTTCCGGGTTAGGGTATAAAACCCTTACAGAACTCACAGAAGTTCCGGGTATTGTGGCACGGGCGTACAGAACTCACAGAAGTTCAAGGCAGGTATAAGCACGTTGTACCGGTACCCCGGGTATTGTGGCTGGGCCGCACAGAACTTACAGAAGTTCCTGGTACGGGTATGAAGGTCGCACATAACTCACAGAAAATCTGCGTATTGTGACACGGGCGTACAGAACTTACAGAAGTTCCGGGTATTTATTGTGGAACGGGCGTGCAGAACTCACAGAAGCTCCGATTGTGGCCCGGTCGTACAGAACTCACAGAAGTTCCGACTGTGGCCCGGGCGTACAGGACTCACAGAAGTTCCGGTTGAGGCACGGGCGTACAGAATTTTCAGAAGATCCGGTGATACCCTGGTAAATACCCACCTCAAGGCGGCGAAAAACCTGCAAATGTCCACCTCAAAAAATTTACATAAAATGCATTTCGAAATACTGCGATTGGTGTACTTCAAACATGACACACTATCCCGGTACTAACGCGTATATACCATGCACCATTGTAGCTAATTTCTGTTATAGCTGTCTTTCACGATTTTCACGGTAAGGACCGTTCCAACTTCATGGGAATGACTTCCGCGGTCATAAATTTACCCCCTAAATCGAAATCCACGTACTTGTGTGCTCGGTCCATGTATGGTTGTGATCGAGGTGGGTTGTACAATGTAATTTCATTTCGTAATTTCATTTTTGGTGTGTCACTGATGAGACATGAAGTCAGAATGCACAACATCACTAATCAAAAGATGTTAGGACACGGCACTTTCACCCCTTGACTGACGGCAATTTTTCATTTTTTATCCTTGACAGACGCCAAAATACTAGGTTTTTGTGTGAAACACTCGAATCAACACCCTTGATCGATGCCCCTTTTCCCTCGACTGACCGTCTCCTGACATCCTCAACGATACCTTAATCTGTACCGGCACACAGGGTATTGTGCCGAGGGCATACCCTTACCCGGGGTATTGTGCCCAAGGTGTTACAGAACTCACAGAAGTTCCGGGTACGGGTATGGATGTCTTACAGAACTTACAGAAGTTCCGGGTTAGGGTATAAAACCCTTACAGAACTCACAGAAGTTCCGGGTATTGTGGCACGGGCGTACAGAAGTCACAGAAGTTCCGGGCAGGTACAAACACGTTGTACCGGTACCCCGGGTAGTGTGAAACGGGGAGTACAGAACGTACAGAAGTTCTCTGTAGGGTATGAAGGTCGTACAGAACTTACAGAAGTTCCGGGTACGGGTATAAAACCCTTACAGAACTCACAGAAGTTTTCTGTAGGGTATTTTCCGGGTAAATACCCCGGGTATGGTTCTGTACGTAGGTACCCTACAGAACCTGACCTTGAAATCCTCGATCTCACCAAAGGGCGCCCGAAAAAAAGAGAAAACGACAAACCACACCCCCAGATGTCGGAATAGAAAATCGTTGGAACCATTGTGATCACATGATGAAAAAAAAAATGGGAAATAAAATGATCTTATTATCATTTTTTTCACTTGGTTTTAGTAATCCCCCCCCCTAATGAACGCCGCCACCCCTATAAATACATTATATTTATAGGTTGGGTTGGCGTCGGTTGGCAACGACGCTGTAAAACACGCCACTCGCTGCGTGAGCTAGACAACCAGGGTGCCGTTTTTTTTTAAATGTTTTTTGGCGGTCATCAAAGCTGGCGGTCGAGTAGATCATTTGTGCGGGGTGGAGAACCTTTGCCCATGTGGCAAAGCCATAGATAGTAGAATTCACATAGTGGGAGAATGTGAAAGGTACAAGGAGGAAAGGGATGTGCTAAAGGAGGAGATGAGGAACATAGACGAGTGTGACATGGAGCAGTTTGGTACACTAAATAGTAGCGAGAAAACGATCGCTATCTTGGGAGATAGATGGTGGCCACAGGCGGCGAAACAGGAAGGGGATAAGATTAGCAAAACGTTTATTTGTAATATATGGAAACAACGTAATGAGCGCCCACCAAGTGTTGGAGGTGTCTCTATTAGGAGTAGGAACGGTACTCCGTCTCGGAAGGGATGCGTGGTCAATGGTCAAATGACTAAGGCAAGCAACAAATGAGTACGCCCCCCCCCCCCCCTCCCTAACGAACAAAAAGTTATGCGACAGTCCACATTGTTTTTACGGGCGTCCCTGAGCTCACAGCTGTTTGTTTTAAAAAAAAATGGCGGAGATGGGTGGGTGTCTTTCCGTGGGATTTGAACCCGGGCATCAATTCTATATATTAGTACTAAATATATATACGAAAGTGCTCGTCGTATAGCCGGTTGCCCCGGTAGAGCAGTGGTCAGCTTCAAAGACTACAGGAATTGGTACCCAAGTTCGAATCCCACGGTGGTGAGATTTTGACTTCATTTGAAAAAACAAAAAGGAACCAATTGCTGAGAGCGCCTTCGTGGCGTGGGTAGGCGGAATCCGACGCAAGGTCGACGAGGGAAGAACGTGCTGAAGTCTTATCGCGATAAAAGTACTAGGCACGTACCGTAGTGGGGAGGGGGGAGACGACTCTACTTGACCCCGGATCTGAGTTACGACTAAAGAGGGAGAAAGAAAAGAAGGGCGAAGATAATAATGAGGAGCTATTGATACGAGAAGGCCGCAGGCCTTCGAGCATCAATAGATGCTCTTCATAAGGGTTGGGTGTCTGCCCGTGGGTGGGTGCCCCTGCTCACGTACAGACACAATCGGACAAAAAACAGTTCTGAAAGCTGCCACAGCGTGCCTTTATTTAACGAATCCTTAATATTGAGGTTTGTCCCTCGCGCCTCCCTCGTCCCTCGCTCGTTCGCTTTGCTTTTTGTTTGGCGCGCGACGCGTACACTAAACCGATTCAGACACGCTCGGGACTGATAGAGGCCCGCTATTTGTGCCGACCGTCCTGTGCTGCTCGTGTCGAAAGCCGTGCCGACATCGGAGAGCTAGGCGGTAGTGACTGTCATAATTGGTTACCACAGTGACAATTGTCACTGAGATTATTTTCCTGGCGGGAGTCAACCCTCCGCACTGAAGAACACACACACACACTCTGCAGACGAGCCGCCCACACGCACAGATTGCAACCACAGCACCACAACCACCACCACCACCACCCACCACCACACGACCCCCAGCCACCACCACCAGCCAAGCAGCAGGGGCACCTGAAGCTTGTGGCTCGTGCTCGTGGTGGCTGGGGGTCGTGTAGTGGTGGTGTCGTGGGCCTGTGGTGTAGCAACGATGAGCATTACCACAAGAAAACACACCAAACACCCCATCACCACCACCACACCAACACCACACCACCACTACCATCACCACCACCACCACCACCAAACACCATCACCACCCGCACCGCCACTACCACCTAGTAGCTATATGGAAGATGCGCAGTCGTGCAATAGCTCTGTCCTGATGGTGTTGGTGTCGTGGCAGCATGTGCTGTGGTGGTGTGATGGTGTGGCTTGCCTTGTTGTGCTCTCCTTTCTCGGGAACGCAGGTACCACCACCAGCAACACGGAATGACGACAGTAGTAGTACCAACAACCATCACCACCACCAGGAACACCACAAACACCACCGCCACCAGCCGAGCAAAAGGAGCACGAGAAGCTTGTTACTTGTGGTGGCTGGTGAACGTGGTTTTAAGATGGCTAAGCTTGGTCGTAGTCGTGCTCCCAGCCTCCTCGATGCATGGTATAGGTGATAAGTCACACCAGACCACCGCTGGGCTCATATTCCTGGTACGCACTCGTACAGCAGCAGCAGCAGCATTTTTTGTTTTTTTGTCCATCCCATTTATTATCTGCTGCTGCTGCTGCTGCTGATACCTGTACGGTTTTTGCAAACATTACCATTTACATATAATATACTGCTGCTGCTGCTGCTGCTGTAGAAGGTACTTTTTTTTTTGCATTTTGTTATTCCTTTTTTTCACGTATACCTGGTACCTACGTACGTATTTGACCTGCAGAGTACACAAATATGATGCCCGACGTTTGCGGCCGCTGCTGCTGCTGCTTTCCTTCTTGAATTTGTTTCATTTTTTTACGATAACTTGATCTTGGAACCATTGTGCCTTTTTG
>MEHQ01002098.1:82134-285330 GCA_008828725.1 Saccharina japonica | reverse complement strand
AGTGTTCATACCCGAAATACTCCGAGTACGAGCAGTATCCCGGAGTATTGAACCCCGAAATACTTTGAGTACACGAAGTACCTGAAGTGTTATATCGCCAATACTGCTTGCTTTACTCCAAGGTACTCGGAGCAACATCTATCTGTGCAACATTGAAGACAACGAGGAACTACCCCTGAGCCCGCGGGAAAAACGCAGGACAAAGACTTGCAATTGTTTTCAGGACTGGGGACTAGCAACGCGAATGATACTCATTCGATTGCGATACTAACACTTGGACAAAACTTGCTCGATAATAATGGCCCTTTTTCAACACATATTTTTTAGTAAGACCGGAGACTAGCAACGCGAATGTTACTCATTCGATTGCGATACTATTAATAACACAATAAATACTATCCCACAGAATCAAGTATACGCCCTTCCAATGCCCACTGTCAGGCACTACACTGAAGTATTTCGATTCCCTTATTGAGCGGGTGGCATCAGACGAAACCCCCTTCTATACATATTTTTGAATAGTACTGCTGTACAGTACGGGACACCTAATAAGAAACAGGAAAGCTGGTCCAATACGAATTTCTTATTGGAGAGAGGGTGATTTCTACACTAATTTTCAAGAAACCGACTCCCGAATTTCTTATTTTCCTCCAAATATCAGCCTGGCATTCTTAAAGCCTGCTTCCTATTAGATGTCCCCTACTACTACTGCTGTACAGCTGTTTGTATGATTACACTGCTGTATACCATTCGCTACTCGTAGCGTTTGGGCGTGCGTGAAGGCTGTCTCGCGCACCTTCAAGTTCGGCTGCCCTTCGTGCTTCGATGTTTCCGTCGGATTCTCGCCCCGCAGAAAATCCTTTCAAAATCGTTGCGCCACGTGACCTTCTTCGTAGTTATTTATTTACTTTCATAACGTTGCCGTATATCCACTATTAATAACCATCTCAGGCCATCTAACCTGGCTGCCCTGTGCGCACAGTAGTAGTATTCCCATTCTGTCCCGTAGGATATTTACGGGAATTTTACATGTCATTATTGATAATAGTGTGGTCATGTTTGGGGTTAGGGTAAGGGTTGTGCGGTTCGATTCTTTAGTCGGAGTTTAGCCCTCGAGAATTTTCCTGCGCACTACGGTCGAACGAGTGGTCCCTCAATAGTGCGGGGGGTCCCGCTTTGGCGCGGTCAAAATCGTTTTGCCACGGCTTCGTCTGGCAATAGCTGATAGTGCGGATGCCGGTCCTACAATAGTGCGGGAAGGGCACTATAAGCGGGACCATTATACGTCCATGTCACTACGTCCGGCAGCTCAGTGTGTACACAGAAACGCAGTAGTACTGCTGTGCACCCCCACAAGGACCGCACAGTTAGTAAATAATCAGCCCTCGCTCAGCTGGGCGTAACCGCACCGCGAGAAGTATCGTATAATAAGTACGCACGGTGCCAAGTGCTGCAGGGGAACTGTGCCATATTCTAAACGCCACACGCTAAAGGCGTCGGGTGGCCGTGGTGATATCGCAGACGATGTGGCGGCCGCCTTCACGGGATAATGGCTCCGTAGCTTGCGGTTGGTTTCCAGCCATACAGACAGAGTACGGGATACCTTTTAAGGAAAAGGATAATACAAGAGACAGGCCCCGATTTGTCAAACAACAGCAAAAACGCCGCCGTAGTGAGTCTCCGCTGCAACATAGGAAAGGCCCTGTACCCCCCAGGGGCGAAGCCCTGACGCCTTCTGGTCCCGCTGCTGCCTGCACCTTGTGGTCATGAATAACATGTTAGTTTGTTTTGCAGCGGCCATTGTTCAGTTTTACAGTACTTATGCATATGTGTACACACATTTTCAATCTTGACCCGGCTACATGTTGACGAATAGTGTGCCGCTGTCTGATTGTGCACGAATTTGTATTTGACCTCCCTTTTGTGCTGATGTTTCGTATTTTCTAAAAAATGGTTTTCCCTCACGAGAAAGCTTATTTCGACGTGGAGAACGGGAACGAATTTGCGCGTTTTTGTTTTATAAATAGCACAGGAGAGGAGCGGAGGGACAAACATATTTCAAGTAGAAGACCCAGCAGACAGATCAGACGGTCCCTATTTAGTCAACACAGCTTGCGGCCAGACCTTAAACGCTCTCGGCAATGGGCGAAGTGGAAAACATGAAAGAGGGATTTCAATAAACATCAATTCGTTAAAATATTTGCAGATAATATGTTTTCAAACCATGACAAGCTGTGAGGATTTCGATCCGAAGACACTCATTTATATAGGCACGCCGGAACTTTCAGCAGTATGTTGTCGAGTAGGGGCGAGTTGGTGTTTCGCCAAACTATTTGAGCGCTTTGAGGCTAAAGGAAGGGTTTACAAACATCATGTATTGGATCTTCTGTCGGTTTCAGAACACTTCTGCGAGGTAAAAAATACTCTGGTTTTGTTATGTCTTGAGCCGTTTTGTTGTGATTGATTACCTCTCGCGTTATCGCAATTTCACTTTTTACGGTACGTCGTATTCATACTCCAACGACCCGTGATAGAACTAGCGAACGTTTGTGAGGTTCCGTTTTTATATTGGTGCTATGAAGGAAAGGCAGTCCGACAGGACAGGACACAGGGATGGCACGCTTCTTCTTGGTAAAGTTCTTCTTGTTGCTTATCTCATGGAGAGCTCGATCGCGCACGAGAACAGAGTGCGATAGGAGGGGTCACTCAAGTACGAGACATTCCTTCGAACGTACCGGCGGGTGGGTTGGAAAACAGGGCACCCTCCTAAACAACTCGCGACACTGTTAGCTTGCCGGTTTGGGGAAGCGTTTTGCGTGACATGTGCTCATCTGCGCAACCCACGACCCCCGTTGGCGTACGTTTCGGTGCTGCTCGCTTCTCGAATCATTTCTAAAAGAAGTTACATGGACCACATCCACGGATGGACTACTGTAGTCATTCAGTACTCACATAACTCATTTCTCTTCCTTTATTGAAGCTTAACATGTAAGGAATTTATCTACTAATTATGTATTGGCCCTCGATCTAAGAGGGGCATGCTGGGGAAATACCGGGCTGAAGTACGACATAGCTCCGTTGCAACATCTTCATATGAACGCAAGCCAGCTATCACTCCTTCAGGCGAAAACTCTGAATTCGCCGGCCTCCCACGCACTGTTGTTAGTGACTCGGCTGACATATTATGTTTCTCTCCCCCCGTCCCTCTGCAATGCTTTTCTGGGTGTATAGATATCTACGTGGTCGTTGTCGGACCTTGGTCACGAGGGCTAGTTTGTGTCACACATTTGCTTGCCCTGGACTGGTTCTTGTACATACAACTTCCGTGTCATATTCTCCCCGGCACCGACTAAACTGTGCCCCTCCCCTTCTCCTATAGTACGTACTTCGTGTATGTAACCCCTGTACGCCCCCCGATGACCATCAGGCTTTTCGTTTCAAAGGCTTGGTGGCAACAGCCCAAGCGAGTAGTTGGGAGACATCTACATTATGCAGGGGGTGTAAGACATACCACACAGTTTGCTCACACTTGACACAGGATAACGGCCTGGAATGTAGCCCAGCGACCCCAGGCAATGCTTTCCCGGGAAGTGGACGACAATTTGGTACCTTGTTGGTAATTTTCACCACCTAATTTATTTCTCCGATACTCGTTTGTAGTCAGGGCTGGAGGTGGTGCACATGAAAGCCTCGTACTTCATAAATACATTTCTACCGGCGTTGCGAATCCACAAACTTAGCCTGTAGCTTTGCCGCTTGTATTTTCATGGTAAGCGAGACGTCGCAGGTGTTTTCGATGTGTTGATTGAATCTTGTACTGGCGGCCACGTGATGCCGTGCACCCGGTGCGACCTCAGCCGAAGCACCATGTACGACCCCGGGTGGTATGGCAGATGTGATCCCGGGCGAAATAGCAGGGCTGACTCTTGATAATGCCAATGCGGCCTCTGGTGAAGGTTTCACAGCCCTTGATGACAAAGTTCCAGTTTATCTTGATTATGTTTCATCCCCTGGTGATGGCGTCTCGGTCCGTGGTGGGGGTTCTCCACCACCTGGTGACGGTTCTCCCGCTGCTGGCGACTTCGTGTCCAACTCCAGCTGGTTTTTCGTGTCCCCATGCAGCATGGCCCGGGTTTGAATTTATGGGCGCTTAGTCTCAGCAGCCGTAGCCTCCTCCGACGTGACGTTGCCGTCCTTTGGGACAACACCTGGTCATAGTCGGGAGCGCCTGCCTATCACACCCGGATATCCTGCTATTTTGGGGCGTTGTCGTTACGGACACACCCGGGTGTTGTTGAGGGCATCTCGATCGTGCCGCCGAGGGCGCGAACCTATACATAGTACGAGCAAAGGCCAATACTCTCCTTCTTCCAGTGGGAGCGGAATATAGTTGTCGAACTGCAGGTGGGGACTTCCCACCTTGCGGACGGTGTTCACCCCCGACTTCATGGACTTGGCAAAGAAGAGGTTGCGTTCCAGCTCAGAAAAGGCTGCGGCTGACATGCGTAATGGGCCAGGTACACCAGCCTGGTCGATGATATATCACCAGACGGCGTCAGTTGATTGTACGAATACCTTCTCTTTATCGGCGGTTACAGTGATCGTCGACTCTCTCCGCTTCGGCCAGTCCCTCGCGCCGTGTCACCGTCCTAGGAATAGCCCGCCGTCTACGAATTGATCCCACGCACGCACCACTACCCACCAGCATCCTGAATCCGTAGGCGATGGGATGCAAACCGCGTCCGCCACTGTCAGCCACCAGTTATGTGTTCGCGAGTCCCTCACCGAAGCCGTCACGGAAGTTTAGGGAGGGCTTGTCGTCGGTAGCAGCAGGAAGGTAACTTGCACTCACCTCATAGGAGACGTGAACGACACCGTTTTGTGATTGGCGCGGAGCTCTCTGCTCCTAACAGTTCGTGTTGCTGTGAGAGTCAGTCATGTGTAATGAGCACCACCGGTGCCAAATGGCGCCCTTGGATATGTATTTTACCCTTGAATGACTCGTGTGTTTCTGCTTGCCGTGGACTGTTGTTTTGCGCTGGCCGTTGATCTCAGGTTTTCTTTATGCCACCTGTTTGTTGCGATGTCCGCCTTGTCCTTATAGGAGATACACGCGTAGTGCGCCTTCTTGCCGCAGTTATTGCCAGTCCATGCCTCCGCTATCACGGCGACACCACGCCCAGCGATTATCCCCTTGACTCCGTTGCTACGTGACAGGTCGTCAAGGTGCAGGTGGTACATATTGTTCTGCACATGTTCGATGTGGAAGAGGTTTCTTACAACCTCGACCAAAGTATCTCCGCAATTAACATGTCCTCTTCCACAACGTATTTTACTTATTCCATCGCACATGACCGTGCGATACTCGCATCTCACAGCTGTACTCCGAGTATGCTCAACAACATACCTGCTTAATGTGTATATCAATGGCCTTCAAGGCGGCTGTGGAGTATGTCCGGAGTACAACTGCGAGCTGTGAGTATTGCACTGTCATGTACAGTGGAATACGTGGAATACGTATATGGTAGAAGGCATGTTCATTCCGGAAGCTGTTTTGATCCAGGATGTAACTGGCAGTGTGACCGACGCCCGGCGTCCGAGAGCGATCACTTCTCCTCCAAATCCAACACGAGAGTGCTTCGAACCTTCTTAATGGGTGCTGTGTGCCTGGACTCACTCCGTAAGTCCTATCACGCCACACAGCCTCGATCATTCAGTGCGGCCCACCATCGACAGGCTCCCAAGGTGGCGACTGAGGGCTTGCTCCGATTCACCCGGCTGCAGAACCTTTTTCCTCGCGAATAGACTCGGTTTCTCCTCTCGTGCGCCCCCGCATTCGTACGTACCTCCCCCAGTGAATTACGCACAGCAGAGCTCCTAGCAAGCATTGCAGCGTTTGTCGTCGAGTTGGTGTTGTCGTACATCAGCTACTCGAGTGTTTTTGGCTCGAGGTTTTTCTGTCGCCGCGTCGAACGCCAGCAGCGGGTGGCGTTACGACGGTGCATCACCGGAGTATCGTTCTACAGTTACTTAGTACTGTAGACGCATCTCGAACAGTTTCAGTAGTCGCGACGGCAGCAGTGTAGAACAGTTGTGGTGGGCGCTTGTTTTGGGACCCTAGGAGCATGCAGTACCTCGTGCTGCTTATTGTGCTGCCAACTGGTTTGAGGACAAATCGTCTCCATACATGGTACCCTAGTGGGGCTTATATCCTCCAGGTAGCAAGTAGTTTATGGTCTTGTATCCCGAAAACCAGTCGTAGCTCGAGGTCGGGAGTCTTTGACTCGCCGTGATGACCCGCAGCCATGACATATATTGCGCGATGAAGGTGATAGCGTGTAGAGGTTGTATCAGCTTGCCGGTAATGTAGGCGATAGTTAACTCAATACGGCCAGCGATGCTCGGTTGGGGGATCAAACAGTCAAGTCGTTGTTAGGTGAATTCCTGTGCAGTTCTGGTTCAGAAATCAGGATGTATACGGTATTACTACGAACAGAGCGCTCTGGAATAAACAGCAACATCCGATGACCCGAACTTACGCCTGGTGTCACGGTTTTTTTTCTATTAATCTGCAAACTATCATCGTGCTTCCTTCTGCACCACACGAGGGTATACTGCTGTGTGTTGGAGCTACGTAAACCAGATGACTGTATTACGTAGCGGCGACCTACTGGTATGGTCTAGCAGGATCATCACACTCAACTCAGGACGGGCATCCTGGATATCCCCCGACGGCCACAGACTAGACTCTAGCTGATTTCTGGTTTGGCAGGTATGATCCTCACTGTCGAGAGACCGCGTCATTCCTCCCCTAGCTCCTTCGGGTTTGCGGCTAGGGACCCTGCAACACCTCGGGCCCACGGCTGACGAGTTTCCATATGTGTGTAATGCTACAAACAGGACTTGGGGTTGCCCATGCTGGTGGACATCAAGCAACAGCTCAACCGTATGGAGTCCGAGAGCGTGGGTTTGACGGACCGAGACACCGACGCTTTAGCAGGCGTGATTCGTACTGAAATAGAAAGAGCGATGCTGGTCACGGTTGGTAAGGGAAGGAGCATCAGAGACGTTATCGGGCTGAAGGTCGCGCGCATGGAAGAAGGCAAATACGACAAAAGCAAAGGGTGAGCACGCGACACATTGTCAAGGGAGAGGGTATTTGCTGAGCGCGAAATGTTCCGATCGTTTGGTATTTGTGAACGATATTGGGGAAGGCACGTCATTGTAGCTGACGCCTGCTGGGGAGGGCGGGGGGGGGCGTACTCATTTGCTGCCTGCCTTGGTCGTTGAACCATTGGCCATGTATGCCTTCTGCGACGGAGCACCGTTCCTACTTCTAATAGAGACACCTCCAACGGTTGAGCGCCCATTGCGTTGTTTCCAATATTACAAATAAATTGTTTGCTAATCGTATCCCTTTTCTGTTTCGCCGCCTGTGGCCACCATCCACCTCCTTAGATAGCGATTGTTTTCTCGGTACTATCTACTAGTAGTGTACCAAACTTCTGCATGTCACATGTCTATTTCACTCATCTCAGTTTGTTTTAACAAATCCCGTTTCTCCTTGTACATTTCACATTCTCCCACGTCGTGTGTGAATTCTGCTCTCTATTGCCTTATTACAATGGCACATCTGTGCATGTACATCCTATTCCTCGAGGCTACTCGTATACCTCCTTCTTCTTTCTGGCAGGTCCAGGTTCCCTACTGGAAATCGCAGTTTCAGGGTTTTCGCGATGTTCATTGGGCCGTGCAAATACGTTTTCGTTTCTCTGCCTTCTCTCAACCCCTCGTACATCTCTGAGTGTTCCCCCCCTTCCACCTTTTCTAGCGCTAGTTTTTACCTTATTTCTATCCTTTATTTTGCTCCTGTCTTGTACCCTCCCAACTCCTCTATATGGCCAGTATGTCCTCCTATATCCCTACATATTTTCTCGACTACGCTTTCCCACCATATTCCAACTCACGCTTTTGGTTACTTTCTCCCATATAGCTCTATCGGCCTTGGCTGGCAACTTCGTATGTATGAGGCATGTTCTTTACTATATTGCCCTTTTTATTTTTTTTTTTTTTTTTTTTTTTTTTTTTGTTTTTTTTCCTTTTATTTTTTTTATTTTTTTTTTTTTTTTTTTTTTTTTTCTTCTTTTTTTTTTTTTTGTTTTTTTTTTTTTTACTGTTTCCAGCCGGTTCACGTACTTTGCGTTCCCTTTGCATGCTTCTACTGCATATTCCACATTACGTACAATCAACATTGATCCGGATACATTTCATAATGCTACAGTAGTGTCAAGATGCAAGTATATTACCATCGCTTCCATCTTGCCTACGTGCGCTTCACTTTGTGTTATTACTTTGGTTGTGTGTGAACCCCAAGAATAACATTTTGAGATATCTACTCCAAGGTATATATATACTGGTCTACGATCGGTAATCCACCTTCTCCCCACTTCCACTTCAAAGTTACCGAACTCTCGTTGTCTTCGTTACATACACCGTCTCCGCACTGTTTAACGTTCGCCGTCACTTTCCACTTCCTAGTTTACTCTAGTGCCTTGTCTAATTGTTTCTGCAGTCCTTCGTGGTTTCCTGACAAGCTCAGGAACTATTCCGCAAACATTAATCCCGATACCGTGTCTTCCCCCACCGTAGCCCCCTGCAATTATGCTTCCACTGCTACTATCATGTCAACAATATATACCTTGAGTATGTTAGGTGATAGCGTACACCCCTGTGCAACTCCTTGTAAAATATCAACGTACTTCGATATTTTCCCGTCCAGAATTACAGCACTTTTCGCACATTCCGTCATCTTCTGCTGGGGCTCGCCAAAGTGAAGTTGCCCGGCGTCTGCCCTGTCCAACGTTAGGTTGAGGTCCCTTAGAGAAAGAGACAAGGCAAGGACTTGGACCTGGCTGACTATACCTGTATTCACGATTATATTTCATAGTTGCTTCTCCGTGTATCGCACCTACTGTACTGTAGTTGTACTTGCTTGACCGCTTGCGTCCCTTTTGTTGAGTTCCTTGTCTTTGGTTTTGAGCCTATACACATATTTATGCACGTTCATGAGCAGGTCGCAGGGTCAAAGCGGTGGTACTTTACAGCTTGGATATAAACGCCACCGAACGCAGCGAGCTGCCATTCCGACCGTTGGTAGATCCGCCACAATCAAATTCATCCTCGCAGGCATGATGCAACAATTGACCGCATTCAGCAACACGTCTGAAACTTGGAAATTCCTCGAGACCTATCTTGAAATACATACGGCACGCAGTGGTATCGGTGCTAGGCCAAAGCGGCTGCCGTACGCCCCAAGCGTTAGAGGTCCGTCGATCCACGTCAATCTACACAATTAGTACAAAACAATAGCATTTCGGACGACATGCATAACTTATTCAGGGCTACACCTGCAGAATTGGGGGTGGAAGGCGGCGTTCTCAAGGGGAAGACAATACGCGGAGAGGAAGGGGAGTGCTCGTTGGAGACATTGGGCTCGATGGTGATGAAAATCGGAAGGGTGCGATTCCAGGATCTAAAGGAACATGAAGTACTGGGCGAGGGTTCGTTTGGGACGGTGCTGTTAGGCACTTACCAGGGCCGAGAAGTCGCCATCAAGAAGATCAAGGGCTCTACCGGGTCCATGCGCATTACGGAGGCGTTCAGGTTAGTTCCGAAACGTGGTCCACAGGGTACTTGTTCCAGTTGGCGGCGAGTGGATGGATTGTCCTCGACGGACCTCGACTTACACCGCTGTTACAGCATTTGTTTTTTCCTACCCATTGTCCCCATGGTCGTTGGTTGTTCATCCAAACTTCGCATTGCTTGGAAGGGTTTGTTGCTTTGTTACCTTCACTGCCTATCATACTAACCGTCGTTCCGCTTGGTATTTCGCGCAAAGTTATGTTTTCATTCACCGGATTCGCAGACATTGATGGTGTTTGCCCCGACTGTGGTAAATGTGTCAGCGGACTTGCAGGAAAGCTCATGTCTAAATAATTCGGTAGGCACGGTACAAGCTTCGGAATCGTTGTCGGTGTTCAGAATGTTCTTGCAATATTCGCGTCAGACGTGACAACGACGCAGCCGCGTTTATCTTCCGTTTCTGGTCCGGTTTGGGTCCGGTTTGAGAACAGGGTGGGGTTTAGTGGTTCGGTCTGGTTTAGCCTCGTACCTTGATCCACCAGCAAATGCCTTCTGATACGTCAACAGCTCACCGCCCTAAAGACCCTTGCCAAAAGGCGTTGTATGAGGAGGTATTTTTTAGATTGTGTCCGACTGCAGTCAGCATTTAGTTAGCGTTCGTAAGTCCAACAGGGAATTGATACATTCGTTTTTTTTATTACAACGATGACGGTGGCACCTCCATCCAAGGGGTCGTATTGGTGGTGGGCATTTCTCTCTTAACAACATCCTCCAGCCTACCTAGTTGCCGCGTCGGGAGTCTCAATAGAATTGAGTGCCATTGGGGCATACGTATGATATATGTAATGTAGCGGTTAGCCTACATATCACACCATAATACGTACCGGCATAGTGGTTGGGCAGTCTGGTAGTCAATATCATGAAGCAACACGGCTAGTTCAGTAGTTACCGTTCAGTGTGGCAAGTAAAATCCGAGCAAACAAGCACGTCGTAATGTACTTCGACCGGAAAATGGAGTTTACAGTACTGTAGCTCGGGGCTACTTCCTTCACGATGGTCGACAACAAAACCAGCTTGCGAGAGGGAACCGCCTTCCTCCCTATTTTCCCTTGCACTTGGTATGACGAGAAGTAGCACGTCGACAGGTTATTGTGTTTTAGAATTCAATTTCCCTCCAAATCAACTGGGGTGGCTCTCCATGCAGAACCGACTGCAGAGTACAGTGTTTCCTTCTTGTTTCAAATGCCCCCGTTTCCTCTCTCACTTCGTATCCTCTGCCTCCGAAACAAATACCCTGTAGAAAATTCCTGATGGATTCCTCTTTGTGGTTTGTCAAACACCAAATGGCGAAACATATTGCAACACCACGGCATTCCAACCATACTCCCCACAATGCGCCTGCCCGATTTAGGAAAGAGGTGGAGATCCAGTACTCCATGCACCACCCGAACATTGTTGAGGTGATTGCTTTCGACCTCGGCAGCGCGGAGAAGCCGCCGTGCCTCATCATGGAGCGCATGCAGGAGAGCCTGTACGACGTGCTGGACGTAGAGAGCATGGACATGGGCCTTTTGGCCAAAACCAGCATACTGCGCGATGTCAGCAAGGTGTGCGCGTAATCATAAGGCCCGTGCTTTTTATTTCACGTAGAATAAAGGCAATATCGATGGATTTAGACTTTCCATGAGGCTCTCCCTCCGGCATTCCTTCGTCCGCAGGACGCGGTATGTGACCGCTTCGACGTTGCGCATCAACGCCCACGGGTATAAATTCGATTACAAGTACTCTTAACTGCGGCCATTTCACATTGGTTACTCCGCCTTTTCTCGTGGACAAGCGACAGGAGGCGTTATTGCGAGGCTTTACAACCGCTCGCCTCTGGCGCGAGTAAGGTCGTTTATACGTGACACCCATTGCGCCCGTCTGAACCATAAACAGCAACAGTAACGGCGCTGTTTACGGTAGTATTGGTTGCATACCCCGAGGCACCGAAAACATTCGCTCAATAATTTGATTTCGACCGCTTGCGTTGTGCGTGCTGACGGCTTACTCTTCAGCCGAATATCCGCGACCGCAGCCGAGCGCACGCACCAACCAACATATTACCTCACACACCCACGCATACGCAAGCAGGGCATGCAGTTTTTGCACAGTCGCAGGATCTTACATCGCGATCTGAAGAGCCTGAACATTCTCCTTGACGACGCCTGGGTCGCCAAAGTATCTGACTTCGGACTCGCCAAGGTCAATACTACCATCGCTACTGTCACCGGTGGCGGCGGCTTTCACTCTAAGGTTAGCGTGTGCGTGTTGAAACGGATAGATCGATATGTTCGGGTCAGTCTACAGTAGTGTGCGCGGCTTTTGCTTCGGATAAGGCATCGCGCCGCCAGCTCACTGATTTGTACCACTCTGGCCGGAATATATAGTCCGTGTGATGGTAGTCATATCACAGTTCAAACGGGTATTATACTCATATTAGAGTGATAAGCTGGTGTCTCTATATATTCATGTATGTATATAGCCTCCAGTGTCGTGGCCACGCGTATCGCAATGTCTGCTTGAAGACAGTTAAGGGCGTGATGGAGGGTCGAAACTCTAGTGGAAGGTCTACCCCCTTGCACTACTCTGTGGGTGGTAGCGGACTTAGTAAAGCGGGCCAATGAAGCTGTTATATCACATGGCTTGCTTGAACGCCTCGAGGTTTATTCGCGACTGTGCAAGGCGCATTACGGCTTGCCTGTAAAGCGAGCGGTGCTTTGGTGCAGTAGCCAGCTAAGGAGCACGCCTTCCACAATGTGCGAGCGGTTGCTTGGTTGCCCAATTATTCTGCTTCAGGCTTGAGCACACGTAGCCTGTCTCTATAGCGAGGGTCGTCGACGAAACATCGAGCCTGTTGGGTGCTGCGGCGGTATCGTATGTTTGACTACACCAACGGACATTGTGCCTGCCATCGATCCTACTTCATCGATTTGTGTACGGTTGTGTACTATCGTCGCCGGGTCCTGGTCCACTTGGTCAGGTGGGCTCAGACTTCTGGATGGCGCCTGAGGTCCACGCCAACCGCAAGGCTACTCGGGCATCGGATGTGTTCAGCCTCTACGTCGTCATGTGGGAGGTGAATGCGAGGGAACACGTTTGGTGCGGGAACCTTTCACGCTTTTGTGGCGAAGGCGGACTCTGGAAACATAAAATCAAATGCGCGAGTATCACCGTTCATGATGGCAAACGGTATTGCTCTGATTGGCAGCAACCCACATGGTTGGGAAGTGTTGTCTGGGCGTCATGCCCGACTTGATTATTATGAACAATATACGGTTTTGGTTCCTGTTTGGCGATCACCACGGCGGATGGTCGAGTTAGAACTCTTCTGCGGGGTGGAGAAAATATTCCCCTCGCAAGTGGACACATCATATTACGGGGTGTGTACATGGTAAGGGACCCATGCGGCAGATACATAGTATACCCGTTTATGGCTCTGGACGTGGCGACGCCCGAAATAAAATCTGTTCATTGAAGGATGTCGTCAATTTGGAAGGCCGCCTCACAAACGGTTCATAACAAAATGCACCACGCCCTTCATGCGACTCGCCTAACACCTCACGGCGCTTCGCACTTGGTGCAAGCAATGTCCACCCGGTCGATGAAAACCCGACGTGCTCCGTCCCGGCATTGTGTGGATGCGAGGGTCTATGGTCATACGACTACGGCCACATGCACGACACGAGTACAACCCCCCCCCCCCTCCACACCTTCCGGGGTGTGAAGTATGTGACACTGCAATTTTTGCCTCCACCCGCTCGAACACAGAAGGTGTTCGCTGACCATGTTGATCATACTACCGTACCTAACCGCCCGCACCCGACAGGTGCTCACCCAGGAACGTGCAGGATACGGAAAGCCTATCGGCGAGCGACTGCAGACCAACCCCGAGGCACGCCTCCCGTTTGTCGACTTGGACTTCCCCGACGCTGTAGAAGGCATCCTGAGCAGCATCATCGACAGATGTGGCTGCCTGGAGCCGTCCGACCGACCGACGATGGACGAAGTGAGCAGTAGGAAAAGAAGACGGGGGGGCGCTGAAACCGGGAAGTCGCATTAAATACTTTGGGTGTGTGTCTGCTTTGTTTTGAAAAATGTTTTTTTCCGCTTTACTTCCGTATGTGAGAGTTGTGGCCGGTTGTGTCTTCTGGTATGTACTTCCCGTATGCTCGTTGATCCACGAGATGTTGGACTTATCGACAACAGAAATGCCGACGACCTCCTGGTGGCGACGCATGCTACGATAGAGGTGCACCCTGATTTTTCTGAGCTCCTAACTTGAGGAGATCCATACGTCGCCGCAAAATAGGTTTTGGAGGAAAATAAAAGTGCTATATACTATATACCAGATGAAACATTCCATGGCCCGAGTCTAGTATGAAAAATATTACTACACAAGGATGAAAGTCAGACGAGTTTGGATCAAGGAGCCTGATCATTCGAAAAACGTTTCCACCAAGATGTGCTACTTCTATCGTAGCACGCCTCTGGCCTAGCGTTAGAACGGAGACCCCGTCAACGGGGTCCTTTGTCCTTGCCCTTGCCGTACACACAGGTCTCCGAGGTGATGACGGTAGTTATCGACCTTCTCGAGAACTCGCAGCAAACCTCGCCTCAGGCCGTTGCACCTTCTCCGAGACGGCATCTGCAACAAGAAGAAAACGGACAAACACGACCAGAACAAGAAGCCATGCAGCACAACCAGCAACCAGAGGCCGAACATGACCAGCTCCGTCAGGGACCACCAGAAAACAAGCGGGACCCTCAGCAACAGCAAGCCGAGCAGCACCAACACCGGTCCGCGGAGAGCCCATGGGCGAAATACGGTTTCCGCTTTCCCGAAACCAAACGGGGGACAACGTACACGACGCCCGTGGGAACTGACTCCAAACCTTTGCCACTGTCGTCAACCACGACGACGCCTACGCGCACCTCCTCCCACAGTTCGCTTAACGAGTCATCGCCTGTACCGGGCACTCCAACGGGGTCGAAGGTTGCCTCCCAGGGTGCGTTTGAGTGTGGGTAACAGTGACAAGGGGAGGCGGTAGTAAGGGTGTGGGTAATATGTCCCCGGTTAGGTATGAGCGCACGAGATAGGTAACTACCGCCAGACCTGCAGGTCGACGTCGATGCAGCGTACAGCCTTGTTCTTAGCCAAGAGCGATCTGCGAATGAGAGATACAATACCGCAAGTGTGTTTTCACAACTCTGTGTGTCGTCGTGGTTAAGTATCTACCAGGCTGTGAAGGGCCTTTGTTGTTGCTGTCAAGGGGACGATTTGGTTGATATGACCTGATGAAAACCTGACGGGGCTAAACACCGACGTATCGCAGGTTTCTCGACTGATTCATTCTTGTGGACCCTTGTATAATCGCCAACAGCTTGCTCGTGTGTATATCGAACAGCCTAGTGTCGTGTAATAGTCCCTTCCATGACTCTCTCGACGCTCGTACCTCGCCGGTACTACCCACCAAACGGTACAGGTTCCGCACAGTCAGTTCAACACGGTCGACGAGGAACGCAACCGGTGTCTCCATTAGGTGTGCCCGATGACTCCACGACGACAACGCCGGACGACAGAAGTGTGCTCTTAAGACTGTTCCGTCAGTTTCCAGGCAACCCTGAGCGCGACAGCCCCACCGCCCGCTCGAACGTAAAGTGGCTCAAATGGACCGGATGGAGCACCGACCAACC
The DNA here is from genome assembly GCA_008828725.1 of Saccharina japonica. NCBI lineage: Eukaryota > Phaeophyceae > Laminariales > Laminariaceae > Saccharina > Saccharina japonica. Next base: position 269,952 of record MEHQ01002098.1, on the reverse strand, counting down.
AATGGTAAATTGGCAAGGGGTACGCACGAAGCGTGAACACGATGACCCGGAGGGGGTTGAACGGGTGACGAGCTTGGTGCTACCGAGAACTGGTCTTCAAGGTAAGTGAGATTAATCGGCTTGCTACGACTTTGTGGCTGATGTGGTGAGCGGCCGTTGTGCTTGCACGGACTGTTTTGTTCGGTCGTCTTGGAAAGCCCGACCATGCCGTCAGGGTGGATTGGGTACATGCATATCTTTTGATCGATGTACTGAACCTTAGGCATTGTCGTGGCACTTGCGACGAACCACCACCCACGTGATTTCCACATACCCTGAACTAATGGCGTAGCCATACTGCAACAATTCAAGATGAAGAACGCCGTCCGCACATCGTCTAGGGCTGGAGTTGGCTAATGGAGAGGAATCAAAGTCGTAGGAGTACCGCCAGAGAGCAAACGTACGACGCCGAAGACGCGTGCTACGGTAAAGGTAGCACTTTTCGGCTGAATATTTTTCTGAACGATCGGCCTTCGTAACCCAAATTCGTCGGAATTCCATTTTTGTGACGAATAATGCTTCAATTATACTTCGGTCATGAGATTTATCATCGGGCAGCACTTTCATTTTCGACCAAAATCATTTTTTTCGGTGAGGTATGACGCTCCTTAAGTGAGGAGCTCAGAAAAAACACGGCGCACCTCTATCGTGGCATGCGTGCGAAGTCCTTTGACCAGCAAGTCCTAAGGACTGCGTCCTGTGTAGAGCGCCCCTCGGTTGCTACCATCATTTCTTCTACAGTCTTGAAAACAGGTTCGTTTGCTATGGAGTATACGATAGTGCCACTCCTTTGTCCCCAAGTTACGCTCATCTCTCTGGTATATGCTGCTCTTACCGTCATTCCCTTACCACCGCGGGGGCGGCGCAAGGGGACCTACCGGAGGAGGTGACGATGCTGGACTGTTTGGTCAAAATCGACCTTAGGGACAACCATCTCACTGGTGAGCGTGGCGAGTGCGCTTTCGATCGAACCGTTTAGGTTCTCGCCCTGCTCTCAAACATGAACAAATACCTGTCTCAAGTGCCTAAATCCACACCTTGTCGGTGGGGAAGGGCAAGCGTAGTCTGGAAAATGGGAAATAGGCCATCGTTGCTCGTGGCGGTGGTCCTCGTTTGTCGGCTACAATCGTTCGAAGAAGCTTGTGGCGGCAAGACCGGCATCTACACCCACGCTGTTGGTCCTAGCCCATCCTACCCTCGCCGTTTCACAACCTCCAACCTGACGCCGAACATTTTCTTTGCATCTCCTGTATATGAAAAGTCACCCCAAACCTAATGAATCTCACCAACCCTATTCCATGTTGACATTGTAACCATATCGGCACGCAGAAGGCTCGTTTGTTGCCGCAGCCGAACGTGGACATGAGTTTTTTGCGCTGCAGTTTCCACCGGTTCGCCCCGAGGCATCGTTAACGTTGTATGTGCTCTTTCCGCTGAATGCCCAACACGGTGGTGCAAAACCGTTGCACGGCTCCCGCCACGTCCGCGTTCTGTTGTTGTGCATGTTCGACGTTTGGCTCCTAGCTTCTCGCGATATAGATGGCAGCCACTCACTTGTGTTCTATACTTGGTACAGCCGAAGCGCCAGTTTCCCCAAAACCAACGTACATGGTGTGTGGCTGCCCATTTGTAAAGGTGTCCAACCCTTGTCTTCGGCCGTGTATCCCTTTTCAGGCACTTTGACGGCCTCCATAGGAAGCCTTCGATACCTGCAGACCCTCGACATCTCGAGGAACAGGCTCACCGGTAAGGATTAAGGTCAAGATAATTCCTCACATATAGTTATGCATATAGGGTTGAGGCTGTGGTCATTGATCGTACTCCATGCGTGTTAAGGTGCCATGCGTGTTAAGGAGCCATGCGTGCATGGGAAATGCCGTGTTTTTGTTTCGCCGTTTTCTTTGTCGTTGCGCTCATGGGCATTGCTTGTTGACGGGGTGGGGGGCGGGAGAGTTATCAATGCAGTGGCTGCTCTCATGGTGCGGGTGTCCTTTATGTCATTGACAGGCAGGATACGTCCGTACTTGTGGTGGTTTTGTAGGCGGTGGCATAAGAGCTTGGGGGGAATTAGTGAAGAGCGGTCCCTCGCGCTCTCATGGCATGGTGTCGCTGTATAGTGTACCGTGTGACGTAGAGGTTGTGGGGGGACAGTAGCGGCTTCATCGTGCTCACAGACCACACTTACTGATGCGGCACGCATAGTGAAGTATATAAAGTAGAAGACATACACTGTAGAAGAAAACGCTCCCGCTTGTCCGATACATATGCGTACGCAAAGTAAGAAGCTGCCCTTCTTACTCTCGTGCTCCCATCTTGACGTTTTTGGCACCCTGGTAACGCTGCCATTAGTGTGAAACGTAATCAGTTGATGCCAGCCGGTCGTCCGGGTGGTCTAGGTGACACCTTCCTATCCTGCACACGGGGTGTGGGTAGATACTTGGTGCAATTCTCGCGCTCAAAACACCGAGCCGTACATATGGCATGACGGGTGCGAGCAAACATTAACGTGAATCAGCGAGCGAACAAACTGTTGAACCTACCACACGATGGAAACCAGAGCGCGTGTTCTAGCAGGGAAGAAGAAAGGAACGTCGATCTTAAGACTCCAAATCTGAGGTAGGACGAGACTCAAGGACGGGCGCTAGAGTCAAGAGCTAACAGGCCGACAAAACATTGTTGCTCGTATAGCACATCGCATGCGCGGCCAGAGCCAGCCTGTTTTGATTGTGTTCGCGCCATCCGGTCTGCTAATTTCAGTCGTCCTGTGACATATCTGAATAGTGTGGAATACTTCTCCAAAACTCTGAAAACACGTCAAGGGCAGAGGGGATACCGTTAACGAAAGCTGGCGTCGCGCACCGAACTTGGCACAATCGGTGACACTTTTAGGGCGTACCACAATAATACTTTATTACGAGCGAATGCGACTTTATAATTTTGACAAAGTCTCTCGTGATAGGGACCCCTTGCAAGAAAGCGTCGACCGTTTTTTTACTTGATTAAAAAGTTGAATCTGTTTGCACTTTTCCGTCGGCAGTTTTTATCAAGTTCTCATAACTTTGTCTGTCTACTACGTTGTTATCCAACATTTTCTCATAATTTTATCTGTCTACTTCGTTGTACTCTTAACATAAAAAAGGAATTTTGAGTCGACACGGGCATCGAACCCTTGACCCTTGTGTTGATAAGCCCCCGCACTATCGTACCTGTTACCCTACTCGTGCAAGTGATGTGAAAATCTAGTTTTTCTTTACTTCTATAAGTAAACGTACTGCAACTCTAACGGCGAAACAAACGTGGTTAACACGGTTTCGAACCCGTGACCCTCGTTTTTTCCTGTTTTTTTCCCCCACTACGAGCTGGTCCGGCCGAGACCAGAACGCCCCATTAAAATGCACTTTCGGGGCTCAGGTTTTCGAATTTTGATCTGAAATTTGGTGTGGGGACACTTCATCGTAGAACACAACTATTCAAGCGTGCACATGAGAAACCAAAATGTTGGTGGGGGTTAAGACGGTTTCAATAGGGTTCTCGGGGCACGTCGTCGACGTTTTTTCCTGTTGTTTCCCCCACTAATGCGCACAAGTTGACGACAGTTACTAATATCCTGCTGCACGAGTTCCTAGCGACAGCTATACTATCCTATGCTTGACTCATGTCCCAAAATATTTTGGTGTCCGTATTTTACTTTTTGTTGGGGGCGCTGCGGGGGCGTGCATGCATCAGGAATGATTCCTCGCGAGATCGGAAACCTGGTGTCTCTCGCAATCCTTGACCTGCACAACAACTTCTTGCACGGTAAGCCCTGCAAAACATTGATACAGCAGTAGATAATCACGTGCGTCATGCAAAATGGTATGCGTTCGGCTAGGCGGTTGTCAGTTGTGTATGGTTGCCACGCCAACTTAATCAAGTCGCTGTTGTAGCCTGCACATGAGTTCAGTTATTAATTTATCCCGCAATGCAGATAATAACCCGCCACTATGAACGGTTCTTATTCGGCGTTTGTCGGAGACTACAGCGTTGACTTGCTAGGAACGTGCCGAATCAGCTCGTCCATTTAGTTGCGTGCACTGTCAAGTGAAAAAAATGTAGCGGTTCAATAATATATTCCAGAACGTGCTCAACTCTGAGTGTGTAGTGGACGGTAAACGCGTGTTGTCTTGAGGAGCGGACAGCACGTGCCGCCCCCTCGTGCGCGAGATGACAGAGGTAGGAAAACCAGGCTGTGTCCCCTTGCCTACGTTTGCGGACCCCTAGAGGATAGGTGCACAGTCGTTCGAATCTGTTCTCCCTGAACGTACGGGTCTGCAAGAAATGCGTACCTCAAAACACGCGATGGATCACAACCGGTGCTCTCTGCTGCGAGTCATTCCGTTTGTATAGGGCGTCGGACTCGCAGACTGGCCACGGGATCTTAAACTCGTATGTTCTTCAGCGTTTTCTGTAACCGTTGTACCCCTGCCCACAACGTATTCAGGCGCTTTGTCGTAGCTCGTTCGCTGTATACCTCGGTAATGATTCACCCGCTCGCCTCTGGCCGATCCTCATCTCCCTCACTGCGAATCCACTGCGCATGACAACGGTAGGGGAGCTTCCGCACACGTTGGGAAATCTCGTGCGCTTGAAGACGTTGGACATCAGCAACTGTAGGCTGTCTGGGTGAGTGCAACAACGACTTTAGGTGTCTGTAGCGCTGCTTTACGTATCGTGGCACTGGCGTCTTACAGTTACGCCTTTCTATTCACCGCGGAGGTATACACGACGCTACCGAAATAGGTTTGAGGACCACCCTTGGCACTAGGCAAATCTGTCGAGATCCACGAAACTCTCAGGGGCAGTGTAGCACGGCGGGGGGGGGGGGGGGGGGGGGGGGGGGGGGGGGGGGGGGGGGGGGGGGGGGGTACGCACGTACAGATCCTCGCACCCCTGCAATTCCGGGACGGAGCGCGTCGGGTTTTCATCAATCAAGCAGATATGACTTGCACTAAGCGCGAAGCGCCGTGATGTATTGGGCGAGACGCATGAAGGGTGAGCAGTACTGAAGCCCCAAATACTCGGAGTACAAGGAGTACCCGCAGTATCGGACCCCGAAATACTCCGAGTACAAGCAGTATCGAGAGTGTGCATACTCGAAATACTCCGAGTACGAGCAGTATCCCGGAGTATCGAACCTCAAAATACTCCGAGTAGGCGAAGTACCTGAAGTATTTTATCTCCAAAACTCCTTACTTTACTCCGACGTACTCGTAGCATCTTCTGTGGAATATTCGTACGAGTAGTCAATTTGTTTCCTACTGATTCCTACATATTATATTTAATTTGAGCCTCTGTCATCTCCATTACTACTTGCTTTAATGGCCCTACCGCCGTGGGGGCGGGAGGGCTTCTTATTCCCTAGTATATATATATGTAAGCAGGTTGATAATGCATGCAAATTTGCAACCAAAACATTCGTTGCAACGTCGTTGGATCGTCGTCTTAGGCTGCTGTACGAGAAGCTACGACAGATATATACGTATATATATTTTAATAACATTATAGGGGTTTCGCCGGAAACAGGTACACCTATTTTATAGTCGAGGTCGGGCCAGAAAACAGTTAGGCACTAAAACTAAGCCACACTCACACGCCAGGAGCCCTGCGGTTGGTCAGCCTCAAAACTTACTTTTTCTTGGCTTGAAACGGGCCGGCACACCTGAAATTGTCTACTGTCATTGATTATTTATAGCTTTCAACTATTGGTGCTTTCATGTTGAGCCAATTTTAGAGGCGATGCGTACACCTTACCACACAACGTATATACTACCCGCCCCATCGATAGACGTATTCTCAAACGATTTTAAACAGCACGATGTACGCAGGCCGTTTGCGGTTGGCTATGCCCCAAGCCGAGGCGAGCTCAGTTTTTAGTACCCGAAAACAACTTTCGAATCGCTGTGCGCAAGCTCCGAGGATTGTCGAGGTTCAAATCGGCAACTGGGGGTGATATGTCAGAAGAGCTATTGGCCTCGGTACGGCGCACGACGTATATTTCCCATTTATTTCCCGCTCCAGCACTGCGTGCAGAAATGGCGTGGATAGCGAGCAGTTCGGCCTAAAGTTTAGCCCAATACTACCACTTACTGCACGAATGAGTGGTCACGAAAAAAAGGAAAGCAATCAGAGCGTCCGGGGTGTACTCATCCCGTGTATGGCCGTAAATAGTCGTACAGACATAGACAGGGTAGGGGGAGGGTGTGGGGGTGCACTCTATGATATCATGCATGGCCGTAGTCGTATGACCATAGACCCTCGCACACTCTACAATGTTTACCATGCTGTTATAGGGTCTCACCAGTGGTCGTACTCCCAGCGCTCGCAGTGTTTGGGCCTTGAGTACTGTTCATACTCCCGGTATTCATATTCGCAAAATCTAGACCGCCGTCACTGCAATACTCTCATCAGTACTAGGAGTACAAACTGTACTCGATACTCCGAGATAAGACTCGTTTTCTCCATGGCATCAAAGAAACCAACCGGATGTGCTGAGTCTCGTTTGATTGAACCCGCCCGCGCGTCGAACAGATCACATCAATATATTTGTATCCAGATCAGTTTGGACTGATACATCCTTGGTCTTTAGGAACCACGGGATCTATTTTGTTTTTGCGGGGTGAGGATCTACAGAAGAGTATAGGATCTTCATGGTCTACAGCACATGTTTCCCGGGTGTTTTGCACAATTTAATCTGGTGGGATTTATAGGAGGATCTGCATGACCTACTTGTAGATCATTTCTCAATAAAATATCGATGGGGTTTGCATGATCTAGTGGATGTTTCTCGGGTGTGATCGACAGCATCTACAGTAGATATGTTTGACAATATATCATAGGAGACCGTAACGGGATCGATGAGATGTAGACAATCTATTACGGAGGACCATGAGAGCAAATAGGACCAAGTATTGTTACTAAAAATCTGTAAAAATACAGGTATTTGTCTGTACCGTAGGTTCTATTCACTATGATGGTCCTCCGTAATAAATAATAGGGCAGCGGCCAAAAACAGGTACACCTGGTCCGTTCGGGGCCAAAAACAGGTACATACTAAAATCAAGTTTAAAACGCACCCCACGAACCTGCCGTTCCTTTCAATGCAAAGTAGAGTTTTTTCATGCTCTTCGTGCTCGCCCGGTGGCTACGTATACGAGTAGCTGCTATTAATAGTGCGAGGAACGAACGCCTGCTGCTGTATTCTCCCTTCTCAACTTTTGTGACACCCCTGGTATTCCAAGTCAACCACAATCCCGAACGGGAGCCTTCTATCTCGTATTAATTGGTCGGAGTTGTGCAGGCAGATATGTGTGTGTCGCTCGAGTGGCGTGTAGTGCGCAGTAATCCTGAAGGCGACTCAGGATAGATCTTCCAGCGGTTTTCCGGGAATTTTCGACTCACTGATAGTATCGGGAGGAATTTCGTGGTCCGCAGTCGGTATAATTCAGAAAAAAAAACGAAAGCGGCGCAGCCGCATTTTCGACCCGTTTTTGACCCGTTTTGGGCCCGGGTCGGTGTCAGGGTTAGGGTTAGGATTAGGGCTAGTGGTTGGGTTGGGTCTACGCCCGTGCCCTGGAAGATCTATCCTAAGTCGTTGTCACGGGGACTCGTAGTGCGAGAGGTGCGAAGGGAGAAGGGGGTCTCCGTCGGCATTTGTATAGAGGGCATAGGGTGGAACTATGAAGGGCCTCTGATTGGCTTAAAAACGACAAAAAAACGGTGAAAGTCAAGCAGAGTAGACAACATCAGGTATACCTGGTTTTGAAGAGGCAAAAACCGGTACAATGAGTTTTGGACCAATGGCAGCGCACGTGGAGTGCGTTGTTGACTTGGTTTTAAGTATGTACCTGATTTTGGCCGCAAATGGACGAGGTATACCTTTTTTTGGCCGCTGCCCTAAATAATAATATATCCAACGTGTTAAGGGTAAAAATAAACCGTACCGATTACAAAAAACAAGTCATTAAAATCAAGCCTTTCGCGGCATATATATATGACTACAGTACCACGAGTATACGAGTACAGTTTAAGTCACCGCAAACCCTTCTGTAGTATCTATGTACGACTAATTATAGTGTGTGTATATGGTGACCCCCAACAAGATACCACGTCGTCAGCGCATACCATTTTGCCTACGAGGAGTGCAGAGTACGACCGGCATGCACGTATGTGTGCATCACATTAGCACTACAGTACGTAGAAAACATATTACGGAAGCTACGAGTATATTCATACGAACGAGTACTGGCATACGCGAGAACGAAACTGTGAAGCATGTGTAACATCACACCAGCATCCCGAGGGTGCGGGCCACTTAAGCATCAATAACAGCATGCGTGCAGCAGATTACTTCGGAGGCACCCCCGCTCGATCGCAATACAATCTGAAAGTTGGCAAGAAATACACGCGTTGTTTTACTACACTGATAAGCACTCATACAAATATATTGATGTGATCTGCTCGACGCGCGGGCGGTTTCAATCAAACGAGACTCAGCACATCCGGTTGGTTTCTGTGATGCCATGGAAAAAACGAGTCTTAGCTCGGAGTATCGAGTACAGTTTGTACTCCTAGTACTGATGAGAGTATTGCAGTGACGGCGGTCTAAATTTTGCGAATATGATACCGGGAGTATGAACAGTATGCAAGGCCCAAACACTGCGAGCGCTGGGAGTACGACCACCGGTGAGACCCTATAACAGCATGGTAAACATTGTAGAGTGTGCGAGGGTCTATGGACATACGACTACGGCCATGCATGATATCATAGAGTGCACCCCCACATCCTCCCCCTACCCTGTCATTGTTTGTACGACTATTTACGGCCATACACGAGATGAGTACACCCCCGGACGCTTTGATTGCTTTCGTGACCACTCATTCGTGCAGTAAGTTGTAGTATTGGGCTAAACGTTAGGCCGAACTGCTCGCTATCCACGCCATTTCTGCACGCAGTGCTGGAGCGGGAAATAAATGAGAAATATACGTCGTGCGCCATATCGAGGCCAATAGCTCTTCTGACATATCACCCCCAGTTGCCGATTTGAACCTCGACAATCCTCGGAGCTTGCGCACAGCGACTCGAAAGTTGTTTTCGGGTACTAAAAACTGAGCTCGCCTCGGCTTGGGGCATAGCGAACCGCAAACGGCCTGCGTACGTCGTGCTGTTTGAAATCGTTTGAGAATACGTCCATCGATGAGGCGGGGAGTATATACGTTGCGTTGTGAGGTGTACGCATCGCCTCTAGAATTGGCTCAACATGTGGGCCCCAATGGTTAAAAGCTATCAATAATCAAAGTATGACAATAGACAATTTCAGGTGTGCCGGCCCGTTTCAAGCCAAGAAAAAGTAAGTTTTGAGGCTGACCAATCGCAGGGCTCCTGGCGTGTGAGTGTGGCTTATAGTTTTAGTGCCTAACTGTTTTCTGGCCCGACCACGACTGGCGTCGGTTGGCGACGACGCTGTAAAACACGGCTCTCACTGCGTGAGCTAGACAACCAGTGTACCGTTTTTGTTTTGTTTTGTTTTCGTGGTTACCACGGGCGACGGTTGAGCTAGATCATTTGTGCGCGGTGTAGAACCTCAACTGCGCACAAGAGGAATTAATGGCATCCACGAGGCAGACACACATTATACCCATTGCTGTATATGTAACTGGCCACACCAGAACCCAAATCGGGTCACTGGAGGCTGTCATCCATATGCAAGACCACCTTGCAAGCGGTTCTTAGTAGGATGCAGCTCACCCTTCAAGCGTCTCGCCCAATGCATCACGGCGCTTCGCGCTTAGTGCAAGTAATATCTGCCTGGTTGATGAAAACCCAACGCGCTCCGTCCCGGCAGTGCAGGGGTGCGAGGATCTGTACGTGCGTACCCCCCCCCCCCCCCCCCCCCCCCCCCCCCCCCCCCCCCCCCCCCGCCGTGCTACACTGCCCCTGAGAGTTTCGTGGATCTCGACAGATTTGCCTAGTGCCAAGGGTGGTCCTCAAACCTATTTCGGTAGCGTCGTGTATACCTCCGCGGTGAATAGAAAGGCGTAACTGTAAGACGCCAGTGCCACGATACGTAAAGCAGCGCTGCAGACACCTAAAGTCGTTGTTGCACTCACCCAGACAGCCTACAGTTGCTGATGTCCAACGTCTTCAAGCGCACGAGATTTCCCAACGTGTGCGGAAGCTCCCCTACCGTTGTCATGCGCAGTGGATTCGCAGTGAGGGAGATGAGGATCGGCCAGAGGCGAGCGGGTGAATCATTACCGAGGTATACAGCGAACGAGCTACGACAAAGCGCCTGAATACGTTGTGGGCAGGGGCACAACGGTTACAGAAAACGCTGAAGAACATACGAGTGTTAAGATCCCGTGGCCAGTCTGCGAGTCCGACGCCCTAAACAAACGGAATGACTCGCAGCAGAGAGCACCGGTTGTGACCCATCGCGTGTTTCGAGATACGCACTTCTTGCGGACCAGTACGTTCAGGGAGAACAGATTGGAACGACTGTGCACCTATCCCCTAGGGGTTCGCAAAGGTGAGCAAGGGGACACAGTCTGGTTTTTATACCGCCGTCATCTCGCACACGAGGGTGCGGCACGTGCTGTCCGCACCTCAAGACAACACGGGTTTACCGTGCACTACACACACAGTTGAGCACGTTCTAGAACATGCTCTTGAATCACTACGTGTTTATTCGCTTGACCGTACACGCAACTAAATGGACGAGCTGGTTCGGCACGTTCCTAGCAAGTCAACGCGGTAGTCCCCGAAAACGTCGAATAAGAACCATTCATACATNCCAGATCAGTTTGGACTGATACATCCTTGGTCTTTAGGAACCACGGGATCTATTTTGTTTTTGCGGGGTGAGGATCTACAGAAGAGTATAGGATCTTGATGGTCTACAGCACATGTTTCCCGGGTGTGTAGGATCTACAGTAGTAGCTATTTTGCACAATTTAATCTGGTGGGATTTATAGGATCTGCATGACCTACTTGTAGATCATTTCCCAATAAAATATCGATGGGGTTTGCATGATCTAGTGGATGTTTCTCGGGTGTGATCGACAGCATCTACAGTAGATATGTTTCACAATGTATCACAAGAGACCGTGACGGGATCGATGGGATGTAGACAATCTATTACGGAGGATCATCAGAGCAAATAGGACCAAGTGTTGTTACTAGAAATCTGTAAAAATACAGGTATTTGTCTGTACCGTAGGTTCTATTTACTACATTAGCCCACCCCGTAATAAATAATAATATATCCAACGTGTTAACGGTAAAAATAAACCGTACCGATTGCAAAAAACAAGTCATTAAAATCAAGCCTTTCGCGGCATATATATATGACTACAGTACCACGAGTATACGAGTACAGTTTACGTCACCGCAAACTCTACTGTAGTATCTATGTACGACTAATTATAGTGTGTGTATATGGAGACCCCCAACAAGATACCACGTCGTCAGCGCATACCATTTTTCCTACGAGGAGTGCAGAGTACGACCGGCATGCACGTATGTATGCATCACATTAGCACTACAGTACGTGGAAAACATATATAACGGAAGCTACGAGTATATTCATACGAACGAGTACTGGCATACGCGAGAACAAAACTGTGAAGCATGTGTAACATCACACCAGCATCCCGAGGGTGCGGGCCACTTGAGCATCAATAACAGCATGCGTGCAGCAGATTACTTCGGAGGCACCCCCGCTCGATCGCAACACAATCTGAAAGTTGGCAAGAAATACACGCGTTGTTTTACTACACTGATAAGCACTCAAACGCGACATTCGCAGCTATAATATATATATGTAGTATGATGGTTATATACAGAGTGGGGGGGATACTAAGCAGCAGCCCAAATCAAAACCATCGCGTGTTTCATTCATATGATGGCCTCTCAATACGCAATCCCAGTGTAGCGTCAACAAGTCGAATGTTATTCTTATTTTGCAGGATGTATTGAATTTGTGGTAGTACGGACTATAGGCCCCGCTAAGGAGGCGGACGATAGGAGGTAGGCACGGGGGGCAGGTAGAGGTTACAACAAACGCGTGACAGACTTAGGCTCAGGACGAAGTACCTCGTTTGCAAATATCCTGGCATTATTTCCAATCACGAATACGTGCCGACTGGCATCTCCGCTGGAAAACCTAGGCGCCAGGAGTGAACTAGAGGGTATGCTGCTCATTGCTGTCCCTTTTCACCCACCCGTTAAACTTATGGTACGTTTGTCACATGACCCGCCATGTATCAAGTCCTATCCCGAGCGAGTTTGAGAGGCTTAAGGCTCTGCGGGTGCTCCGGCTCGGATGCAACGACCTCACCGGTGAGCCGCGATGCTACCTGCGACGCTTGAGAGTGTCGTCGCAAAGTATTTAGCAGGGCATGCGCTATAGTTTCACGTGTGTCCACCGGTATAGCCAAACCATGCAGGAGCGCCGAGGGCGTACCCACAGAGTCGACCTTCGATTTTGCAGCTCGTTCGTTTGTGTGATACATTCCACGTATATGATATGCTACGGTTTGCGTGCTCAATAGTTTCTCGTGGGTTGGGTTATGGTGCAGTAGCGAGCGTTTCCTGTTGAAATATAAACGCCTGTTCTCCTCGGTCGAGGGAAGTCCCCAACGCGACACAAATCAGTCTGGTCGCCCTGTTTGTTTTCGTTCATCGTAAACACACAGTCAACTGCTGGAATCGTCGTTCCGTCGGTGGGGTGGTACTGTTTTGACGGCTGGCGGTTGGGGCTGCTGCGATTCACGCCGCCGCAATGGTCATGGAGACGGTGCGCCATCTCCCTGCTCCCAACCCCCTCCCACGAAACGCGAACACCAACAGTTGGTGCTCTTACACTACCCTTCTGTCGAAGAAGCCACGCCTTCGAGGCTCGTTCCCCCGTCCCGGCCAGCGTAATGATCAACGCTGCCCCCTGTTTCTTGCCGTACGTTTCGTGATATATGTTTAGGTGTCATTCCAGAGGGGTTGACGAAGCTTACTCACCTTAAGGAGTTTTTCCTCATGGAGAACAAGTTCACTGGTGCGCAAGTGTGTTTTTTCTCCTAGAGTAGGGAGTACGTGTTATCATGTTTCCAAGAGAGCGGCCGGTTCGGCGCATTTGCGTCTCGCTCTCCCCGCACTTTCGTAAGTTGAATAAATCAAAACCCGCGAACGATTCTTGCGTGATGCCGAGGGCTTGTCCTGTCCTCGACCAGTTGGGTTGGACTTGTTTGTGTGTCTACAGTATATGCCACAGGATTTGTCAGCGTGAGGGTTAACAGTCGTAGTACCTCTCTTGCAATCAGTTTAGTCCCAGATGCGACACGATGTGGAGAACAGCACAATAAAAGGTTCCCATGCGCTCCTTTTGAGATGCGGGTGCGTGGGCCGTGTCGCTGCCTGCCTGCCGCTCCTGGGAAGTTAAATGTGCGTAGCGACCTTCCTCAGGCCAGACTACCGCTTTATCGATTGGTTTGACCCTGTTACTCAAGGGTCCAGAGCATCGAAACCTTGGCTATTGTTCTGCTGCGCGTGGCTCCTACGGTGTTGCTGTATACGCCACGGTGTAATTTGCTTTCAACCGGTCGAAATGCGCAGACGTAGCTGCGCAAAATGGTGGTTTGACCCTTATCTGCCAATGCGCCTAGACACTATAACCATTTGACTGCCGCATGCCGCCCTTCCTTGCCAGGGTTTCTTACGCCGCTCGCGACGAAATGAAATGGAACAAAAATCCCGCCTTTCATTTTTTTGGTTGTGCTGTGTTGGGCGTGTGGCCATGTTCCGGACAGGGCATATTATGGCGGTGCCAGGGAGCTGGCCGGGCCTGAAGATTCTCGACCTGTCGGACAACTCGCTGGAAGGTGAACTAGGACACAATTTGCGTACACGGTGGTGGTGTCCTTCTTTGTCCCAGTGAAAACCCGACGCCCTTCGTCCCGGTATTGTACGGGTATGAGGGTGTATGATCTCACGACTACGGCCAAGCATGACATGAGTACACCCCGCCCTCTCTAGCCAAGGCCACAAACGGAAGTTGGTCTTGGTCTTGCGGACGTGGCTGATTTGGCATCTGCTGAATTTGATCAAGTTGTGGTTCCTTCGCCTGCTATTCATTTCTCCTCGCATCATCATTGTTTCCACATGCCTCGTAGCCGTTTTCCGTGTACGTCGTAATGAAAAGCACGCCGCGCACATTGTGTCACACCCGTATATCCTCAGATCATCACGACCAATGCCACCTACTTCGCGCAGAGGGTGGTTGGCGACCACGGTGCACGGTAGTGGGTATGTTTAATCTTCCTTTCCGGTTAGGAAGCAGCCACTTATTTTTATCCAAGCTCGCCGACATGCTCAACAGGCGTGGCTCCGTTGAATAGTCGGCCCGACCACATCAGGGGGTGTCGGTTTCATTCCCTCCACTTGGAACATTTACTGTTGTCTATTCAAAGCCAAGGTAGCCGCCTCTGAAAGGCTGGCGTTTGAGGAATACAGGACCACCCAGCTGCCAAACCCATAACTTAGTATGCCTCTCCGACCTTGTCAAGCGGAACTGATTATTCGGGGATACAGTAGCTGTGTCTGGAGACTAGACTTTGAGTCCCTACTATAATGTAAGTACTTTCGCGTTCGCGGTGCACCCGTCCCTGAAGCGGTCCCGTGCTGGCCTTGATAATTTGACACGGTGCACCAGTAAACGCTGAACCGCACGTCCCAGGGTTATTGTCGCTGACAGCCCCTTTGATATGTATCAAGTGGGCACCAGAGTGCGTGGTGGGGCCCAGTATATTTTATTTCCTGTTTGGGTGTGCGGCTGTTTTCGGTAGGAAGTACGGAGCAAACACGCGTTGCTCTGTAACCAAGTGGGGGTGATTTTATGTATCTGGTATGCGTTTTGGAAGAACTACGAACGTAAACTGCCATGGATCTCACCGTATCCCAAGCTCTCGACATCCTCAGGAGGTTCAGCGCCTTTGCCATATTATTGCAGCCAAAAACGGGGTGTCGGTTCTGTCATGTTGCTTTCCTCGCCCTCGCTGCTGTTCATGTTATCGATCCACTGCCCACGTTACACAAGGCATCGCCTGGGCTAAAAGCCCGCAACCCCCGCCAGGTGCTATCCCCGTGTACTATCCCTAGGTTGGGAATATGACGCTCCACGCGGAGGCTATCGGTTGAATCGGTACTACAGTACGTATAGACCCTCATCGTGTGTACAGTCCGCCTCTACGCCTGTTCCGGAATTTAACGTTAGAAAGTAACATACATTTGGTACGAGCTGCTATTTTCCAACAGCTGGCCTCAAAGGCGACGCCGAAAACTCCGCACTGCCGCTTCCCCGCTGACTCTCTGCCCCCTATCCCCCAACGCTTGTTCTACGGTTTGTTAATGTCTGTGTTGCGGCGATGGCACGGTGGTGTTTCTTCGTCTCGCACGCGTAGCAGGTTGCCTACCCCGCGAGTTGATGGGGTTCAAGTCGCTGACGGCCCTGATCTTGGGACGGAATTCCCGCATCACGGGTGAGTCGAGCTCTCATTCGTCTGGCACAGCGGTGCTATATTGTGTGTTCCGACTGGTGCTACGGTAGGGGAGTCGCTTTTTGTCCAATATTTTCAGCGGATGAGAGCCACTCCGCCGAGTGACCACCAGATTCCTTCGCGTTTTTTTTCAAGTATTGACGCTTTACGTGTTCGAGATATGCACCACCATGGTATGCTTGCTACTCTGCGGCAACAACATATTCCTTCGTCCAGGTTTGAGTGAGGTATAGAGTCACTCGCCCGAGTGGAGTATACGAGGTAGGGAAAATCAGGTTAAATATCATACCGTAGCACCCGTCATTTCGCTTGAAATATAAATGTGCATGTAAGACTACAGTACATACCTGTTGGTGCTCACGGCTTGCGTCCAAAACATAGCCAGTTGAATGGAAAGGAAATGGAGATATGTCGCGCAGGGGACCATTCTATTCCAGGTTGTGATGTGATATACCCCCTCGCACGATGTACGTCTAAATATACATCATATCGTCCGCGCAGATGCGATGGGGCAACAGACTGGACAACGTGGTAATAGGGTTTCGAACATGTATGCCGACTCAGCGCAACAGGCGCCAGAATAGTCCAAGTCGTCAGTTTTCACTGCTGTGCCCACTATAAGCTATCTTAGGTGTGTGCCCGTAGAGTCAATTTCAGTTCCAGACGCATATGGTTCTCCTTATCGATCGCCTACTTTCAAAACAAAACATCTTGAAGACGGGAAACCGCTGCTGTCCTCGGGGGGGGGGGGGGTTCAAGCAAGGTCCCATCGGGTTTCGTTGGAAGTGGTCCGTTGCAGGTTGGTACTCTTGCAAGTAAGCGCGTCGAGACGAGCTCAGCATATGCTGCGTTTTCTTTTATATGGAAGCAGGAAGCTGGCACATAGAGCTTAGGTTCCTCGACGAAGTAAGCTTCGTCTGAGGTACACATTGTCGTGTGAAGACTGTTTGTATACCGTTCAGAGGCACACATGGTAGCCGTGACGCTCTAAGACAGATACTTGCGCACCAGACATGCGGCAACCTCACAGCTGCACCGCCTTCGTGGTGTGCGTTCTGGTCTCAGCCGAAACGGGTGTGATGTTGCCGGGATGAGGAGTTCTCTTATACACTGCAAACGTACTGATACGCACACGCAGCCCTATGCACTCAAACACGCTGCTGCTACGCCTCTCTTCTCTCTTTATCTCTCTCTCTTATGCGCTCAGGTCGCATCCCCTC
This sequence comes from Saccharina japonica, assembly GCA_008828725.1. Classification (NCBI taxonomy): domain Eukaryota; class Phaeophyceae; order Laminariales; family Laminariaceae; genus Saccharina; species Saccharina japonica. Next base: position 253,111 of record MEHQ01002098.1, on the reverse strand, counting down.
CTGGCTCGGGGACATGACTTCCCTCGAGGAAATCGACCTGAGTGGGGCGCTTTTGGGCGGTAAGCGTCAGTGTGCTCGAGTTTCCGTCCATGCAAGTACAAATTCAGTAGCGGGTGTTGCAGGTCATTTGCAAGGAGCGAATGTGTCCATGGATGACTGGCGAGCCTAAACACAGTCTTTGCTCTTGAGTGATCGTGAACATTTCTTTGTATCTACCTATCATAGATGTATACCTGGTACGAGCTGGTTCAAGCATATCGTCCCAAACATTTCGTCAACCACGCATGCTGCATGCACTAGCAACTCAACGTCACATGTTGTGTATCATACTGGCCACCACGGACAGTGGAAGGGGGTGACATGCCCCGCTTGTGTTTTGAAAGGACTGGCGTTGCCGCCGAAAATGTGACCCAGCCGATCACAGGCCTTCAAAGAGGTCTATAATACTCAGGCGTTTCAAAAGGAATACAACACAGCCCCCCATATTGTTTCTCTGAGCGAGCCGCTTCAAGGTGGTCCAAGGCATGTTTGTACAAAGGTTCACGCACATGTTTGAAGATCTGACTGCGTAGGATCAACATTAAGTCACATTTCACTCCCAACATCGAATGTATACTGAATCTTAGTAATCACGAGGCGATGCCAGAATTTGCACGTTTACCGCACAAAGGTCCCAATGTCCACGCCGTTTTTAAGACGTAAACCACTACGTTATGCATGTAGGCCCCTGTCGAACCATTACGAATGCTTGTGCATTTTTCGTTGTCGAAACCTTTGGACCCCTCGAGACCCACATCTCCCAAAAACAAACAAAACCGATATATCTGACGAAAAAAACAGTATTCAAAACCAAACTTCAACCGTTAACGGGTCGGCACGGGCTCATAGAACATATGTACCAACTTTTACGTTCTATCTGCCAAAAACGGCGGGGACACTGGACCTTCAAGGATTTTGGGGCGATGAGCTTTAACCAGCCTGTAGAGCGTAACGGCTGGCCCGTTATCCTCCTGGGTGCCATGTCCGTATATTTCCGCTTGGTGTTTGTGCCGTACACAAAATATGTATAGATCGTCCTCAACGACTGATAGCACTACAAACCCATGTGACTTCCATGGGTGCCTCATGAGCCAGCACTATGAAAACAGTGGAAGTCACGTAGGAGGCCGACGGAAACACACTACCAGCCACATGTAGATCCCATGGATCTCCCGTGGGACTCCCATGGGCCACCCATGGGCATCGCAATTACATTCGTCGAGTATATACAAGCCTACCGCCGTTCTTTACGTAGTAGCCTAACTGAATCAGCAGACACGTACCATTCCAAATAATATAAATACAAACCTACCGCAGTACGTTTCATGGTAGCCTGACTGAATTCAGCAGGCCCACATCATCGTCATACTTCCGAGGGGGCATGGAGTTAATTGATACACGGCACGCAGTGGGACGTGGAAGTGTGGAGGGCGTAAGCTTTATTTTTACCTATCCGCCGGAGGATAAAATATATATATATATATCCCAAATCATAGTTCATCCCTTTCAAAACACACTCTTACGAGTCGCAACCCATACTGGCGAAATCCTCGTCGTGGGTGTGTGTGGGCGGCTCCTGTGTTAGATCAGGCAGCCCGCCGCAGAGGTAAGCACTGCAGCCGGTGTCAAACCGACTGTTTGTTGTTGATTATCAGTTTTGTCCAGAAGGATAGGACGAGGAAGAGGAGAAGCGAAGATAAGTAAAGGAGTGTGCGTGTGCACGGTCGATCCATCACAGAACTCCCAAGCCTCAAGACCCCCGGCATGCGGCATGCGCCTACGCAAAAACCAGGAACAAAAGGAGCCTACTCAATGATCGGGTAAACTTGAGTCGGTCATTCGGGGTACTCCCGCACATACGGTACGAAACCGTATAAACTGATCCAGACTGGTTCCACCGCATCTGTACTCAATCGGCATTACAGTAGACATACCGCACTGCTTGTACTGCCTGTCGTACGTTGGTGGTGCTGCTGCTGTGGCCTACTCGCGACAGGGGACCATGCTACCGACCAGCAAATAGGTATACATTACTGGCAGCTTTCCTTAGAGTAACCTACGGGTCTCCCGTGGGACTCCCGTCGATATCTCATGCGTCTCGCATCTGCCCATAGGTCTCTCATTTTTTCATGGGACCTAGCAAATAAGACTTTCATCGGTCTACCGTGAGACCTCCATGCTACGTCCGTGGGACAGTACTAGAATGCTGGCCCACGGAACTCCCATGGATTCTTCATGGAACCCCCATGGAACCACGATGGGTAGAGCATGGGATAATAATGCTCCGACGGAACTCCCATGAGGCTCCCACGGGTAACCCGTCAATTTCCCCGGGGGATTCTACGGAATTCCCAGGAAATTCCCAAGAAAGGCGTGCCAAATTACCAATAGAACCAAAGAATGTGCACCGTCCGCCTTCCCTCTCTATGCCACTATTATATTGGACTCCTTGATGAGCATATCACGAATACCGCCGGATGTATGTACTGCCGGATTTATGTATGCTTCCTCCTGCCCCGCGTGAAACATCACGGCCGCATGCCAGGCGAGATTCCCAAGGAGATTGGGCAGCTGACAAGGCTTACGCAACTCAGCCTTGGCTCCTGCAAGCTTGGCGGTGAGAGCGCGTGGCGTCATCATGCGTCGAAGAAGACGCGTAGAAAGCATTTCTCGGGTGCCGTTCCGATATGATAGGGTAGACGATGGGCTCAGTGTCGCTGTACGACTGCACCGCCAATCGGTGAAGTATCACAACGAATATATATATATGCAGTACGATTGCTCTGACAAGATATTGCCTCACAAGGTCATACTCGAGCGCCTTTGTGCGCATTGAGCGTCCACTTTTGTGTTGATTGGCGATATATCGCAACTCCAGGCTGGATTAAGTCCCATTGGAATGCGTAGGGTGTCGTCTTGTTCCGAGTTCACGCACGCGAGCAACATGTGTAGATGGGAACCCCTGCGTGAGCACTCCATGATTTGCGTGTTTGTCAACAATTAGGCTTCACGAGTGTTCTGTGTTTTTGTCTGCGCCTTTGGGCCGCGCCAGGTACCCTGCCCCTCGAACTGGGACAACTGAAGTTCCTCGAGCATCTTATTCTGCACCATAACGACATTTCAGGTATGTCGTTTCTTGAAAGAGAAATGCGTGCTGCGTACTTACGTGTAAACGATGCTTCGTAAACATCTTGGTCGCTTTCGTTATTTCCCGTGTTGCTTTCTTTTTTCCTTCGCTTTCTGTAGCCCTTTGTGTCGGACCGGGTGCAAAAGGGTTGACTCGGTGTGACTCTAAAGGGTTTGTACTCTACTGTAAAAAACCACCACGGCCATTTATGCTACTGCAGCAGTCGTCGATACATGAAGAAATACACACAATACAATTATTCGTACCTTAGTACCTGCTACGTCGTAGCTGTGTATTGGCATCGAGAGTAGGCATGGGATCGAACGACATCGAACGGTTTGTAAGCGTATACCTGGTATATGTTTACGTCCGAAAACCCAGGAAAGCGGAATGTCTATTTCCCCACGTTGTGGGACAGTCGAATCCGGCATCGTCAGATATTACCCAGATAAATGTCGCAAAAACAACGAAACTTTCAGGCGTAGACCACGCGACGCCCGTCCACAAGGAGCCGAAACTGGCACCCGCGCGCGTGCCGTGTACTTCGACTCTTCGTTACTCGAAATGGTCCTGAATACCCCGGGGGCAATCAAGTCAGCAAGTGATTGATCCACCCGGATATTGATCAGGATCTTCATCGGCGGTAGCAACATATACGTAGTGTAGCTGTGTGAAATACATAGAAAGGAAAACAACAGTTGGTAGATGTCACTGACCCTTCTGCTTCTGGCTTGTGCTGTTGTACGAAGCTCATGAAATACATTCCCAAACATTCCTGAGATTTAAGTAAATTATACATTATTCTTGTTTTTCTGAGACGCGCCACTTGGGGCGCCCTTATGAATACCCCGCGTAAAAACTGCAGGTAGTAGTTTTCTCAAAAAAGAAAGAAAGAAAGAAAGGGCAACTTGGTGAACCATCCCGTGGCCTACTGTAGTTGTACCAAAACAATCACGACGCAAAGCAAGCATGGCATTCCGACGAGTTTAGGTGGACGAGCCCGGCCATGCAGAAAGTGGTTTATCATACTAATAGTGTGTATTTTACTGCAATCTAAGAACTCTTTGGGGACGTATTTCAAGAACTACAACAGCACAACAAGCCAGAAGCAGAAGGATCAGGGACAACTACTGTACCAAATGTTGTCCTCCTTCGTATATAACACAGCTACCATGTGTTGCCACCGCCGATAAATATCCTGATCAATATCCGGGTGGATCAGTCACTTGCCTTGAGGAGCCCGGCCACGCAGGAAAATGTTTGGCCAAATGGTGCTACCCCTATCCCAGCACGCGACAAGTAGTGGTGTTGTAAGACAAGGTGCGCGTTGTTTCGCTGGTATATATGCTGCTGCGAAACCAGCAAGCACGAGCGAGCGTGGTTTTACACGAACAAGAGTGAGTACGGGTTGCAGTGGCCCACACAGCACGCAGCAGACACATTGCAACCACAGCCACACCAATCGATCGCGCCATCGATGGGTATAGTAGTTCCTCTGTGGATGTAGCGGGAGGCTCTCGTCGACGGCCGTGGAACAAATATAATAGCAGCATGGAACGCCAGACAAAAGGCTTGCAGTCATACTTTCCTTTTCTTATTCTCGGCCCCGTGCACCCCTACAGAAAAATGGCAATTTCTTCTTCTCGGTCCCGTTCACTTCCTTCTAAAAATGAGGGCAGGTATTTTTAAACACAAAGCGGCACGCCTTATACAAATATAAAACCATAATGAACTATACCTAGTAGACGTTTACTGTTTTCTTTTATTGTAGACTACAGCAGTGTGAGTACAGCGTACCAGGTATCGGTGCTACGAATTTGTCTAAAACGTAAGCGTAAAGACCCCAAAGCCGACGCGTCCGTGGTTTGCATAACTTCTACAAGTACGTACTGAAAAAGGTACACACTTCAAGTATTATACCAGTATGATACGCACGAGAATCGAGAGTGCACCATTATTTGTTTCAAAGGTTCTTCTTCGTCTAAAGTCTAGACATTTCATCTGCGCTCTCTTCTGTTTTGGGTGAGCATAGAGTACAGTGTAGTCGCTGCCATCGTGATTGCTGCTGCTGCTCTCCAGTATATTAATGCTCTGCAGCTGCTGCTTTGCAGTATTTTTTATGTTCCTCTGATTCCGAGATAACCCTCACCAGGTGTTTCTTGCGTCACCCTCACCATATCGCGAAGCCTCCGAAGGAAACCCTTGCATATTACACATACATAAACCCACCGAATGTATGCACAGTATTGCAATATGTCTCTATCAATAGCCACTTTGTTTGGTCGTCGTCTTCATTTGTCTGGATGTCTGCTTATAGGGGTGGAGCCAGCGTCACACGTTTTTGTCAGGTACCGTTAAGGACTAATAGCGTAGAGGGTCCAATAGAGTAACTCCTCGTACAAGTATAATAGGTGTTGCGCCTGCATACTCCCCATTTACGGTGGTAAATGATGGAATAATAGTGATGTGGATCTCTCGTGAAGAAACACGTGTGGATCTCTGTTGGAGAAACACGCAGGTGGGTGATGGCACCTCGTGACTGTGAGGTTCACTGTTGTTCAATAGAACAGAACAGAAATAAATGGTTTGAAAGGTGGAGCTTATGTGGCCGTGCTCTAGAGAGCGGTGGTGTGTTGGGGGAGTGAGTTCGGCTCACAACACTTGTTTAATCGCATGGTGCCACCACCCTAATAAGTTGGTCCCCGTCTGTTTGCGTGTTCTGCCAGTCTACCGGTACCGTCCCGTGCGTGCTTCGTTGGGCACATGCACATGTCAAGCGTTTGTTGTATTTCTTCTTCTGTAGGTTCTACAGTACTGCTACTCTACATTTCTCTACTCACGCGTTTACCAGATGACTGGTACAGATAATATGCAGAAGTTGTGGTATTTCGTGCGGTGGAACTCAGATATCCCCGCGTTGGCATGGAGTCCTATTATATACCGTTGGACTATGTACGTCCACCGTGCGATTAACTGCAAATGGTATCTTGGATCAAACTGCTGTCACTTCTCCACCACAGGCAGTTGTCCTTGTTTTCAACCCCACGCGGCTTCATGTTCAAATACAAACTTCTCCTTCTCCCGGAGCATGTAGGCCGGCGCATGGGCATGCCGGCACACATGCGGAGCCTTGTATGATCACGCACATACCCGCATTCGCTGGAGAATCGAGTCCCTTTTCTCTATTGGCTGTCTTGCCCTGCGTGTAACACCGCCGTACATTCCAGGCGAAATCCCGAAAGAGTTTGGGCAGCTGACAAGGCTTACGATACTCAACCTCGGTTCCTGCAACCTTAACGGTGAGACCACGTCGTATCATGGTGCGTCGTAGAGTATAGGCGCGAAGCGTTTCCTGAGTCCCGTCCAGGTGGTATACGAGTAGAGCAGGTAAGTTGCCGTATGGTCAATTCGGGAAGTTTTTGCCTGAATTTGTTTATAGTATAAATATAGGGTTTATTTCCCCCGTGACATAATTCACGGGTTTTGCCCTTTACGATGGAAATTTCGTCCTCGGAGGTTGCGGGGCGTTGTTTAGCCGAAAACAATTAGCGACCAATGTTCGGGAACAGTGAATTATTTTCGAGAGCTTGATTTTGTTTGCTTTGTCCTTTCGAAACAACTAACTGCAGTTGAGCGTACAGCGACGAGTCGCCCGATTGGTGTGCCAGCGTGTTCACACTTTTTTGGTAACAGCGACAGCAACAGCAGCAACAGCAAACGCAAGCAAATGCGGCAGTTACCACGCCCCCAACCGCTCAGACCTGGCAGCACCGTACTCCTACTACTTGTGCCGTCGCCGCAGCAAGCGGAAAAGGCTGGTCGTGTTTTTGTGTGTGTGTAATTCTTGTGGCCTCGGTGGTTATGGAAAAGCTGCCTTCGAGCTCAACGAATTTGCTGTGCGTGGGGCACAAAAGAGAGCTTATTTCGAGAGGTCGCCTGACACCACTCTTGACCACTTCAGACGCTACCAGGCTCGCCACTGCCCAGCCACAGCAGCGCCGTGTTTATTCGACTCGTGTCGCAGCTGTACGAAGCGCGCAGGGTTTTTCTTGTCTTGTGTGTTATGTCCTAGTCAGCTCGGTGGTTACGAAACAGCTGCTTCAAGCATCAGGAATTTCCGTACGCGGGGCACAAAAGAGTGTTGCTTGTAAGAGGACACCTCACACCACTGCCCATTACAGAAGCTGTACCGGACTACCGGACTACTCGCCGCTGCCCAGGAGCAGCAGCGTCGTGTTTCGCGGCTGTACCAAGCGGTTATGAGTTGTATTGTATCATGTGTCGTGCTCTAGGCAGCGTGGTGCGTTTGAAACCAGTTCCGTGTGTACGTTTCGGTACTTGCGTCTCTGTTCCGCTGCTTGTTTTGTTCTGCGGTCTTCGAACAGCCAACAACGGCGGGGTGTTTAATTTCGAGCTCGACAACAGACGATTGTTTTGTTTCAAACCCTTCGTGAAAATTACGTGGAAGCCCGCTAATAACGATTTAAAACAAACATATTGTTTCAACAGATTGTTGTATAGTCGTGACTGCAAATACAAGAGGACTCAATGCTCATCGATACGAAAGATCATCGTGCTACGCTAAATGCATGTCAGTAGGGGACGACCCACCAAAAACGAAACATCATGGCCAAAATCAGTCCAAAACCAGGCATTTCACAAAACAACGCACGCATACCTGGTGCGTTCTTCACGATATATGCATATATAGGTATATATATGTTCTGAAAAAAACAAACTGCACCAACGGGCGAGAGGAATCGTTTGCCGCACTGCATCTTGAAAAACCATACGGTATGTCGTTTGCTAGGAGCCGCCTGTGTACGACATGTAAGGAAACTCCTAGTATTGGAAACGGCATGGAGATCATGAGCTATTGTGTGACCCCCGCTTGTGGTTCCAGTATTACGAGAAGGTTTTTTTTAATTTTGGGTAGAACGCTTAACAAACTATGCCGAACCCCGAACCCGAACTCCAACCCTTGGCCGACCTACAAATATACCTAAGATAGTAATTAACCCCTTAGGAACTGGTCCCACGTATTTGGGGACAAACTGCTTGGAATTACGTAGTGTTGGATAAGTATTTCAGTTCTGAATGGGTTAAGAGTAGTAAAATGTGCCCATCTCTCCAGCAACCGACCGCCTTTCCTCGCAGTTTCTTTACCGTTTCGACCATCAGCCTCGTGTGCACCGGTCTATGCCAGGGATCCGCCCGATCCGTCGGCACGCGTCCCGTTGGCGGCCTATACGTACGTAAGGTTCCGCCTCAAAACCCTGCCCTGTCAGCCGTCCGTCAGTCGCGCTCACGACACGGTGCTCGATTCTGAGCGATTCTTTCGGCAGAGTGTTATTCGACCGTACACCTCACGGGATCGTGGGCGTCGCTGCAGGGGCGCAGCCGGGGGATGGCGTGCGGGCGTCGGTTCTACTACTTTGATCACAGCCCCGCCAGAAACATGCCGCTTGATTGTTCAGCCATGACCTAAGACATAACGTTTTTTTTGTTTGAGTAACAAGGGAAGAGCGATACGACGAGTGTTCAGGATAGAAATCGCCTCGGCAGCTTTTTCAACAGGGGGTGCGGGTGGAGGATGCATCCCGCCCTACATCCTTATGTGGGTGTCATGAGCGTTTGCAAGGTCAATATCGTTTTTCGTGTCAAAGTATTGACGGCCGACGTGCGTTTTGTGGGGAAGGGTTTCACCGATGTAGTGGGTGGTCCAACCGGGAGGTCATCGAAGTCTTTTCGACAGTCAAACCAATAACGCAATTTTCCTTATGGATGACTTTCCAGACTTTTAACCGACGTTTAATCAATCAAACTTGAACGGGCGACACTCACTTAAGCTCCAACCGAGTTCTACAAAGTTACGAATTTATTCAAAGTGTGTCCCCCCTCATGCAACTATTGATGCGCTCCATACATTGGGATGTTTCGCAGCGACCGGCCTACGAAATCCCCAAGTACTGAACCATCAGGCTCATTTCCTTCCGCACTACAGGCAGAAAATCTCAATTTTTCACTGTCCGCCTCCGCCCAACTAATAAATTGCCTACGTAGCACCTGTTAGGTGTCAACCCTACGACATCGGCATCAGCCCCCCCTCCTCTTCCCTCCTCTATCCCATCGATTGCCGTTTTGTGAAAAAAAAACATTTGCGTTTGCCGTCGCACAATGTGGGGCATGAGCTTCAATTTTTGTTAAACCGTAAATATTCCCCGAAATAGGAAACTAGTACCAAAGGAAAACCCAAACAAAAACGACAACATATGCACGAAGTCTAACTCTTTGTCGCACCTACTTCCTGCTTCGCCTCTATCAACTTCAATCCATTGCTGTCCTTGCTCCTTCATCATCATTTCATGCTTATCTACGTTTTACTCTTCAATTCTAAAACGCGCCCAAGCTCTATCCCCACGGCATTTGTTTGGATTTGCCATCCCCTATTTTTGCTATTGTAGTTACGACATGTTTTGCACTGTATGTATTGGTTCGTTTTTACGCCCTTCCGCTTATACTCCTGGCTGGTTACATTACACATGAACTTGATCATAAGCACCTTGCACGCAGATCAAGTTGTTTGCTGCCACCTCAGCCAATTTATGAAGCAGGTATTTTGGGAAGTATGTTTGTTTTTTGTGGACGGGATGGAGTCTCTGTTGCTACGACTTTATATACATATAAAAATACCAGCGTGTAGTCAAGGGTCGCAATAATTTTACGATAACCGGTATAATCTTGGGTGAGTTTTTCAGTTTGATGTGGCGGGTTCTGCTATCGTGAATCGAGGTTGCTGCCTCGACGTTTCGGCATGTTTTGTGTCTAAACAATGCCATAAGTTTCGATGGTGTATTAGGAAATAGGAAAACCAAGTATTTCCCAGGGGTCTTTGTTCGAGAGGGTACAAAGTATTTATAGACTAGAGCAATACAATCTATTTGAGTATGATTGCTTCGAATTGACATTGTGTCGAAATATCGTGCCTGAGCCCCTTCGTGAGCGGAGGGCGTTAATCTGTTTTTGTGTCGATCTTACCGTGGGTGAAGGCAGGAGGAGCGAAACCGAACGACTTGTCGTTGGGTATCGCGTCGTTCGCAATCCACGCACGATAGCCGTCTGTTCCGGTAGAAATTCGCGCATGAGCACTCGACGACATGGTTGTTTTTGCAACTTTCGGACTGCACAACCGCTTAACTGTATCCTCTTGTTGTTTGTGTTTTATTGTTTTGTCTGGGTTGTTGGTCCGTGCCAGGTACTCTGCCCCCCGAACTAGGTCAACTGAGGTCCCTGGAGCGTCTGATCCTGCACAGCAACAAGTTGACAGGTACCGTTTGACACCACTTGTGAGAGAGGTCCATGCTGCCTCATGCGTAGGAGGTGGCTCCTCTCTTCGTTCCTCTTGCCAGTATTCGTTCAGCCTCTCCCCCCCTTTATACTCGCCCCTGGGCTGTGTAGTTCTTTGTGTTTCACGGGGTGCACAAGAATTATGTGACGGGCGATATTTGTTCGATGTGCTGTGACGCGAAGTGGTTGTGAAGGAATTTCGAAGAGTGGACGAGACACTTACGGCGTTGTGTGCTGATACGAGTAGTCGGTGCTACACACTCTGTTGTACCCTTGGTTTTGTGAGTAGGCGTAACGATTCGCCCTGCAATCGGCATCAACATATGAATGAACCTAAATCGTGTAGGGGAGCCCAGCCCGCTCGGCGTGCTTAGCGCCGTGGATACCGCCTGTATTTCCCACGGGCGACGGGAGCAAGCAAGAGTACAGAGGTTCCGCTTGCTAGGTTCGTCTTTGCGACCCCGCAACAAACATGCGCCACGCACACACTGCAATTGTGTGCCTGCCACCAGTTGATACCTGGTATCAAGCATATATATATTGCACTATTCGCGCGATTTATGAAATATGCTATTCCGTTTTATCCCGACGTGGCGCTAACTCACATTGCTTTTCAGCTTTCCACAATGTTTTTTCGCTCGAGGAACCCGTTAGAGCGAAGTCACATTTCACCACGAGCTAATTGCTTTGACTCTGTTTCGCTACATCATGTTTTTTGGTATCACACTACAGGTAAGCTTGCAAATGTGACGTTTGATACTGCTGTCTTCGACCTCTCAGCTTCGGTGTATTAGTTTTATTTCGTGTGAATCTTAGAAGAACTACTGTGTTGACGTAGTGGTTGTATGAGCGTCTAACTTCCTTGTCTTTGCCACCGCTTGCCCCGTGGATGCGAACTCGTAGAAATATCGAGTCACATTATATAACAGAAATCCCATAAGTCCCCATGTAATATTGCATTGGAATACAACATGTATCCCCATGAGGCATCACCACACGGAAATTCAAATACTATGCATACCCCTGTCTAGTATACGAGACTGTTACGCTTGGCACTCGCCGACCTCGACGACCAAGAAACAAAAGAAACTTGGCTCCACCTCTTGTTGCATGGATTGATGTGTTGATCATGTGCGGTTCTTGAACACGTTTGTAAATCCGGGCGGATGGCGGTTTGGTGTCGCCTAGCTGTGTCGTTGTAGCCTGCCGAAAATCCGATATATATCTGTTGAATTTGGCCGTGCACAAATATGTGATCAACAACGTGCTCGCGTATCTTTACCTTTAGTCTGTGACGCGATATCCAACAACCTTGACCTGTATGCTCGCCATTTGCCTACAACGGCGCGACAGGTTACATCCCGAACGCTCTGCTGCAGATAACGACACTACGCACATTTCACCTCGAGTACAACAACTTCGGAGGTGATCATAGTATGTGGTACATGTTTCCGCTGGGATTCAGAGTTGGGGGATATTGGAAATCGCCCCGGTACGTGCCGGGAAAATATCATAAATCAATCGTACAAGTCGCAACGGTCCTGTCGACATCAGTATCCTTGACGTGTCTTCGACGCTCCTGCCGGTATCCGTATCCTCGGCGTGCCTTCGTTTGCCTTTCGAGCCCTGGTCGTCACACCAGACATTCTACTTCGTATGACAAGTGAGAGTAGTACTGGCGGGACTCAGTTACATCGGAATGTTTTGATACGTTTTGTCAAATATGTTGCATGCCGCTATAGTAAGGTGTGTGTTTTGCTATGTTATTCGTTGCCGCCCACGGAGCCTCGCAAAGAGCGTTAGCTTGCCCCCACCACCAGCCAGTCCGCTTCGCGCCTCCCCTTATTCGCCACCTCTTCTTGTCTATACCTCCCGTCCTCTGATTTGCTTTTGCGGCTGACGTCGGTTCCTTTTTGTTTTTTCCCCGATTTTTCCCTCGCTGGTGGTTGCTCCCTCCGCCCTTGCCCGTTCTTGATTTGATAACACCATGTAAATCGCATATATATGCTCAATGGATGCAGTGGGAAATTTGTTATTGGGCGGCACGGGGAACTCGAGGACGATCAGAAACATGCTGCCGCAGGGCTGCGACGTGAAGCTGTGATCTAACAAACTGGACAAAGTTTCGCACCGTTAGGTGTCGACGATCCTCTGGAAAGGTTTAGACTGGCATATGATGAGTGGCATATGCTGCAGCCGTGGACGGGATGAGTACCGCTTTGCATAGCTTAGCCGTACATCCAGTCATTTGTATGCGTATCATCCACAGCCAGAGTAGGGCTGCCCTAGACGGATGTCCTACGCTTGGTCTATTTTTTCGAAACAAATGCCATGCCAGTGTTGGCGGGAGTGCCTCCCGAAACACGGTCTGTGTGTTGGGGCGCTGTTGTTGTGTGCGGTTTGCATGGACAAGTGTTTCATTCGGGATTGTTTTTGCGCACGGTGGTATTGACGAGTTAGCCGGGGGGATCTAGCAGCCTGTACCAAACCGATGGCGTTTATTGACGTGGAAAGTTTGCCGTGGTGCATATTGTAGGCCTCACACTATATATACCTGTTTACTGTTCGAAAGATAGATTTTTACATTGCTGGTCACATCTGCTGGGTGGAGATGGTGTACCGTGTATAGCCTGCAATGCCCAAAAGTATGTTTACAACGCGTATCCCGCGGAGTAGTAACGTCATCCAGTAGCATTAACGTGTTTAACTTATCCCCTGTAGTAGTGCTTCCGATACGATGATTTGGGGATGGTAGCCAAGCAGCAACATTCGTTGTTATGCTATTCACCTTGCATGCATTTCCCGGAGTCCAGGCTATACTCATTGGGTTTGTGCGGGGGGAGGGGGTGGTGTCTTTGACGGAATCATGCTCCAGTGTATCGTGTCTTGCTTTGGGACAGTAAATGAGAGTCTTGTTGTCCGGTACGTGTACTGGCTTGGTGGCATTGTTGCCTGCCGTAATTTTCGTTGGATACGATAAGCAAGTAGGGCGTACATGAGCTCTCTGTAGACAGGGCATATACATGATTTCAAATAATTGGTTGAACATCGGACGCATTCTGTAACTACAGTAGTCCCGGCAGTCGTGAATAACGCTGAGCTCGTGCCTCTGGCGGCCCCGGGGTGGTAGTTGTTCCGATTCAACACTTCCAACCGGTAGTGAGCAGTCTCATCCCGTACCACCAACCACCCCTGGCCAATCTCCGTCATATCCTGTGGATCATTCATGGTTTACGCATACGGCTCAATAACTACAACCATTTTTTTTAACGTTCCGTGTTCATGCTCGATCAGCAATTCACGCGTGCGGCTCAGAGCCGCCACTATTTAGAAGTCTGTGTATCAGTATGCAATCACCCGTTCCGATATGGGCGCTGAAAAGTTCTGCAGAATGATCCCCGTTCGAATGAACTGCTTTTACCGCCCGTCCCCCGACATACGCGACATAGCCTCTGACGTCGCTCATGCCCTCCGTTCACAGGTATTCCCCTCCTCCCCCCTCCTCCGCCGTTTTTGGGTCCCTCAAACCACCCTCAATAACGCCCTAACGTTCGTTTTGTGGCCGTCCAACTCGATACTCATGGCCTCTTGCCACGCCGGTTTGTACTCGGAACACTCTACATCTGCTACGGACTACGGGGGCGGTTCTACTCCTCCCGGCAAACCACTCGGCATTCGTATGCATAGCTCCTATTTCTTCGCCACAACAGATCCTCCAGCCATTGAGGCCATTGACTCCTCAGTCGTCTTGGATGTGATGTTTAGCATACTCCTAGACTTTGTCCACTTGAACGCTGCCGCAACCATCGCGACCGCGACCTCAGACTTCATCCCTGGCCGGTGTCGAGCACGTTCTCCCTTCAAGCGCTGGCTCTGACCCCGGTCCCGGCCCCTTACTGTCGCGGGGAGCCGTCTCCAGTTGATGAGCTCGTGTGCTGCTCTCTCCGAAAGGACCGCGGGTGGATCCTCACCGCTCCCTTGGTCGGTGTCGGAGGTTGATGCTTCGACCGGGTCGCTTTCGGCCTTTCCTTCCGGGACCGAGGAAGTCTCTACGGCGCCCCCTTGAGACAAACCCATCGTCTCGGCTGTTTCGATCTATATTACCGGGGCCGAGGACGCGTCCACCGCGCCCCCTTGAGAATCCACCATCTCTGGTGTTTCGTCGCTAACATCGACGGCTTCAAGTGTCTACTGGGCGCGCTCCTCCAAGCACGTGTCAACATCGAACCCCCACGTCAATTCGTGGCCATTAACGCGAGCCAGACCGTCGTCCAGCTCATTCACCACCGTACCACCACTTCGATCCGACGCGCTTCCGTCGTCTACCTCGGACACCCCCTCTTCCACAGACAGGGAGTTACTCGACGGGGCAGATATAGATGGTCCAGGCTACACGCGCTGCCCGGTGATGTTGCGCGTGGTCAGCACGGTACGGTGTCTATTCAGCACTCGTACAGAGTCTGGGGGGTATTTTGGTGCAGGGTCCGAGGTAAACCCACTCCTGTGCGCTCGCCTGGGACTTGGTCTCCCTCTTCACTTTGCAGTGGCCAGGCTGGGGGAAAGGTAGGGGTGCTACCAGCGGGGGTTCACCGTACTACATATCGTATGGCGACTCGCTCTCGGGGTTAGCAGTGGTTGCTGTGTGGTTTAAAGCATCGCACGCCCAGGGCGGCGCTTCAGCCCACGCCGACTCAGTTACCGGCATTTGCGCGCCAGGATGAAGCTCACGAGCCTGGATTCGGCCCGCCATTGTGGCTGTCTCGATCAAGCCCAGCGTGCGCTCGGCTGCCGCATTGAATTGGGGACTGCCGGCCGTCGTGAATTCCTGCTTGATACGTCGTGATCTGCACGGGACTCCAAATTTCCCTACACGGAATTCACTACCCCCGTCCGATCGGAAGATGACCACTTTTGAAGGGACACCGTCTGCGCGAGTATCCTCGAGAAAATGCTCGTACAATTCCGCGGCGTCCTATTTGTGGAGTATAAAATACACCCCCGTACACCAGGAAACGTCATCGCGCACAATGAGAGTGTATCGCTTTCTGCCGGGATACTTTACGTTGTACCACTATGGGACCACTCAAATCCACAAACATCCTCTCGAGCTTCTTACCTGTTCGTGTGCGCGTGGACTGCTTGATGCTCTCGCGAACCCTCTTCCGGCAGGTTTCCTCGAGGGCAACTCCTTGTTGTTATGCGGTCTTGCGGAGTAAAACCTCGTGGAGGTGTCCAGCCGCCCAGTGGTAGCCCTTGATGTCAGTCGCGGGCTAATCGGGTAGTTTCCCTAGGGTGAGTACAGCACAGGTATTTTCTCCACTACTGCTGTCCACCCGGTAGCCGTACAGGCTGTACAGGGTCCCACTTAACGGAAATACGACTGATCGCACCGACTTGAGCGGGACTTCAATCCCCGAGGTGCGCTATTCGAAAGTGTGGCCATTTTTGACTAGAGTAAGCAGCAACACAGGTGATAGCGGAGGTCTGACACGTGCCCAGCGTTAGTCAGTAGCACTTGCACGATATCGTTTCCGGACAAACTCTCGAAGCAAATATCATCGTATATTTCAATCGAGTGGGTTGAACCATCCGTGATGCGAATTTTCAAGTTGTTGTACCTGTAGCTGGTTATGAAACCTGCTGAGGCCGTCATGTGAGTAGACGCTCCACCATCGCAAATCCAGGCGTCGTCTCCTACTTATCAAGCCGACTCTCCTACCCCCATTCTACCCAAACCATGATAGTACTCGCTTGTCTTTTCGGCTTGCTTCGAAAGGTGAAGCCTGGGCCATACCAATATCACCGTCGCCGACTTCAACCTCGCTAGCCACCGACAGCACATCCTCTTCTTTCAGTGTGCGACAAACAGCAGCAGCATCGCTCAGCCCGTTTCATCCACCGCACCGCTTCTCCATGCAGTTGTTTATCCTATGTCCCTTCTTGCCACACTCAAAGCACGTCCCTACGACACCACTACCTCCGGTGGCCTTGGCTCTGCTGCCATAGCCACCGGCAGTTGCGGTCAAATCTCCACAGTACTCACCGCTGGTGTATGCACCCCTCTTTCTGGCCCTCCTTGGCTGGGATGGCTGATCCCTGGCTGGGCAAGGTCGACCGAAATCAGTTTACCCGCGTTTCCAATCGTATCTGCTCCGTCTGTAGTACCTCTTGCAGCAAATATGGGTCCTGCCCCTCGTGGGTTCTTCCGCGTATAAGCGCCTTTATCGGCCCTGCCGAAGTCCGATTGACCAACGGCTGATCCAACAACAGCAGGAGTCTCTCGTACAGCAGTGAATACAGCAGCCTGCTGGTCTCTCGCCTGCAGTAACGCTGTCCCCAGCGTCGCTGGACTTCGATCGGCCGTTGTCCCTTGGGAACTAGGCCACCATGCTTCTAATGGCATGCATCGTTGACGCTTGCCACTGCTCGATCCTCAGCTGGTAATCATTCTTCAGCTGTTGAACCTAATATTTGGGGAAGCCTTGCTACTCCTGAGCCGACCCTTTGGAAGGCATCATCGACTTCCTGTTCCAGAACTGATACCTTCAAGTTTTGGAGGCTAGTGTGTTTCTATTTTCCAAGTCGATATGCCCTGATTGCCCCATATGCGGATGATATGCTGTAAAGTCGTTGCATCAGGGAAACAAACTGGGAGAAAGCTAGCAGAGAGAGAGCGGAGAGAGAGCGGAGTGCTCGCACTTTCCTCCCGCATGAAAACAAATACCATGATAACCCCTGAGAAAATATACGCAACCCTCTACATTTGCTTGAACTGTCATTGCTGACACAATCCGAATAAACACCTCCACACGAGCTGATCTCAATACGGACGACACAGAGATCAACCGTCCGTCAGCTGAAGGAGGTTCACACGCTCACAACAGTGGAAAGACAACTGTGGGCAAACCCTGGGACAAGATCTGCGGAATCAACACAGGGTGAGAGCTACTGGTAACTTCCGCCTTAGTGTACATCCGCAAGTCAACTCCAGCTTCTTCTTCTTCTTCCTCGACGAGGAGCCCATCGACATCGGGACCAAGAACCAGACACTGACTGCTTAGTTAGAAGTGGAAGATGAGCTGATGACGGCAACCCGTTTTGAGCGAAAGCAAGTAACCTACCTCTCCAACTTCAACAGCAATGGAGCCCCTGATCATGAGCTAAGGATAACAGACCAAGCATATCGGGCGACCAGCATATCGGGCGACCACCGGCGTCTAAACCAACACGGTCGAGCATGAAATCCAATGTCTCCCTCACCGAAGCGGAAGAGTGACGAAGGTCCAATGTGTACGGGGCGGGCAGATATTCAATTCCTTGGCCAACGAACTTATTTCTGGTGCTTTGTTTTATGTTGTTTGGTGGCGTATACCGTCCATGTTTCCTGTAGTATTGATCGGTGTTGTGTAAGATTGTGATATATCACAGACAGCACCAAGTAAGGGCAAATTGTAACCAAGTCAAATTAGCATTTTCAATCAGATAGTTGAATACTAAACTTACTTCGGCATCTACAGTACGTCAGGGTGCATGACAGGAGAACCCGTCTGGAAGTGTACAAGAGGGAGATTAGCATACACGAGGAGTGATGTCTCTCTGAAAATCGTATGTCTTGTTGCAGCTTTAAATAGCTTTCAGTGTCTATGTGTTCCTTTGTTTGTTTCATGGGCGCCACTATTCCATTATCGTTTTAGGTGACTGGAATGTAGTTTACGTCTAGTGGTTCTAGTAATGTGGGCTGATACTTAAACTTGCATAGCACGTGTAGAAATGCGTACGATGGCAAAGTAGGGGTTTTCACCTCCGCTTCTTTTTGTAACCCCCGGGCATCGTAGTAGAACTACAGTAATTGACTCTCAGTAACGTGTGTTGGATATTTTCCCCGCAACAGTTATTAGAACCATGACATGAAGCGCAGAGGTAAGGAGTGCATTGTTACAGACTTGATTTTCGAAATTCAATACATTGGATGTGTTAACGCATTGAGGGGTCGTATTAGAGATGACACATATTTCTATTATAGTAGTAGTCGGTATCATCTAGTCGCTGCTTGATAGCACGGGGTAATTTTCTACAGTAGAGCTCGCATTCCATCAATACGTAGGCAGTACCCATCCAGGAATAGTGATCTGTTCCGTATCAGGGTTTTCATGTGACAACAGTGACAGTATGTAACAGCAGGCCTTACACTCTTGCGCTCACTCGTACACTTGCCACTTGCCGAAAACTCTTTGGTACCAGATCGCAAAGCTACAATATTTACATCATAAGCAGAGAGCAGCATATCACAGCATAGTACTCGTAAGACAAGACAGTAAGTAAAGTATACAGGTACTCGTACACACCAGAGGTTGTGCAGCAGTAGTCTGAGCTTTCTCGTGAGTATCACGGCATCTTTACGCATCTTCGTACGTGTCGGGTGTGTAACGGGACAATTAACAACGTTGATTCGTCCATCGGACCAACGCGGGTTCAGTTGAGAGAACCCCGAATCACCAGTAGATTGCTCGGGGAAATAGCCCAGGATCATCATGAGCGGATTTTCGTTTGGGGTCATATACTTCTTGCTTTGCTTTGGGACCGAGCTACGATTTCACGTGCAACACCCACACACGAGCTCACTCCCCTCCAGCTCTCTTCTATAACATGATACTCACGAGCTCGGGCCGCTGGACACAATAAGCTAAGGCCGTGGTCACCTTCTTCTTCTCTTCTTCTATTTGAAGATTTTCGTACCCAAGTTCACCTGACAGTGACTTCGTGCTTACTTCCATTTTATAGTGTGTCTTGGCTGATCATCAGCAAGCAAGCCTATAGCGTACACTCTAGCTACGAGCGGGTACAAAATACAACCGCCAACCTTTCATAATGGAAATATATAAAGTAGCAAGAGCGGTGGCGGCGGCCGACCGAGCGGCGTCGCGCGACGACGTCGGCCCAAGGCCGCGTACATAACTGCGGACTGTCGAACGACGGCCGACGAGAGACGGCGCGACCGACTGGGCGACGGCGGCTTCCAAGGGGGCCCACAGTCGTTCATCTGTAGTAACTACGGAACAAGGGGTGCAACGAATTACCGAGCGGGCGCCAGCGCGGCGAGTGACGGTATGAACATGCTATGCGTACTCTGCGGTACGATACCTCCATGTATGTAACCACAACAGCTGCTGCTGTTGTACGCTACCTATCATAATATTATACTACAAACACATTAAACACTGCTGCTGTGAGATACCTACAAACCGCACGTACAAAGCCAAAATGGGAACATACCGAACAGTCACTGTTCTATCACTCCGTAAACAAACGAAAACGGGGATCCAAAAATAAACCTTGGGGCGATAACAAGTTCCGTCCCGCAAGAACAACTCCATACAAAAGGAAATGACAGGCTGTTGCATGCAATATAATGCGCACAAACACACGGCTGCTGTACGATGACTACATTATTCATCGTAAACCCAGCGCGGAGATATACCCATCACTCACACAAACCGTATAATTTGTATGTGAAACAAAAACGGGGACACCAAAAGATATCTCCGGCGGGGATGACACGTTTGCGTCCCCGGATAAAAAACGACTCGATTAATAACTATATGGAATCCGCTATATATGTACAGCAGTTATAGCTGACAAGTTCCCCCACCCAACCACCACCACCCACACCACTCATTACGAAGTGTAACGTACTGCATTGCTGTGTTTGGTAGTTCTGCTCGGGATTCGCTGGCCGGTCCGGTCGTTCCATCGCAGCAGTGTAGAGTACGGAAAAGTGGAAAACAAATATGACAAGGACCCCCGTCATTCAAAAACTGTTTCAGCAAAAATAAGCTACCCTTACCGTAGCACGCGAACAGTTACATTTAGTGCGAGGCTTACGCAACGGCAATAACGTGCCAGTCAGAAACGCCTGTCCGATTCTTTGCAGGCTCCTGGAGCCCTGGCTAGCTCGCCAGTGACACCGTGCGCAAACAAAATCCTGAAAAAAACACTCGTGCATGCAAACCGCACACATTAATAGGAACGAAACACAAGACTTGTTCGGAAACGCATATCAGACGTAGGACACTCGCCTATGGAGCCCTAGAGCCTCTTTGAATGGTACACACACAGAAGAAATCGCCGTTTGCGGTTCCTTTGAACTGAAAGCAATGTTCACAGCGGTAATAGTAGTTGTCCCCGAAAGTGGCCAGTTCTGTTAAGGGTAATGTGCAGCCCTACCTGCAGAAATGTTCAGCCCAAACATAGCAAAATTGTGATACCTTGGTTGATACAGCTCTATCGTAGCAAAGCGCTTCTGGTATACACTTTTGATCTACGGTGCGGTATTACCGTGCGCAAGAACACTTCCCTGCCGTGGAGTTACGCGAGTTCCCAGAGGTATTTTCCAGAACGAGGGTCAGAGAAGCCGCGAGGGAAATAAACGAGGAGTGGATAAACAAGCAAGATACTCAGCAAGGCACCACGAGACGTTGGAATGACGGGGGCGTACTCCCGATTTGTTGTTGTAGTTTTGTTGACCACGCTTATCGCTTTCGAGAAATCGGTGAAAACTAACCCCAAGGGGGGGGGGGGGGGGGTACTCATGTTGTGCACGGCCGTAGTCATATGACCATAGACCCTCGCATCCCTACAATGCCGGGACGGAGCGCGTTGGGTTTTCACCAACCAGGCAGACATTGCTTGCACCAAGCGCGAAACGCCGTGAGGTATTGGGCGAGTCGCATGGAGGGTGAGCTGCATCCTGCTAAGAACCGCCTCTGAGGCGGACTTGCATATGGACGACAGCTTCAATGAGTTAATTTAATTTCTGGTGTGGCTACTTCCGGAGACAGCAATGGGTTTTACTATGTAACTGCCTCGCGGACGCCTTACCATATTAACACTACGTGATACGACCATTCCCCTTGTGCGGAACAAAGATTCTCCACCCCGCACAAATGATCTACTCGACCGCCAGCTTTCGGTGACCGCCAAAAAAAAATAACAAAAAAAAACGGCACCCTGGTTGTCTAGCTCCACGCAGCGAGTGGCGTGTTTTACAGCGTCGTTGCCAACCGACGCCAACCCAAACCTATAAATATATCATACCGGTATATTTATAGGGGGGGGGGGGGTATAGACAAGAGGTGGCGAATGAGTGAGGGCACAAAACGGGCTGGCTGGCGAGGCGCATCTTAGCTAATTGTGTGAGGCTACATGGACGGTACCGAAAAGCATAACAAAAGGCCGCGCCTTACCACCGCGGCTTCCAAAGTACTGTTAAGCGCGTTACAGACGAGAGGTAATAACATGCGGGGACTTTGCTGGTCAAATACACACGGTTAAATTCAACAGGCATCGAACCCTAGGCAGACCACAACAACATGACCACGGACACCAAGACGCAACCTGCCGTGTTCTATGAACTAGCCCCAGTAGAGTACATGATCACCAACATCGATCTAGGCAGCCAGGCAGGGGTGGAGCCAAGGTCTTAATTATTCATCGGGCGAGGTCGGTAAGCACCAAGCTTGACAGCCTCGCATATTTGAGAGGGGTATGCACATTCCTCGAGTTTTAGTCTGACAATAACTGCACCCCATGAGGATATACTGACGTACACGTTTACTCCAATCCGATATTCCATGGGACCTCATCGGAGTTCTACGATATGTGAATCGTTTGTTTTTACGGGTTCAACTCCACGGGGCAAGCGATCGGAGTGCTTCTAGGCGCAAGAACGCGCGCGGCAATTCACACTGTTATTCACCCATGACCACTGCACGGTACGAGTACTCCCAAACATCATATATAGTGAAATCAGCATTCGTTCGCTCGTGCTACTGAAACGTGCTCCCGCCCTTTAGGTTTACTCAAGCGAAACATGTATGGGAGGCTGGAAAACCCTGCGAGATTGTGCCACTTCGAATCAAGACGGCATTACATATGTTCATCAATCGCGCCATCTTGAGGCAGGCAGACAACTGCAGCGTGCGCGTAACGCAATTGTGTTGCGGGGCCGAAAAGGCAAACATAACAAGTGGAGCCCCTACACTCTTTCCTCCTCCCGCCGTCCGTGGGAAAATAAGCCGATACTCGGGTCGCCAAACACGCCGAGCGGGCTCCCTTGCACGGTGTCGATTCGTTCATATGTTCGTGGCGATTCACGGCGAATCGTGACGCATTGTCACAGAACCAAGCGTGCAACAAGTTAGGTTACACTGACCATTTGCATACAACGCCGTAAGTGCCTCGTACCCTTTACGAAAGCCCTTGAGAACGTTGTGTCACAGCACATCGACCAACCAACTCCCACCACACGATGTTCGAGCACCTCGCGGAAATCAATAAACTACAGAAACCAGGGGCGGTTGGAAAAAAAGGACGTTACTGAACAAACAAAGGTGAGAGCGGCGCAGAGGGGGGAAAAGTCCTACACGTGGGGCAACGCGAGCTTCTCTCACAAGTGGCGACAAACCGTACCTGTCAGGGTGCGCAGGATCAGACGCTCGAGGGACCTCAGTTCCCCTAGTTCGGGGGGCAGGGTACCTAAAGAGTACGGCCCTAAGACCCAGGCAAAAACACGCAACACACGCAACAAGAGTACACAGTCAACTGGTTGTGAACCCTGAAAGTTGAAAAAGCAAACAACGTTGTTCAATGCTCACACAGACATTTCTTCCGGCTCTCGATCGCTCTCTTTCATCCGCGACACATACGTTAACTAAACAAAACACAATGGATGGTCGGGAGAGGCCATGGGATTTCGCCAAACACATCAGGTTTTGATTTCGAGCCGATGTGGCCGAGTATTTGGGCGTACCCGGCGGCGTAGACCAGTGTCCCCCTTTCAGTCACGATATTGGGGGGGGTTCCCCGTTTTTTGTAAAATGCTCTTACTAGAACGTTGTAGAGAGCATTCCAGGAAATGGTACGGGCTACGGTAGAGTATAACTGCCCGTGGCATGGGCTTTGTTCTGAAATGGTCAGGGGCAGGCATCCCTCTCCTCGATTATTCCGCTCCTTCTACACCCCTCTCCTTTTATCTCCTTTCCTTTTCCTCTTGATCTCTCTGATCAAACTTCTTTCCCCTATCTATGGCCACATAAAGGCCTTTTCAAACCGTGTATGATATTTTCTTTCTCACAGGTGATCTTCATGTACACTTTGGTGCCACCTCTTCCATCTCGCTTCACAGAGACAGAGCCTCAACACGTGAAAACTTATTTCACGTTATTAAACCGGTCAACCGATCAATAACGAAAAACTGGCTGTGCCATCTGTAGTAGAGTGGGATACCGCACTTACAAACGTGTTGGCACTTCATCACACTAACGGCAGGCACACTTACGCACCGGTGAAGTCGTTTTCCCTGAGGTCTATTTCTTCAAGTTGAGTAAGCTTCGCCAACGCCCCCGGAATAATACCTACAGAAACGACACGGACCGCACGGTAACAAACATGGCAACGGCGTGGGCTATCGCGCTGGTCGGGACGGGACAAAGGACGACGAAGGCGTGGGTTCTTCGACAGAACAGTAGTGCGAGAGGACGAACGTTTGTGTTTGGCGTTTTGTGGGAGGGGGTTGGGAGCTGGGAGATGGCGTACTGCATCTATGACCATTGTGGCGGCATGGATCAAAGCATCCCAACTGCCAGCCATCACAACAGTACTCCACCGACGGAACTACGATACAGGCAGTTGGCTATGTGATTACAACGAAAACCCTCGACGGAGAACGGGCTCTCATATTTCAACAGGCAACCCTCGCCACTGCACCATACCTCCGGCCGCCAGAAAATATAGAACACGAAGATCGCAATCTATGAAATACGTAGGGTTTATATGACATACGTCCGGGCCGTAAAATCCAAGGTCGACTCTGTGGGTGTGCCCTCGGCGCTCCTGCCTCGTTTAGCGATACCGGTTGACACAAGTGCAATTGCAGCGCATGTTCTGCTAACTATTTCTCGACCACACTCTCAAGTGTTGCGGGTGGCATCGCGGCTTACCGGTCAGGTCGTTGCATCTGAGTCGGAGCACACGTAGACCTTCAAGATCGCCAAGCTCGTTCGGGATCGGACTTGATGCATGGCGGATCAAGAAAACAACGTCGCGAAAACTAACCGGTTATGTGCAGCAACAAACAGCATACCTTCTCCCACCCCTCGCGGTTAGTGCTTCCAGTGCTGGTGCAAGTCGGCAAGTGTGCGTGATTGGAAACAAACATGCAATTGGCTGACGAGATACTTCGTTCTAAACCGAAGACTGTCGCGCGTTCGTTGTAACCTCTATCTGCCGCCTTTGCCTACCGTCTTCCGTGTGTCTCCCTTACGGCACCTATTGTCCGCACTGCAGATAAAAAAATTGGCCCTGCGCGTGTCAATACTATTCGACTTATTGCGGACGGTGAAACGGGATTGCGTCAGAGAAGCACAAGATGATGGATCCGACATGTGAAAACACGCGATTGTATTGTTTTGGAGTTGCTGGTTCACTGCCCCCCCCCCCGCCTGCCCCCCCCCCTCCGTGCGATGCTGCCCTAGATAGTTTTTTTTACCACGACGTATTAGACTACAGTAGTACCAAGCGTGGCCTTCATAACTATTTCAGCGACGTCGTTTGACACTTCGCGGTGATTTGGAAGCGAAATTGTAAGACACAAGTCCCACAATACGTAAAATAGCGCTACAGGTGCGTACAGTTGTTGTTGCACTCACCCACACAGCTTGCAGTTGCTGATGTCCAACGTCGTCAAGCGCACAAGCTTTCCCAAGGTGTGAGGAAGCTCCCCTGCCGTTGTCATGCACGGGGGGCTCGTAGTGAGAGAGATGAGCGTCGGCCAGAGGCCAGAGGAGGGATAATAAACAAGGGATACAGCGAACGAGCTACGACAAGTGCACGAATATGCACCAGGCAGGGCAGAAAACGGTTACAGAAAATGCTGAAGAACAACCACGTCCTAAGACCCCGTGGCCGATCTGCTAGTCCGCCAAACACAAGCGGAATAGATGGCAGCAGAGCGCACCGGTTGTTACCCATCGTCCGTTTGATATACATATATATTTTGGACCGGTCTTTTGTGGCAGAGCAGTTTCCAACGACGGTGCTCCGGGTCCGCAACCGTAGGCAAGGCGACACAGCATGGTTTTCATGCCACCGTCATCACCCACACGAGGGTGCGGCACGTGTTGTCCGCACCTCAAGACAACACACGTTTACCGCACAACGCACACAGAGTTGACCACATTGTGGAAAATAAGTGTAAAGCACTACGTTGTTTCCCTTGGCAATACACGCAATGAAATTGGACGAGCTGTTTCGGCACTTGCCTACCAACTCCATACGGTTGTCTCCGAACCCCTCCCCTTTCCACTTGAGGAATGTGCATTATAGGGTACTATACTGAACTTCATGTGCATGCTACAACAGTGACTGGCTTGAGCTGGTGTGGCATTAATGCCTCACCCACACCCGCCTAGCCGACATTATATCGTTTTTCATGGCGAACGTGATTATCTATCATGTTTTTGCAGTACTTACCGTGCAAGACGTTGTGGTGCAGGTCGAGGATGGTGAGAGCCTCCAAGTCTCCGATCTCAGGAGGAATCGTTCCTGATGCATGCACGCCCCCCCAGCACCCCACCAAAAAAAGCATTCGGGCGGCAAAGTGATATAGGACATCAGTCATGAATGTAAACTGTTTATGTGGCACACCCTAAAGCTTGTCACCGACGGTGTCAAATTTAGTACGCGACGCCCGACTTGTGCTATCTCCCCGGTTATCGACGTTTTCTTCTGGAGTTTGATAAAAAAAATGTATTCCGAACAGTACAGCCGCGTCAGAGGACGCCACGAATTAGCAGACCGGTTGGCGCGACTATGGCCATCACAAGCCGGCGTTCATCGTTTATTGGACGCACTAGGAACACCAATAGTTTATCGGCCCTTTAGCGGTTGGCTCTAAAACCCCCCCTTGATGTATCGTCTGTTAGATTTGGGGGGTCGACGCAGGCCTCCTCTCTTTGTCCCCGCTTGCACACGCGCTTTTGTTTCCGTCGCGCGGTAGGGCCAACAGTTCGTTCGCTCTCTCACTCACGATCGTGTGTACTCACAGGCGCCACGCCATATGTACGATTGGTCGCTTTGAGTCGCATAATTTCCACAGGAGGAAGCCTCGTAAAGCCGGATTCGAACAAACCATATCGACCCGCACCCCGCGTACAGCATTGGAAGACGCCCCCTACCCATCCAGAACGACCGGGTAGTTTGAATCAAAACGCGGCTCGCACTAACGGCGACGTCACCGGAGTTTCGAAACGCTAAGGAGGGAGGGACGACCGACTGGGATGACTCGATATACGACTCGCACAGATCTCTATGTTACCAGACATACCAGGGGCCCGAAAAAGTCAGCATGAAAGAAGGGGGGCGAGAAACTTAGCTTCAGCATTTTGCACACACACGTGTCGGAGAAAAAGGGGGCTTTTTCGTCTATAACATATCTCGTATGTGTTCGGCCTTGATATACTTCAGTGCGCGTGCGCTCTGGTGGCTACGGGTGTTTTCGTCCGCATTTACCTCGGGGCATACTTGTGTCGCTGCCGAGGCAACGTTCACGCCACGTGTTTTGAGGTGGGTCTGACATATATGGCCGGCTACTGCTGCACCGGTAGATGCGTTCTGCGAGCATGGCGAAGCCGCTGTGTCCCCACCCCCTCGACGCCACACTGCACTCTATACATTGGCACCCGGTAACGAGAGCGAGAGGGGTCGCCCAACACTCATTCACCCTAAGCTCTTTGCCCATCGCCAACAATAACACAACAGGTACGAAAACATGTTGCTTATCAATGACGTAAACCGCAACCGCACCAAGAGCAACCACTCCAGTGGGAGATCTCCACGCCCTCCCCCCCAACCCTGTCGGCAACCAATGCCCATGATGACAACGACAAAAAACGGCCAAACCAAAAGCGCGACCTCAGCTCCCTACCCATACGCATGTCTCCACACCTTGAGTGGAAAAATATAATTTCCCTGCGCCTCAACCCAAGATGCATGGATGTATGTAAGGCGTCTACTTGTGTGAAGTCCTTACCGGTGAGCCTGTTTCTCGATATGTCGAGGGTCTGCAGGTATCGAAGGTTTCCTATGGAGGCCGGTAAAGTGCCTGGTAAGATATACGGGGTCAAGGTCGAGGGTTGGGCACCTTTGCAACTGGACAGCCACACGCCATGTAAGTTATAGGGCACGCTGGCGCTTCGGTGGCAGAGTGACACAGGTAGATAAATTCCCCCTAGAATACTAGTGGTTGGGTGTTATATATACATATCGCGCAAAATACAGGAACCAAACGCCGAACAGGCACAACAATAGAACACGGATGTGGCGAGAGTCATGCCAGGGTTTTGTACCACCGTGTTGGGCCTTCAGGGGAGACATAACAGACAACACCAACGGTGCCTCGGGGAGAGAAACCGGTGGAAAAAGGACCAGAACAATAATGTTGACCTTCGCCTGCGGCAACAGAGTTTTCCGCGTGGCGATATGATCACAGTCTCAACGTTGAAATGGGTTGGTGAGGGTGTTTTAACGTTTGGGGTGACTTGCATATTCTGGACGTACAATGCATACGTTCGGGGTAAGGGTGGCGGTTGGTAAACGCCGAGGGTAGGACGCGCTAGGATTTACAACGTGGATGTAGCCGTCGGTCTTGCCGCTACAAGCTTCGTTCATCGGTCGTAGCTGACAAAGACCGTCACCACGAGCAACGACGGCCTACACTCCGGACAACACTTGACCTTTCCCACCGACAGGGTGGATATATAGGCAGCAGCTGTCGAACAAGACACGTGACACACGAGTCAGCTATGTTTATTCAATGGTTGAGGAGGTGGCGAACATATAAACGGTGTTACAAAAGCTACACACTCGCCACGCTCACCAGTGAAGCAGTTGTCCTTAAGGTCGAGTTTGACTAACCAGTCCAGCGTCATCACCTCCTTCGGCAAGTTACCTTCCGCCGCCCCCCGCGGTGGTAAGGCAACCAACGGGAAAATCGTCACATTCCAGAGAGATAAGCATAACTGAGGGGCAGAGGAGTCGCGTCACCTTATACGCAAAAGCAAAACAAACTCTCTTAAAACGTGGGTTGACCTTTGCCCTCCCTACTACAGCAAGCAAGGTCATTTGCAACCAAGGAGCGCGTAACAGATGACTCGGTCATCAAGCCCTTCTGGCCAAGGAACCGTCCATATAATAGGTTTACGTTCTGGCGACACTCCTACGACTTTGATTCCTCTCTGCCAGTAAACTCCGGTCCTAAACCTTATGTGGATGGCGTTTTTCATATCTGATGGTTACAGCTTGGCTGCGCTATAGCTTTAGCACAAGTGCAAATCAGTTTGGGGCTCACGACAAGTTCTACGACTATGCCTAGGAGTCAGTACATCGATCAACAACCTTCCTTCAATATGGTCGGCCGTTTCAAGACGACCAAACAAAAATCATGTGCAAGCACAGCGGCCACTCACCACTTCAACGCAAAATGGTTTTCAGCCCATTAGTCTTACCTCGAAGACCAGTCTTCGGTAGCACCAAGCTTGTCACCCGCTCAGCCCCCTCCGCGTCATCGTCTTCGCGCATTGTACCAACCCCGTGCCAATTTGTCATTGGGTGGTCGGTGCTCCATCCGGTCCACTTGAACCACTTGAAATTCAAGTGGGTGACGGGGCTGTCGCGGACATGGTGGCGCGAGCACTGACGGAACAGTTGTAAAAGAACGGTTCGGTCGTCCCGCTTTGTCGTCGTGGAGTCGCCTGGCATATTTAATGGAGATAGGGTTAGGGTTGAGGTTATTCTGCGCCCCGCTACGACAGTGTTGAGTTGAGTAATACCGGTGAGGTATGGACGTCGCGAGGGTCGTGGACGGGCAATGAATACGGCCCCTGGCTGTTAGATAGACATACGGGAAAACTGTTGGCGGTTATAATAAGGTTAACCACAATCAATCAGTCCGAAAACCTGCGATAGACCGGTGCTCAGCCCCACCAGCTTATTTATAATCTCTCTCAACGAAATCATCCCCCTGACAGCAACAACCAACACTTGTAAAGTGCACAGTCTAGTAGATCCTCAACCACGGCACACAAAGTTGAAACAAACCCACTCGCGATGTCCTATCTCACATTCGCAGATCGCCCTTGACCAAAACCAAGGCTACCAACTTCAACGACGTCGACTTGTAGGTGTGGAAGTGGTAATCTAGCTCGCGCGCTGCGGCCTAACCGGGGGAAACAGTACCCACACACCCTTACCCTTACTACCACCTCCCCTCGTATTCATTGCCCACCTTCGAACGTACCCGCTGAGGGAACAATCGGTGCCATTTGAGTAGCCGACACAGGTGGGGGCTCTTTCAGAGAGCTGTCGGGACTATGTACCGTCGTTGTCGCGGTTGACGACAACGAAAGAACGTTGGAGCCCGTGCCCCCGAGCGCCGTCCACGTTGTCCCCCTTTTGGGTTGGGGAACGCGGAGACCTTGTTTCGCACGTGGGCTCTCCACAGAACGGTGTTGCTGCTGCTCTCGTTGTTGTTGCTGTCGGTCCCATTCGTCTTCTCGATGCTTCTGCTGGTGCTGGACATGTGCTGCCTCTGGTTGCTGGTTGTACTGCGCGGTTTCTTGCTTTGGTTTCGTTTCTCCTTGTTCTTCTTGTTGAAGATGTCGTCTCGAGGAAGAGGCGACGGCTTGAAACGCAGTTTGCTGCGGGTTCTCGAGAAGGTCAATAACTACCGCCATCGCCGCGCAGACCTGTAAGTACGCCGAGAGCAAGGAAAAGGACCCCATTGATGGCCCTACGCTATCGCGCCACCGGGAGTTTATCGGCATCATCGTTGCCGATGAGTTTCGTGGATCAACGAGCATACGGGTAGGAAATACCAGACGACACAATTGGTCACAACTCTCATGTCGGGAAATCGAGCGGATACGTTTATGAAAAAAACACAAGTCAGAAACCCACGCAGGCCATTTGTGCGACAGCCCTTTTTCAGCGCCCCCCGCCCTCTCTTCTTATTGCTCACTTCGTCCATCTTCGGTCGCTCAGACGGCTCCAGGCGGCCGCATCTGTCGGCAATGTTCCTGATAATGCCTTCGACAGCGTCGGGGCAGTCCAAGTCGACAAACGGGAGGCGTGCTTCGGGGTTGGTCTGCAGTCGCTCACCGATGGGCTTGACATATCCTGCACGTTCCTTGGCGAGTAGCTGTCGGGTGGGGGGGCGGTTGAGTGCGGTAGTAATGTGATCGACACGGTGAATGAGAGCCCTCTGTGTTTGTCCGAGAGAAGAAAAGTGGCGCTACTAGATCTTGTCATATACTTCATTCAACAAACAAGGGTGGGGAGGGTGGGGGTAGGTTATTAGTCTCAAGTATGATAGTGCGACAGTCACGCTCCCCTGCCAGCTTCTCTAGTTCAGAATAGACCTGCAGGGCATGACGCACAGACAACACTTCCCAATCAGGTGGGTTGCTGCAACTCAGAGCAATAACCTTTACCATCATGAACGGCGATGCTTGCGCATTTGAGTTGGCTTTCACACAGTCTGCCTGTGCCACATAATCGAATGAAGGAGCACACAAACTTGCCGCGATAAGCACATTCCTTCAGATTCACCTCCCACATGACGACGTGGAGGCTGAAGACATCCGACGCCCGAGTAGCCTTGCGGTTGGAGTGGACTTCAGGGGCCATCCAGAAGTCCGACCCCACCTAATCAAGCGAACCAGAACCCAGCGACGAAATCCCACACGTGTATATACATCGATGAAGTAGGATCAGAGGGCGCAATGTCTGCTGGTATTGTCAAATTTAAGCTGCAGCCGCAGCAACCAGCAGACCTGCTGACGTTTTCGCGACGCCGTCGATGTAAGGACTGGACAAATTTGCATTAAGGCTGAAGCGGGAAAACTGGGCAACCACGCAACCACTTGCACATTTGAAAAGACACGCGACTTAGCTGGCGGGCATACAAAAGCACCACTAACGTTATAGCCAAGCTGTAATGCTCCCTGCACTGTCGCGAACAAACCTTGAGGTGCTTACAGTAATCAAGCCGTATGATAAACCAGCTTCAATGAACAACTTTGCTGCGTCCCCTACCAACGACATAGGAGTACAAAGAAATAGGCATTAGGCTTGAGTGGCGACCCTCAACCACGCACTGAACCCGCTTGAAGCGAGCATAGCGATATGGCTGATCACGACACCGGAGAGTACATATAATAGATTTAAGATACTGGCATACCACTCGGATATGAATGTCGATGTGCTATTAATACAAGCATACGAAGCTTGTAATTCGGCCAGAGTGGTACCAATAAGTGCACAAACCAATCCGAAACGAAGTCCGTGAACACTTAGACGGACCCGAACAAATCCATCTCCCTAGTAGGTCAAACAGTCTAACCTTGGAGTGAAAGCCGGCACCACCGGTGACAGTAGCGATGGTAGTGGTGACTTTGGCGAGTCCGAAGTCTGATATTTTGGCGACCCACGCGTCGTCGAGGAGGATGTTCAGGCTCTTCAGATCACGATGTAAGATCCCGCGACTGTGCAAAAAATGCATGCCCTGTTCGCGTACGCGCGTGTGTGAGGGGGCATGGGCTTGTTGGGGTATGTGCTCGCCCGCTGTTACGTATATTCGACTGGAGAGCACACCTTCATTATGTACGAACAAGCGTTGGAAAAACGATAGTTGAGCAAATGCTGTGCCGTCGATGTCTCGAGGGGACGCCATCAGTAGGACCGTAAACAGGGTCATTATTGTTGTCCGTGGTTGGGATAGGCGCGGTGGCCCTAACGTACGGTATGACGGCACTCGTGCTAGAGGCTAGGGGGTACAAAACAACTCGCAATAATTCCACCTGTAGCTTATCACAAGAAAAAACAGAATAACCTATTTGGAGTAGCTGCAGTTGAGAGTATTTTTCATAGCGTGGGCATTGATGCACGACGTCGAAGGGATCAGTTGCCGCGTCCTACTGCCAAATGACTGCCCGAGAAACCTCACGGAAATACAAAATACATGGGTAATGGCTTTAAAATAAAGACGTGCACACCTTGCTGACATCGCGCAAGATACTGGTTTTGGCCACGAGGCCCATGTCGATGCCCTCCACCTCCAGGACGTCGTATAGGCTCTCCTGCATACGCTCCATGACGAGGCACGGCGGGTGCCCCGCGCTGCCGAGGTCGAAGGCGATGACCTCAACAATGTTCGGGTGGCGCATTGCATACTGAATCTCCACTTCTTTCCTACATCGGGCAGGTACATCGATGGGAGTACGGTTGGAAACTGATGTGCAACGATTTTGTCCCCATGTGTGTTTGACAAACCCGCGAGGAGTAATCTATATGAAATCTTCAGCAAATATTCGTTTCTGGAGCAGAGGGAACGAAATCATTTGAAACATCATGGGAACAATACGCTATGCAGTCGGAACTGCCACGGAGAGCCATCCCAGGCGTTTTGGAGAAAAATGGTAGGATCAATAAAAGCAAACATGTCGACGTGTTGCTCCTCGTCGTCTCAAGCGCAAAGAGGAAACACTGGGAAAGGCGTTTCTCTCGGAAGCCGGTTTTGCTGTCCACCATCGTGAAAGAAGTACCCGAACTATGGTAGGTTTTCATGAACCAACTTGAAGAATTATGCGCCCTGCTTCGTTTAGGCAAGCGCTAGTACTCGTGCGCCTTCCGACAACTATTCCGTCGGACTGGTATGTCTCCGATTATGCCCAGATACACGCAACATGCACGTGATCGGACGCTGGCGGCCATTGTTAGTCTTTATCTTTGGTGTGGTAGTAACAACTCCCAGTTACTGCCCGAAAGAGGTTGAAACGCGTTTGTGTGCTCGGACGCCATACTATTCATACTCGATGGTAACTACTGAACTACCAGGTAGTTATTTCACTGCAATGTATCGACTACCAGACTGCACAACTACTATGCAGGTACGTGTTATGGTACGTAGGTACCAGTAGACCGCAAATAACTTTTAGCATACATATGCCCCAACATCCTCAATGCTTCAAAATGAGCATTGATTGCAGACGACGTTGTTTCCGGTGCAGCAGCTGGGTAGGCTAATGAACACTGTTGTAGCGAAACGCCTACCACCGATAGAACCCCTCGATGGAGGTGACACCGTCGACAACACATACAACCCTTCCATGGAGATGACACCGTCGATGTTGTTATTC
This sequence comes from Saccharina japonica, assembly GCA_008828725.1. Taxonomy (NCBI): domain Eukaryota; class Phaeophyceae; order Laminariales; family Laminariaceae; genus Saccharina; species Saccharina japonica. The sequence continues at coordinate 219,349 of MEHQ01002098.1, read as the reverse complement.
AATAGCGAATGTAACAACTCCCTATCCAACTTACGAAAGCTAACGAAATGCTGACTGCGATCCGAAACAAGCTCCATCAGAGCCCCTAGTGCAACCTGTTGGAAATGATAGTAAGGGAGGTAAGCTACTAGCGTATAGGAAGACACTTGCTGGCGGATCACGGCATGAGAGTATATCCAACCTAACCCTTAATATAAACTCAAGAACCAAAACTGACCCAAAGCGCACGAGAATCGCGGCTGCACCTTTTTCACATCTGGCAAAGTTGTGATAACATTCTGAACACGGGCAACCATTACGAAGTGCGGACCACGCCTACCCACGTATTTACACAATCGCGTTCCTGACGATCCTTGCTGTTATATTGCAATACCTACAGTAGTGCCAATCACAAGCAAAACATTGGAGTCCAGTAACACACAAAACGAGTTGGCGGGAAATATAAAGAGGAGCGATGGTTTCAAATACAGCAGTTGAAGATGACAAAACGCGTTGCAAGCAATGCGCAGTTTCGATAAAGTACCAATAATCATGGGGCCAATAGGTAAGAGCAGCGAAACCCTTCACCAGCGGTGTAAGTCGAGGTTCACGCTCAATCTTGTCGAGAACAAACAGTACATCCACTCGCCGTCAAGCGAACCAAGAAGCGTGTGGAACACGTTTCGGACCTAACCTGAACGCTTCCGTGATGCGCTTGGACCCGGTAGAGCCCTTGATCTTCTTGATGGCGACCTCCACGCCTTGATAAGTGCCTAACAGCACCGTCCCAAACGAGCCCTGCCCCAGTATCTCCTGTTCCTTTAGATCCTCGAATCGCACCTTTCCGAGTTTCATTACCATCGAACCCAATGTCCCCAACGAGGAATCCTCTTCTTCGCGATTCGTCTGTCCCTTGAGAGCGCCGCCCTTCACCCCCAATTCTGCTGGAGGAGCCCTGAAAAGGGTATGCATGTCGGAAGGGTTATTATTTTGTATTCATTGTTTAGATTAACGAGCATCGACCAACCGCTAGCGCTTCAAACGTACGGCGCCCTCTTCGGCCTAGCACTGATTCCATTGCGTGCCGATACCTACTTCAGCTTGGTCTCTAGGACTTGCCTAATTTCGCACATGTTGTACGTTGGCTGTGGTCAAATGTTGTATCATGCTTGCGAGAGGGAACTTGCTCGCGCGGGGTCTACGGAATGTGAGCATGGCAGCTCGCTGCATTCGACGGCGTTTACTACCCGAGCTGTGGAGTACCCCGACTTTGACCCTGCTGCGTGCTCATGCATGTGCATTAACATATGTATGTACTAACACGTTTAAACAAGGGACTCAACACAAGGGACACAAATGAAGCAAGTGCAACTACGCGCCATAAATCGATAACTAACCACAAACTACCGTATACTGACCGTGAAATCAAGGATACCTAGCCCCGTCGAGGACCTCACCATGTTCCTTTCTCTAAGGGACCTCAACCAAACCTTGAGCAGACCCCGGGCAATTTCACGTTGGCAAGCCCCGGCAGAAGTCAGCGAATAGTGCGTGCTTTCCCCAATACCGTTCAAAATAACAAACGGTCCGAACTCTTTGCGCTCAGCAATACCCTCTCCTTCGATAATGTTTTGCATGCTTACCTTTCGCTTGTGTCGTATTTCCCTTCTTCAATGCGCGCGGCCTTCGCAACGATGGTGTCTTTGATGGTCATTCCCTTCCCAACGGTGACCATCATTGCTCTTTCGATCTCGGTACGAATCACGCCCGCTGAAGCTTCGGTGTCTTGGTCCGTCAAAGCGATGCTCTCGGACTGCATACGGTCCAGCTGTTGCTTGATGTCCGCCAGCATGGGCAAACCCAAGTCCTGTTTGGAGTATAATGTGCGGATGAAACATGGTCAGCCACGAGTCCGAGCTAGGGCAGGGTTCCTAGCCCCAAGTTGGAGGGACCTAGGCGGAAAGATTATGTCTATTTACTGTAATCAGGATACATACTACAGCAGCAGTCAGGTACAGTCTAGTCTTTGGTCGTCAGGGGATATCCGGAGTGCCGGACCCGAGTTGACCGTGGTTGTCCGCTTAGACCATAAGTCTCCGCTACACAATACAGTCATCTGGTGTACGTAGCCAGCACACACAGCAGTATAAGCACGATGCTAGGTTTCAGACTCTATTAAGAAGAATGCCGTGAAATCAGGGGCGCGTTTGGGGTAACGAATACTGCTGTTTTATTCCGAGGCCATCTGTTTTAATACCGTACATATCCTTATGTCTACACATCACAAGAATTCGCCTAACAACGACTGGAAAGTTTACCTCCCCAACTGAGCATCGCTGGCCGTGTTCAGTTAACTAGTACCTACATTGGCGGCAAGCTGATACACAAGCTACACGCTAGAGCCTTTATCGCGCAATCCCTGGTATAGCTGCGGGCAACACGGCGAGTCAAGGAATCGCGACCTTAAGGTGCGATTGGTTTTCGGTTTCGGCCGGGAAACAAAACCAAGAACTTCCACCTGCAGGACCTCAACCACTGGGGCATCACGTTCGGGCACGATTCTTCGTCTAAACCGTTGGCAACACAATACGAGTGTACGCGACACGTGCATGTGCCTAGGGTCCTAAAACAAAAGTGCCCACCACAACTGTTCTGCACTGGTGCCGTCTGGACTACTGGCACTGTTTGCAAAACTCCTACTGCGGAACTATCCTCCGTTGATGCACCGAATTAACACCACATTTTCCTGCTGTTGGGCGCGTCGACAGCAAAGCCTCGAGCGAAAACCACTCGAGCATCTGCTCTACGACACCACCATCTCGACGACTACTGCTGTTATGCTTGCTAGGAGCTCTGCTGTGCGTTCTTCACTACGGATCGTAAATATTAAGACTCGGGCCCCGAGCGACAGCTGTGCGGCATAAGCCTCGCGAAAACTGCCGCACTCCTCAGGAGCTCTGGTGTACGTGATTCACGTCGGATCGTGAGCCGCATGCCTCGGACCCCAAAACACCCGTGTACGACATTAACCCCAAACCAACAGCTCCACTGCAACTGCAGTTAGGAGACCTGTTGCCCGGAACGAAAACTCCACGAGGGACTGCTGTTGATCGGAAGCGTCGGACACAGGGCAACTGCGACACGGCATCAGCTTCGTTACAAGAGCCGCTCTGCTGCCGGTAGGACCTCTGATTTTCATGTTCAAGACCCTGCACCCGATGTGGTTTAGTTGTAGTTCAAATACTGCTGTTTGCGCCGAAAGCCGACGTTTGGCCGACTGCGGATACCTATCAAGACAGCTCTATGAAGTACTAATGTATAGCACCTAAATGGGAGACCCTGACAACAACAGCAGCAGCAACGTCACCAACGCTATCAACGGACTCAGCACGTTCGACGGCAACAACCCTTCAACTTCAGAAACTGTCACTAAACGTTGCGGCAGTGCTCAGCGTAACGTGCAGAGACATCGCGAGTATGACCAAGGGGACGACTACAGTAGTTGACTTGTGTACATATACGGATGTTGCAACGGAGCTATGCCGTATGTCAGCCCGGTGTTTCCCTTGCCTGCCCCTCTTAGATCGAGGGGCTACAACTAGTAAATATAATAGTTGCGTGTTCAGCTTGAGCGGAGCAGGCGAAGTGTGTTCTGCACGTACGGAGAGACGAGTTCATATAATTGATTTGGTCCATGCGGCTCCTTTGAGAAGTGAGTTGAGATGCGGGCAGCATCGAACGTAACTACCAAGGTGGTCGTGGGTTGCGTAGACGAGCCTATGTCTAGCACAACGCTTCCAAACCGATAAGCCAACGGTGTGGCGGTGGGGTTTTAGAGAGGGGAAGGTGTTTTGTTTTCCCACCCCCCCCCGCCCGAGGTTGGGTTGGCGTCGGTTGGCAACGACGCTGTAAAACACGCCTCTCAATGCGTGAGCTCGACAACCAGGGTGTCGTTTGTTTTGTTATTTTTTTGCGGTCACCCACGCTGGCGGTCTTGTTAGATCATTTGTGCGGGGGTGATAGCACAAGGGGAATGATCGTATCACGTAGTGTGTATATGGTAAGGCATCCACGAGGCAGATACGTAGTGATTCCCATTGGTGTCTCTGGAAGTGGCCACACCAGAAATTAAATCAATTCATTGGAGGCTGTCGTCCATATGCAAGTCCGCCTCACAAGCGGTTCTTGGCAGGATGCAGCTCACCCTCCATGCGACTCGCCCAATACCTCACGGCGCTTCGCGCTTGGTGCAAGCAATGTCTGCCTGGTTGGTGAAAACCCAACATGCTCCGTCCCGGCATTGTAGGGATGCGAGGGTCTATGGTCATACGACTACGGCCGTGCACGATATGAGTACACCCCGCCCGTCCTCTTGAGAGAGTCAGCAGAGGGGGGAGGAATGCCACAGCGAGTCAATGGGATGGACCAGTCAAATAATATTACCCTTGTCGCTCTCATCGCCGCCTGTAACATCCCACGCGGCCACACTCGTGCGAACATGCTCAGGCCTTCTCGCACCTTTGCACAGCAGTGCGCGACCTCACTCCTGCTCCTACTGCAGATTTCGTAGCATGTCACTCACTATGCCTGAACTGTGGGTTTGGACAGTGAAACAAGAGCCAATACGAAAACGAATACTTCGGTTTTGTTTGGAGTCAAAGCAGACGAGGATAATGCCAAGTCAGAAGCACACGCCACGAGCCCTGCGATTGACTCAAACCACGGTGTACCTGTTTAAGCCAAGTACATCAAGTTATAAGTTTGTTTCGCATAGCGTCTTAGTTTCACACGGCGCCCTACTTTCGCACGGGGGCGAGCAAACAAATCGGGGACGAAGGTTGCACAAAGTCGTATTTCGCCGAAGGGTCTCAGCATGCGATGGAAATAAGTAATGGGGAGATAAACAAAAAAGGACCGCACAAACGTGTGATGACGCACAGGGGTGTCTAGCCCTAACCCTACCCTATTTTCTACTGTGTGTATGTGCTCTATCATTTTCTGCGTGCGTGGCGGAGTATTATCGACGATCTGTCCCTTCCACCAGTTTCCTCTGATAGACTTCCATATTTTGCGCAGTGGTGCGCCAGCTTCGGACAGGGGTTTGCTACGAAACAAAACAAGAACGAAAATATGCCATTGACTCACAGGGGTCCTTCGTTTCGCACAGCAGTGCCCTAGTTCCGCAAAGGAGCGTGTTGACCAAATGAAAATGAATATTACTGATTTCGAAAAGGATCACACTGCCACACGAAACTAAAGGGTGCCACTCAAAATCTCCCAGGTACACGTACTAAATATGCCCACACTTTTTGGTCTTCAACTGGCTTTACTTTAGCTGTTTTAGGGATTGCTTAAGACACGTTGTAAAGGATGACATATGACCTAAAACCTCGGGTTTGATCGTGTGATGGAAACTTAAACTCCAGGCCGTGTCGGTGCCAAGTCAGAGGTCTGCATCCACACGGTATATCCCGCCGTGCGCTACGCAGTGCAGCCTAAGAATCCTCTTCACAGACAATAGCCGCCGGGTGTTGCGCAGTCGGTGGTGTGTGTGCGCTGATCGCGTGAACGTCCGTATAAGAATGCCTGGCCAGATTAGCTCATGATCTAAGCAAAGCTGTAATTTTTGCTCTTTTGTCCCACTCGACATTGTTTGGGCCACACGCTGCGGCAATCGCTCCAAATCCCAAGACCCACATCCCTTATCATGGCCGTGATTCGCTTGCCTTCGTTCTTGTTCATGGTGGCCTGTAGGTTCGATAGGCACTGACCGTCGTAACGCTGGCGTGATCGGCCATGCGACACCTGGTTGTGTCACAAGGATTTCTCTTGAACAGGACGGTTTGAGTTCGTTTTATTAGTTCAAATTGTAGTCCTCCCGTCAAACCAGTATCGAAAACTACTCGGGGGGGAAAGCGTTCACTTCTTGCAGAGGACGTACGTGCTAGTAACTACCCCTTGCCTACACCATATCTGCATTTCTTTCACTAGTCCTGTGGGTAATATTATGTTAGATTATTTTTGCTCGTCCAGGCTCTTCTGCTGATTGTTTCACATTGCAGCAGTACATACCCATTGCCTACATATTCAGCACGATCGCGGGATGTCGTTAGCCACATTAAAATTTAATTAACATCTCCAGTCTGTTTCGAAGAGACACCCCGCGTCGAATATATCATGCTTTTTCCATCCCGTGTATTGTCTTCGCCCTCTTCTGGTTGTTATATCTCCTTGCTATTTATAGTCGTAACTCAGAGCATGTGACAAGGAAGCGCGGGTGTTGAATACGCAATGTAAACTACGTCCGATTAGCCCTGTATGTATGCATGTATGCTCGAATCCTGTATACTGGATGTATGCGAGTACTGTTATTTAACAGTAGTGCATCTTGCACAATCCAGTTACATCCATCGTCATTCGATGGAAGAAATAAACCGTCTGCGGAAATGGAGTGGGAATATCTGCCCCAACAGTGAAGTGCTGTGTTCCAACGTCGGGATGAGAATATCTGAGCAGACAGTGGGATGATAATATGTGAGAAGACAGTGGAATGAGAATAGTCGGAACTGTGCACACAAGCAGTAGCAGTGGGATAGGAAATACTCTAGGTTGATTCGGCCGGCTCAGGATGCTGGGGCTTGGAAAGACTCTAGGTTGGTTGAGCCGCCTACAATGTACCCCTTAGTCCATTCGAGGGCGCAAATAGCTACTACTGTAGGTCAGGAACATTCACTATTTGGCGACGTCCGCTGTCATAGCCGGTCATCACCGGTCCAATGGCCGCTCATTGACGCGGTTGTGAACGGTTAATACCGCGGTCAGCCATGAGCGGTCATGACCACGGCCACCCAAGGCCATGGACGACCACGACCGCGGCCAGGACCATGGGGGCGGTCATGGGTGGTCATGGCATGGCGGACCGCGGTTATGGCCGCTGATGACCTCTCGTGAGCGCGGCCATGAGCGGCCACATGAGCGGTCATAGCCACTTTCACGATCGGCCCAACGAATGTAGATCATTATTGGTTTATTTCGTGGGGCATATTTATGGCGGTGTTCCGCCTTTTTTTCGCGATTTATCCAAAAAAAACGTCTTCAAACAAACACAACGCTTGCCGCATTGCGCTGTAAACTATCTGCCACTACAGTATAATTACTGTAAAGGTCTTGGACACGATTTATTGATCCAGATGCCTGATCCGCAGAACCTTGAATATGTATACACCTAACAAGAAACAGGCTAATAAGGAAGCCAGACTGAGATTTTAGAGGAAAATGATAAACTCAGGAGTCGTTATCTTGAAATTAGTACAGAAAACGCCTTCTCTCAAATAACAAATCCAGTCTGGATCAGATTTTCTGTTTCTTGTTACAGGGGTCCGCATATGAGATAGACCTGTTTTTTTGTAAGTATGCCGATACCTTGACTGAAAGAACGAAGGCAACAAATCACACGCCGTTTGTGTCCAACGGTGCCGTGAGTGAAAATGAAAATTCGCGTTTGCGTCTTTTTGTTTTTCGTGTCATTTTTGTTTAGTATTCACCTTCGAAGGCAGATTTCGTATGAGATTCCAAATGGCCAATTTGCAATGCACTTATTTTCCGAAGGCTATGAAAATCACATTCTGGACAAGCAGATATTCAAAATATAGTCACGGAGAATTGTGGTGATAGGTTTTACGATCATCATGCAACTTGTTTTGGTGAAACATACCTGGTATTCATTTTTGATGGCGCTGAAAAAAACTCCATTTTATGTTCGTTCACATTTCAACGTACAATTCTACAATCAAGCACGTCGTCGTCGAACCTCATGGACGGCTGCACCAGGTCAATGGAAACCAAGCCGCGTACCGGACTCGTACGACAGAATGTTTCGTAGTTTTGTGACCACAGAACTAGCACCTCTCTAGCATGAAGAGTCGGCACAGACACTCTGGGTGTGCTGGATGTCGCGTGGATGTCGACGGGTATAGAAAGGGCGGTTTAATGTGAAGAACACACAGACATCCTTTTCAGAAACAGCAGTATACATTGTTGGCCAAACGGGAGGCCGGCGAACATGCACGGAACGTTCCCCAGATGAAGTTATAGTTGAGAAGTACACGTAGGCATGAGCTTTGTTTTCTTCATTTTGTTGCCATCGTACTCGTCGTACTAATCATGGTCGCCCTTATTTTATCTCTCCTCGATGGTTGTAACTCAGGATCCGGGGTATGTTCCTGTCTAAGGGCCATTCCTAACGAACAAAAACAAATCACGATTCGTGACGTTTTGGCATGACAAAATATCACGATTCGTGATGTTTCTTTCCTAACGAAAATTGGTGCTTTTTCGTCACGTTTCGTGATATTTTAAAATTATAAAGAATCCGATATTTTCAAACCAACGGTATTTGAGGGTGGGGCCAACTCTCGCAGGTAGGTCACGGCCAGGCTGTGCCGGGCCGACCGCGCCCGACCCGGCCCGTGATTCAAACCATGGGCAGAGGCCCGACACGGTCTGTGATATTCAAACCTCACGCGCCGTCGGCCAGGCCAGGTCCGCGCGAGGTTCCCATCTCGCTGACATGTCGTCTGCTCTGCCTGGCCCATGAGATTTTCAGATTATTTTTGCTTTTTCTTCACACTGTGTCTCCGCCTCCTCGAGATTTCGAGGTCACAGCATGCTCGTTACCCCGCACCCAGCAGTGTCTTTAGGTAGCCACTCGCTGTCCACAACCTGCGTACGAAGCAGGGCCTGGCATGCCCCTATACCGGCCATCGGATACCGTTGGTGTCGGGTGGGTTACGTAGTGCCTTGATCAGGCGTATTTTGAGCCACGACAAATGTCGTGAATCGTGATTTTGTTTTTTTTTAAGAAATTGTAAAAAAATTGGCGTCATGAATCGTGAGGTTTTTGTCGTGAATCACGACAAAAAAAATCACGATTCACGACAAAAACCTCACGAATCGTGATTTTTTTTGTTCGTTAGGAATGGCCCTAAAAGAACATGTGGCGCTGCTGCGCCTCACGGCACAGACACTGGGTGTGCTGGATGTCGACGGGTAGAAATGACGGTTTAATATACCTATTTGAAACTCGAGCTTATGCCTTATGTCCTTCCAAAGGGAAGAGTCAGGCCATTGAATATTTGGCACTATAGAGCCACATTTACCGCAACGTCTAAAACTCAGCATATGCCATTTTTTTTTTAAACGGTGGATCTTTTACGAAGGACACTGACATAATTTTCCAGGATTTATTCTTCTTTTGGGCTTTCCACTTTCAGCAGCACGCGTTCGTGATGAGGGACTTTTTTGTGTTGTGTGCTCGGAGAGTGCACACCAGGCTTGAGCACGTGCAGGTGCTGGCATAGTCAAAGCAAGTGAAGGCAAAGCTTGAGGGCCTGCTGGGCCGGGCCCATCACGGAACGAGGTGGCAGCGCTTGGGGCGCAGGGGCCGTCCGGACCCAACACACCATGCGCACGCTCACCACCCGTAACCTGGGCGTTGGTGCACGGCATGTCTGTGCGCAAGCCCAGCGGCTGGCGCACACCGGCCCCGGTGTTGAATCCGGGAAGGCGGGGAGGAGAACCGTAGCTGTTGACGCTCGGACGTAGACCGATGAACTGGGGTGACCTCGGCTGTGCGGGATAACCCTCGCCGGTGGCAGCACGCCTGCTGTTTTGGCAGCCTCCTGGTAGCGGGTCCATGCTCGTACTATGGGCAGTTTGCTCGGGCGTAGGCCGTAAGTCGAGGGTAGTTGTGCTGCTGCCCTGTGCTGCTTTGCTTTTAGTCCTGTGATGCTTGTGCCCTGCTGTGGTGCTTCGATTGTAGGATAAATTGCTGAGAAACTTCCCACCAAGTAATAAAACTTATGTACTTGCTCGAAAAAGTGACCAAGTACATATTTTGAGAAGAGCCAAATATCACGCTGGTCGCTATGTCGAAAATAAGCGCCTATTTTGGCGACGTTTGAAACTCGATATGACCTTTTTTCGGGAAGAACCATATGTAAGCTCCTATTTTGAGTTTCAAATAGCTCTAATGTGAAGATCATACATACTTAATAAATATGTGTGGTTATTTGGTGACCAAATACTTTGTATCTCTCTAGGATTGAAGAATCGGCAATCGGCACGACACTGGGTGAGCTGTGAACCGTCGGGTGGAAATAACGATTTAATGCACCAGCCGTATAATTGCACGTACGTGCTGTGGGCTGTTAGAACTGCACGTACTTTTGCACCATATTTACCCTTGCTCCCACCCGGACCTGATCCCACCCGGATCTGATCCCATTTGGCACCCTGCTCCCACCCACAAGGTGCAGAAATATAACCAGTCCTCCGCAGGAGCCGCCGGAGGCCCACCTGGCACCTCGATCCCAATTGGTACCCATGTAGGCCATACATATCTACAACAACTCCTGCTATACATACAACCGTATTGAATGTACGTGCAGATTCGTTAGACTCGCACGTACGTTCAAGTTCTCCGGAGCCGGGTTTAATGTGAAGAACACACACACACGCGTGTGCGTGTATTAAGTGTATTTGATTTTTATCGCGAGGAGGGTTCAACACGTTCTTCCCTCGTCGACTCGCGTCGAGTTGTGTGTACACCCACATGCTATCTGTGCATAATAGGCGCCCTCGACAGTTTACGAGTAGTCGGTGTCATTTCAGGATAAACGTATCAAATCTACCTACGAGTATACGGATGTTGTGGAGCTGAACTGCTGTATGTAGTATGTAGTAGGTCGGATCGTGGCCCCGGGATTTATCCTGCACCCTCGCTATCTAGAGAGGGGTGTAAATTAAAACCTCTAGAGTATATATAGTACATGACTGACTCTCTACCGAGGACGGTGGGCTGCCCTGAAAAGTTCGACCTCCTGCCAACAATATGTAACGCATCTACGAGTAGGAAAAACAAACCCTGATTGTTGCTGTTCTTCTCACATAAACTTAGTACGAATATGTAGTGGGATAATTACACTCATAAGTAAGGGGGACTGCATTATTATTAGTATTGGTAAAATTGTCAAAAGTACTCAAGGGAGAATTGATAAGTATACTTGCATGCGAATTATGTTGCTGAATTAAGAGCTGCACACCAGGGCATTAATTAGGTGTTGCGCTGTTGCGTTGGCGCAACATTTGGTCAAAACAACCGTTTTGCGCAACAGTCGCCGCGAGGCTGGTTGCGCGCAGCGCACCACGCGTTTTTGGGCGCGCAACATTTTTCGCCGCAGGCGAAACCATTTGTTGCGCGTTTGTTTGTCGCCGGAGGCAAGGCTTCTTTTTGGGGGTCGTTTTAAGCCGCAATTGAACATTTTTTAGGCCCCTTGTCCTATTCGCCATTCGCCATAGTAGTCGAAAACAAAAATTAGGGACCGGTTTTTGTTATTCTCCGTAGGCTCTTATTCTCTTTGAGGCACTTTTTTCTATTCACCGTAGCAACAAGGGTGCACAAAAAAAAGTTATCGACACCACACACCCCCCCCCCCTATATTGAGGGAAGAAACCGGACCGTTGTGATCCCAGAAAACAATAAGTCAAGTTTTTTTTTATTCCCCCCCCCCCCCCGACCAGCGAAAAAAAAATAGGGGGGGTCTCTAAAACCAAGTAAAAAAGGGAACAAAAAACGAAAAAAAAATGTTTTTTGCTCATTTCGTCCTGTGATCACAGCGATCCGGTTTGTTTTTCATTCTGACCTTCCTAGGTGTGTGGTGTCGTTTTCTTTTTTTTTTGTGCGCCCTTGGCGAGGCAAACAAATTGGCGTTTATTTCCGAAATTGTTTTGAGGGCTTTTTTGCGTTCATAGATCGATTCTTTTTCGCCTCCGGCGGTCCTCCGGGGGCCCTCCCGGGGGGCCCTCCGGGGGTCCTCCGGGTGCGCTCTCGGGGGGCCCTCCGGCGGTCCTCCGGGTGCGCTTCGGGGGGCCCTCCGGGGCCCCCTGCGGGGGACTTGCGCGCCTGCGGCGCGTAACACACCTTGCGTCGCATCAGACGCCGAACCACTAATTAATGCCCTGCTGTACATTGTCAGATGGCAAATGGAATAATAATAATATTATTAATAAAGCAACACCAAATAAATGTATTACGCGTATATGTAATCAGCATTTGATCGTACAGCAGCAGTGCTTAGTACAGTGCGGGCCCGCTGTTAAGAAACGTTAATTTGGCTTCCAGGCTCATAGTCTTATTTCGTATGCCCTCACCAGCAACATTTACGGCATTTCCTATATATGATGATTCTTATTTTTCTCGACTTAAATTGTAGGTTTTCCAGTGTTTCTTATTTATTATTTATATATGCCGCGAGAACCACATATCACGTTGATATTGTTCAGGTGTAGAGGTCAGCCGCAACCGACGAGTGCGGCACTACCACACTGTAATACCTTGGATATGAGGGTACTCTCTTGACCTCCCCAATCAACAAACCTGTACTGTAACTCAATCAAGCCTGCCATACACTCTACGCATAACAAGTATAGACTAACACGTACGCGGATCAACTCGCCCCCAACTAAGATGCAAGCTCCGCGTTGCGGACATTCAGAGTCAGCGCCCGTCCCGACCTCCTCACCCCCTCCTGTTGCCCAATCTCTAGCAGCACCCACGCCCCAACAGCGGCGCCCTCATCCGTACTGTACGACTCCAACGGAAACTTGAAAGTGTTCGTGATTCCATCAGCATGGAGCATGACGCGGTAGTTATACCCACACCTATTAATAGACCTCAGGTGTGCTCGACGTACGTATTTTTTCTTTTCCTACCAGGGGACATTTCACTTGTGATGGAAACTGTAGAAAACAAAACTGTCGGGGAAAAAATAAAAACGAAGAAAACAAAATAATGTCGGCTGTGATGAGACTTTTATGACTTTACAACGAGTACTTGGTTTACATTTCTGTACGGTACTCGTACATAGCACAGCTGGAAGGTTTTAACGTCTGGCGTTTCTTAGTCGGTTTCACACTCCGGAGCGACCTCATTTCTTAAATTGGATGGAACGACAATCACTGCTGTTTCTTGTATAGCAATTTCTTATTTCGTTGCCCGGTTTGAGCTGTCTTTCTTACACGCAATTTCTTATTTTTTCTCACAATCTCAGCCTCTGTTCGTTAACAAACTATTTATCAAATGCGGGCCCCCACTGTAGTACCCGTTCTTACAAACACGTGTGTTATACTTGGTATGGTATGATAGTTTACCGGTCGTAGATACAAATTATAGAATCCATATTATTGATACAGCAGTAAATCAAGACTTTAATTACTAATATTCTGCGTACGACGTACAGTAGTACTTGCGCGTTCGTGTACTTACAATAACTGCTGTAGTTTATCAGGCACAGTACCTGCCCGCTCATTAGAAACCAGAAGTCGGGCTTAGGCTGACTTTCTTATATGAGAAAGGGGTGTGTCCCACACTAACTTCAGTATAATAGCTGTCGACTTTCTTATTTCCCCGGTAATGTTTAGGCTGAGTTTCTTGTGGGACACTTTCTTATGAGAGGGCCGGTAGTGTATTTAATCGACTAAGAAATCCATAAATCATACTGCCCCACGGACAGACAGGGGAGACACTTATACTCGTAAACCTATTAAATGACATGGTGGTGGTACAGAAGTAGTACGTGCAGCCTTTGTATTCCTCACCTGAGTGATGGCTTCCAGCTTTCGCTCCGCATCGATGAGTGCCTGCTTGATAGGGTTGCTTTGCTTGAACATGGCGTCTCTAATTCGCCGTGGAAGTTTCGGAGGGCCGCAGCGGCCGACCAGGGCCTTTACGTTCTCGAGTACGCTCTTGAGCTCCAACAGCTTGGCGTCCAGTCCGGCTTGCTCGCTGAAGTGCCCCCCGACATCATCAAGTGTGCCCAGAACGTTTTGCAATCGTACCGCTATTCGTGCCACCTCCACCTCACACTGTTTGGCTTCTTTCGACATATCCAGTACCCTTATAGCCGTGCCAAACGCAAACGCTGCCAGTTGCTCGGCCATCAGTTATTTACCTCGTTGCGGGCGCTATTAATAGTATGCTTTCGTTCCTCTTGTAATCTCAGGACATACATCTACATAATAAGCGCATAGGCTACTTGGTATGTTCTAGGAGTCCTTTTGAGTTGTGAAGTTCAAGCTTGCACGCTTATTTGATATTTGCATGCCCACGGGTTGACGTGTGGCCTTTGTATTGCTTCGAATTCCACGCGCGTTCTAGGGGCGGTCTACGAGTATTCGGAATTAGTGGGAAGGGGTCGAGTACGTATACTCGTACGTACGAGTAAACTCATGAATTATAATTATTTTAGGGTACTAGCCAAACATAGGTATACCTACGCACTTTGAGCCATTTATAGGTACATTGCGTAATGTACCCCGGAAAAGGCTTCCTGGCTAGAGGTGGGCACCGGGAGGCGAAAAAAAAAAAACGAAAACCGGATAACGAGGCGTTATTATCAAAACAAAAAACCGGATAAAACCGGTTTTTTTCAGCCGGTTTTAACCGGTTTTCCGAAAACCGGTCAAAACCGGATGGTAACGTGAAACACCTCCAAATCATTGAAAATGACGGCATGTTTGGGTGAAAAACGTGCTGTTTACATGTGGATTCCGAGCCACAACCACAGCGCACGGGGTATGATAGCGTGATTTCAAGGTATAAAACGTTGTTGTGAAGAAGACATTGCCGGTGCACAGGTACTAATATACGTATACCTACTGGTTACTATTAATAGGGCGTTCTTCGCGATAACTTGCTTCCTGTCTTTTTTTCCTATGCCTTGCAGATCAGCGTATTCGGAGGGCTTTCCTGCGCACGCTCTAACTACACTAAAACCAAGTCAAAATATCCACACTAATTTCAAGATAAAAATCCCCACTAATTTTTAATATATTTTGTTTTCGGACTAAAATCAACTTTTTTTTTAAAGAGTCCAAAACAAGTGAAAGTATATTATACAGTTGTCGTACGTGCAAGTTTTGTATACCTTGGTATGGTATATGTTTTGATATATGACAACTATAACACGTCAGCAGAGCATCTGCTGTTTAGAGCATGGTTGATGCACACACTTACACATATGTATGCATGATACCATATACCAGGTATAACACTACTACTGCTGTGTGTATCCTATTATTATTATTAATAGTACTGGTGGTGGTTTCATTCGGTAGAGAAACAGTGAAAAAATTGTCTGGTCTTATCCGGTTTGTATCCGGTTTTATCCGGTTTTTATCCGGTTTTATCCGGTTTAAAACCGGTTTTTATACGGATAAAATCCGGTTTTATCCGGTTTTATCCGGTTTTATCCGGTTTTATTCGGTTTTTTCCGGTTTTATCCGGTTTTCGGTTAACCGGTTTAAACCGGCAAAAAAAAGCGGTTTTTTTTTCTAAACCGGCTACTCGTACACGCCTGCTGGGTTTCCAAAAACCCGTTTAAACCGGTTTTTTTTTTACCGGTGCCCACCTCTATTCCTGGCCCGCCTGATATTGGGCCTGCGCTCCATTGTATCTACAAATGGCTCAAAGTGCGTCGTGGGTAAACCTATTATATCGGCTACTCAATTTACGTGTCACCTATTTTTGTCTTCAAGTGTACCTATAAAGGGCTCGAACGATCCTTTTTTGGCAACTGAAATATAGACAGAGACGGTCACACCAAATGCCGGGACTGCCAACCAGCCGGCCGTACCTGTCAACCAGCTGACTGAACCGTACATTATCTTCACCCACGTTTGCTATGGAATGTTGTTCTGGACCACGCCAACGGTTGTGCAACTTGTACCCCCTTAACCGTATACTAATACTCTGTACACGTATATATACACCGAATTCGCTCCTACTCTATACTGCACTACAGTACGTATGTGTGTTGTACTTTCAGCATAACGGCATAGAAACACTCGTCATGTTGTTTCCCCGCACCGCGATCACACCCATTAAAGGCATGTGGCCCAAATGAATACTATCAGAAATGTGACCGCGGGCCTCCGGTAGTAGGACGGTCAGCTGGTTGACAGGTACGGTCGGCTGGTTGACAGCCCCGGCATCTGATGTGGCCGTCTGTCTATATTTCAGTTGCCAAAAGGTGATCGTTCGAGCCATTTATAGGTACACTTGAAGCAAGAAATAGGTGACACATAAATTGAGTAGCCGAGAATAGGTGCTCCTACGCACTTTGGGCGATTTGTAGGTACAATATTTTGTCATGCTTTTGATTGGTTGTTTGATTGTTGATTTGCTTTATTATGTTTATTTTCTATTTTTTTTTCCTTTTCGATTTTTTCTTTTCTGTTTTCTCATTTTTTCTGTTTTTTTTTCTCTTTTTTCTCTTTCATGCACCTGGATTGCTAGCAGGGTAGGTCTTGCCTGTCGTGTATGGCATTGCATTGTCTGCTCTGCTTACTGCACCGAGCGTAGTATCTCTGTGTCGTAGTTTTGTGACCACAGAACTGGTACCTTTTTAGGATAAATAATCGGCACGGACACTGTTAGCATATGGACGTTGAGATAATGACGCGTGTGTCGAGGCTCTGTCTCTACGGAGAGAGATGGCAGAGGTGGCACCGAAGTGTCTGCAAAGATCACTTGTGTAGAAGAAGAAAAGTCATGGTTTGAATAGGCGCTTATGTGGCCATAATGGAAAGAAGATTGACCTCAGGGAGATCAATAGAAAAGGAAGAAGAGAAGAAGAGAGAAGAAGAGGGAAGCGGAGTAGAGTGATCGAGGTGGGCGGTGCCTGCACCTGATCATCCCGGTACAATGCCCATGCTACGGGCAGTTACATTCTACCGTAGTTGGTACTGTTCCCTGTAATGTTCTCTACAATGTTATAGGAACATTATAGCAACGTTCTCAGCATCGTTCCTGATGAAGATGCTTGGGTCATACAATGTGGCGCACTACGAGTAAGACAAACTCGTAATCTATCCGCATATTGTAATTCCCCGAATATCTAGACTAAGATACTCATATACTCGTATCAGTGCGTAGTGACTGCACATCACAATAGATACGTATGGATCTCAACGTCCATATGCTAACACGCCCCCGTGATGAAAGTCAGTAGCAAGAGTAATGCCTACGGTGTAGAAACCTGATACTCAAAAATCAAATGAACGAGTGAAGAATGAAAGAATGGTACAACATATTCAGTCCTGCGCGAATGCAGCGGCAATATGGAAAACAGTAAACACAAAGTTCACTACATATTCAGTCCCGTGTGATGACGGTGACAATATGGTTGTACTCATGTCGGAAAAGCTAATCGTAGTTGTGCATGACTACTGAGTCATAGTGCACGACACTGAGTCAAAACCTACAATGAAAAGCGTAGAAAGTTATCTGCTGTACTTGCAACCCGCCCCCTCAATTGAATGCTACAATGATAGAGCTACGGAAATGGTACGTAATCTTGCAGAAACAAAGAAAGTCGGTGGGTGTGTACCCAGACAAAAATAGCAATGACCTACTGTATGTACCAGTACGTGTGAATACTCATTTGTCCAGCAATCAACATGGGATAGTTGAAGAGACAATTGATAAAACTGAGACGTGTGTCCAGTGTGGAGTATAGACGTGCGTACGTACTCATATGAACCCTACAGAGCAGTACCTGGTGTAAGCAAAGTCAAAGAAGAAAACAAATCGTGGTGTGAATACCAGCGATGTATACTCTAGAAAAGAAGCGTCAACCCGTATGATGGGTGTGTTCAACTCGCCCCCTGAATAGATACCTAGAGTAACATGAAATCCAAGTAGAAACTGATGACATTCGTCAAGTACAGCGAAAAGTGCACTGTTCAGTTGTGTACATGTTTGTACGTACGTACTTGTAATATATCTACAAGTAACGATAGTACAGCAATAGACTACGTTGGGCGCAATCGTATCGCAAAATCGATGCTGTGGTGTTGACCAGCGAGCAAAATCCTAGCAAAGAAAGCGTAAGAAAGTATCTACTGTACCTATGTACGCCCCCCCCCAATGGATCCTAGGACAAGAAATCGAATGAGATCGAAAAGAAAACGTGTGGACGTATACTCGTACAGGTATGTGTCCAGCTACATACTGATATGTGTGAAATACATTCAGCATTGTGAGTGAGTGTGTATTTAGGATACGTACTCAAAGAAAAGAAAGCTGTGGAAAGCTAAGGAACAACCGATAACAAAAGGCAGATGTGTGTATCCGTGACGGCATACAGCAGTGCTCATCATGTGTGATCTTGCGTAGAACGTACTCGTGTGAAAATACTCTACGTACAACAAAGCCAACAGAGGGAAAGTACAAAAAGATACACCCCCCACCAAAACCAAGGTAAAGAAGAGACGCAAGGAATGCGCATGATGATGACGATCGTGATCGTCGTTCTCCTAGCTGGTGTCGCGGAGACCTTGTTGAATATGTAGTAGTAGTGTTGAAAATAAGTGGTGCTGCTGTTGATGATCTTCTGCAGGTTGTCTTGTTGTGAAGAACTACAGTAGTCGAAGCATAGCAGACCGAAAGATGTACGTGTAGATGAAGATGGCTGTGAGATGATGCTGATGGCGATGAAGAGCTGACGAAGTGGTGAAGACCTGTCCCCGTAGTCAGTCCGTAGCGATGTGCTGCGCCGTGTGGCTGTTGTTGTTGTTGGGTTGGACCGCGTTTTATGCGGCGTAATAGCAAAAAATCTATCCCCATATTGGTAGCAAGCATGCAACAAGAAAGTGTGGAACTCCTTCTTTGCTTTGGGAAAAATGAGCAAATCCCCCCAGAGTAGTGTTCACGTTTCAGCTCCGATGTCGCCGAATACGTAGCTGGTCCCAAATGCGATGGAGATGGCGATGGCTAGCTGCTTGATGAACGCTTTGGTGGTGGTGCTGTGCAGCTAAACCCTGGTGAGCTCGCAGATGCGCAGATGTTGATCCTCCGACCCTGAAAGAAGAACTTGAAAAGCAAACTTTGAATGAAATTGCTGCAGATGAGCTGAAAATGCTGTAGAAGTCGTAGGACTGCTGTTGGTGTACTAGTCGTAGGTGCAGATACCTTCTCGAAGCAGTGATGTTGCAGCCCTTGCAGCAGTAGTCGAAGTAGATGTAGATCCTGGTGATATAAACTGAAGAAGTTGCGAAGATGAAGCGCTGAGGATACCTTCTGTAATCAACAAAGATGATGATGGCGAAGCTCAGCAGCTATCGCAGGTGGCAGATGAAGAACTTGAAGTCCCTCGTATGATGTTGGAGTGATGCTCATACAGCAGTAGTCGAAGTAGACGTAGAAGCTGATAGTAGCAGATAAACCGACAGGAGTTCTCTCCCGTGGCAGGCTAAGTTGCCGAATGCATCAACGGCCTGGCTGCGTGATGCAACGCTGGTTGGCCTTTTCCCCCATATGGAATGGAGATGGATGCTGATTTTTCCTTCGAGTCTGAATTCGTATTTCCGCGTGAAAGCGTGAAATCGTTGCTGGAAAAGGAGGCCTTGAGTCTGAATTCGTGCTTTCGCCTAAAAGCGTGAAGCCGATGCTGGAAAAGGATAGTAGGAGGTAATCCCCCGTTGCTACGCTGGGTAGCAGATTCGTCAACGACCTGGCTGTTTGATTCAGCACGTGTAGGTCTTCTCAGCAATGCTGAGGATAAATCTATTTGTACGTACTTCGTGCTTAGTAACTCGAAGAAACGGTTTTGATAACGGCCTCGCGCGTTCAACTAGCGTGAAACCGGCTCGACACTAACTTTAGTGGTGATGGCACAAAAAACAGGGGCCTTGTAACGTTTCTTCATGCTTTACAGCGTGGAAGTAGCGCGGAGCTAGCTTCGCGTGTGATGAGCAGAAATGGTTTCGTGACTTGTTTCGCGCTTACAGCTTCAAAGTATCATAGTATCGAAAACATAGCTTTGCGTGTGAAGTTACAAAAAAATAGTCGGTGGCATATTTTTTTGCAATTCCAGCGTGAAAACTTGTTGATTGTACGGGTACAAGTTTCGCGCATAAAAGCGTGAAACTGGACTCATTACTCGTACGTGCTACCCGCATAAAAGCGTGACAGCAGTCTCCTTACCTGCCTCGCGCGTAGAAGCGTGAAAGCAGTACTCCTTGTAGTAACCCTGTTGAACGAAGTTGATGAAAATCGATGATGAGAGTCGATGTCGATGCTGTCGGGTAGATGATAATCTTCTGGTTTTTGGAGCAAAAGCCGTATTCCTCCGCAGTGGAAAACTTGAAATTTCTTCGAATGTAGAACGTGACGCGCTCGCCGGGAGACGTCGTTCCGTGGTGCCAGTCGGTGCGTAGACCAAAGTCGAGGCTCATAACCTGAAAGAATGACGCGTGTGTCGAGGCTCTGTCTCTACGGAGAGAGATGGCAGAGGTGGCACCGAAGTGTCTGTAAAGATCACTTGTGTAGAAGAAGAAAAGTCATGGTTTGAATAGGCGCTTATGTGGCCATAATGGAAAGAAGATTGACCTCAGGGAGATCAATGGAAAAGGAAGAAGAGAAGAGAAGAGAAGAAGAGGGAAGCGGAGTAGAGTGATCGAGGTGGGCGGTGCCTGCACCTGATCATCCCGGTACAATGCCCATGCTACGGGCAGTTACATTCTACCGTAGTTGGTACTGTTCCCTGTAATGTTCTCTACAATGTTATAGGAACATTATAGCAACGTTCTCAGCATCGTTCCTGATGAAGATGCTTGGGTCATACAATGTGGCGCACTACGAATAAGACAAACTCGTAATCTATCCGCATATTGCAATTCCCCGAATATCTAGACTAAGATACTCATATACTCGTATCAGTGCGTAGTGACTGCACATCACAATAGATACGTATGGATCTCAACGTCCATATGCTAACACGCCTAGGTCTGGCGGAAAGACGCCCTGGTCGGGTTTTGCGAACAAAGCTTGTTCGAGGTGACGTTTCCGGTAGTATACTCAGGGCCTCAGGTAAGGGGCTCAGACAATAAGCCGCCTACCGTACCGGGGCATGTTCCTTAGGTGAGAGATATTATGTACGTATTGGTATAGCACGTTGAAACCTTGACCATGGACCGTTCGAAACGAAGTAACCAATGAATGCAGGGAAACAAGAGCTCGCGCGGGGAGAAATGAAGCCGCTGCAAGCAATGCGGCTCCCGACAAAATTCACGATATACGCACACGGGGAAAATCAGCTGGACGGTAGAGCACAAAAGATTTGGTGTACATAGTGCGTGATACCCGGCGCGGCACCCGTTCAAATAACCTTCATCTAGAACGTGAATAGGAATGTCTACCTAACTGCACCGTGCAGCAAGAGGTAATACCAGGGCTAAAACAAGAATACGTCGACAAATAATATAATTACTCAAAATGAAAATATGAACCATTCTCTGATCCACTCCCGACGAAACACAGATATAAATGCCCGATTGGGCTCGATGTACGGGAAGTAGTGTCCCCAACCCTCGATGATAATGTGAGGTGGTTTTATCGCCGGCATAGGGGCTCGACGAAGGAGACCATGCGCGAAGAGATGTACCAAAACCACGATATAGGTGACAGAACAGATATGCTACGAGCGTATGTAAGCTATACCATTATGAAACGACAAAAACCTGAACGGAAAAGAGGAACTTGTAGAAACTGTTTTTTGCAGATGTCTTGTTCACTTTTGGCAAGCACCGGGCTCCTCGTACAAGACATAACTGACACTGGTTCCATGGTTACAACGCATCGACGGCGATTTGCTTTGGTGGGATAACTGCAGCGACGAACCCGCGACAGACCAGCGACTCTAAACGTATCTGACCCCGTGGCTTTCACTATTGTTAAGTTGCCTTGTCCACCGGCCTCCTTGTGCAAGACGTAACTGCGGCTGGTGTCATGACCACAAAGCCTCATAGGGGGTTAACGCTTGCGCAGTCGCTGCGTCAAAAGCACACGATCATTCACCAACTCGTACTTGTGTTTTTTCTTGCTATCGTGCAGTATGCATCACAAACAGTTTTCGTATTGTCCACGTAGAGCACTCAACCAACGACATACACCTCGACTTCCGTGTAGCTACCGAAAGACATTATCATTCTTAAACAAAACAGACGGCCATATCAAGCCGACGTGCACCGAGGCGAACATTACACGGGGTAGAACAACAGCAACGATTGCCCACCTGTTGATTGGTGGAACGCGAACACTCGAAACCTCTTCTGTCTTATTCACTATGGTCTACCGAGTGCACATTAAATATTTAATGACACTCGAACTATTACGGGAGACAATATGTGTGGTACAACAAACCTACATATTCATCCCTTACGGGGGACCCTAGTATAAGGCAAAAACCTACACATTCGTCACTTTTATTACCAATATTTGCTTCTATTTACTATGGACCTCCGGAATAAATGCCTCATCAACATATAGTACCTTGAACTCGATCCAGCGCTTGATGGGGCTTGCTATAGGCAGGGGCGTGCTCGCGAGGACGGTCGCTTCTGCATCAGATCCGTCGAGCGCGAGCAAAGGGGAACTCCAGTCGACACCGTTCAGCCGTTGAGTAAGAGTGGCCTCGTCCTCTAGCCATGGCTGGTTGACCACATGCAGCTGGACGTCGCGGCTGAGGTAGGGTGACTGATCTTTCGTGTGCCACCTCGTCTTTTGTGTTGTGGCAAAGTACACGTACATGTACGCGTCGATGATCTGGTCGTTGCATTGGAGGCGGTGGTGAACGGGGTGAGTACTAGATAAATGAGTGTATAGGCACAAGCAGGGTTACAATTAGTGCTCCAGCGCGTGGTGCGCCGCCGGAAATCCCCCCGGGGGGTCGACGGAGGAAGACTTTTTTTTTTCATTTATGCGTACATTAACTCAAAACGTTTGTCTTAATTGCTCCTCTTACCGTGAATAGCGGGCGTGAGGCAGACTGGATTATAATGTCATGCGAAAACACACACAAACAGGCACAGGCAGATGCTGCTGTTCAAAGTTGCATGCATACAATGGGTACATGAAGAGATAAAGTGTCACCGCGCAGGCCAGCTCTCAAGAAGCTTTGGAACGTTAAAATCAGTTGATTCGCCCCCTTATGTTCGGCCGCTTCACTAAGGATGGGAACCGTTTTCCTCGTTAGGTCCTGAATACAGTACTGATCAAATAGCGGGAAACACCTGTTTCTCAATTATTGGCGAGCCGTTAAAGCTCTGCCGTATCCTCGGACAGAGAAAATCGTCTTAACTTTGAACGTGTTTTCTTCAAAAGGGAAAGCCACAAAACAAGTCAGCATGAATGTTTTCAACAAATCACAACAATGGCCGCAAAAGACGCATATCTACTTTGTTTCGCGGCGTGCTACGCCGGTTTATCAGGAGAATGGTTTAACTGCGCAAATTTGCACCACCGATCAATAATCCTGGGCACACTTAGAGACACCTGGAACACCATGAGAGGTCTTTGGAGGAGTAAAACATCAAAACCCTGAGTTTTATTTCTCATTCCAGAACTGCAGGGAAAGCGAACCAGTGGCCAATTTGTCTTGCAAGTGAGATCGACGTGAATGCAGACTAGATAAAACGCCCTAGCCAGCCTTGCTGCAGTGAGGCAAAAACCTACTCCTAGCCTTCGGCCGACCCTAAGGTGGCGTCAGTGTTTTGAACATTGTCCAGGCTGTGTTTCTGCATTAGTAGGCGAAACTGCGGACCAAGCACTTATCGAACGCATCATATTTATTAAAATGGTAAGAATACGCGCTGTCCACATGGAGATTCCGACTGCAGTAGTCGGGACAGTTGCGACGATAGTGGACGGGAATCGTCGTGCGAACAGAAAAACCCTGCTAAAGCAATGTGCGGGGCGCGGTAACTACTGTAGTGCTCATCATGTGCGATGCAAATGTAATTTTTAGTACCACGAATGTGACGGAGGACGCTGCTCGCAATCGGGGTCTACAAAGCATCACCCCACAACATATATTTACTCTTGGGGCGGATGCTCTACACCCGGAATTCACCATATCCTGGCCTAGTTTTAGGTTAACCAAACAGCTGTGCTAGTGATAACGCCATCATCATAGAGGAACACCCGAATTATCCATCCAAACTGAGAACTAAAGTTGTCAACGTACTAAGATAGCAACATCAACATCACCTGGAGCTCGACGCTGATGCTGATACGCTATTCCGACAAGGAAAAAACGACATGCAACGGTGTGCCTAGCTGTTTTACACTCGGGAAAACAACTTGACTGAAACTCAGCAACTTTAGCCACACGCGTAACGAACTCCTCCTGGCCCAAAGCGCTCAGTTCTCACCGTGGGGCAGTCGGTACCAGTGGCGAAGTCTTCGAACTGCAGCAAGGAACGCTTCAGGGGGTAGCCCGTCCCTTTGCCCACCAAGAGAAACTCCAGGTAGTTGTAGTTGCGTGACGATGAATAGAGCAAGACGTCTTGCGCTTCTTCGAGAACACAAGAAGACACGTCTTGTCCGCGATACGTGCAGGCATATCCACTGGCAACGCTGATGTTACCGACGAACGACAGGCCGAGGAGGAGGAGCATTCTGGCAGTCGTTGTAGCCATGTTGACGTTGTTCGCTGTGCGCTTTAGCGTCCAATACTTTATCGTATGTATGCCGAAGAATCTTTGTGCGAATGATTTTCGAAGGGTTCGATGGAAAGTGTTGTGGCTGATTGTGGAGTGCCATCCCAAGACGATTGCTTTTGACGAAGCCCAAATATCACACACCCTCTTTGCTCTGAACTCTGTGAGGACGCCTTGATCGCCCACTGAATGGAAGAAATTCAGTGACGTGCACCCGGCCATCCGCGATGTATGTATGCGCTACTGCCGCGCTCTCTGAGTTCAGTCAGGTTGTATGTTTTACATACAATCTCGCGAAGAACAGCGCACCATCTAATCCTGGCTAGTTCTATTGTAACGTGCGTCTACACTTCGCCCTTTGTTTCGGGGTACATCTTCTAACAATGATTACCCTGGTATTGCCGCTTCATAATCGAGTTTGCCTACACTTTAACGTAGTTATCGTATCATCTTTGCCGCATTACACAACATTGAGCTTACTTCGCGCGACTTTCCACTCATGCACCAGAATCAATTTACACCAAACTGCCACTTGAATAGTCAGCGCTCTGCCACAGGTCGAATTTAGACGGATATAGTCATTGTTAGCATAGAACCACAGGCGGTCAAACGGAGCAGATATTCCACTGTTTATTGTTGGACGTTAACCCGGCATCAATGGCAACACGACGTGTTGGCTATTTTGATCCCATCAGACCCCCAGTGTTTTCAAGAGCCGCTCTTTCGTGTCCCTCAAACTCGAGACTGAAAATAATCCGGTGACTCTACCGGCAACATTTATAGCGTTCAGCCCGAAATGTGCCCACGTTCGATGCGCGCTGCGATATAAAGTAGCAAATTCGGCGGTTATCTATTGGTGGCTGATTAGGCTCCTAAAATGAAGGAGCTACCCGATCCAGTCGCGATGTCATCAGTGCCGTGCCATTTGTTTCTGTATCCCTAGCTCACAAACCGGGTTGCGCGTGCAATTTGCGTCAGAACGTAGTTTTCGGGAGAGGTATGGAGCCTCCGAAAATATTGGGTAGAATCGTTTTTTGTGGCACGTGTCGTCAAACTCTCTCGCCTCGAAGACGAATTTATGGGGCATACACCCACCCAACAAATGTTGGATACTCATCCCACCTAGTCGTCGCCAGCGTTATATGTCAATCTAACCAACGTATGTGTCACGAAATTATACAATGCTCTCTCCCGGCTGAGAGATGGCCGAACATGTATCATGTGTGTGTCACTTCGTGTAAACATTGTTTTCCAAATAGGTCGCCGTCGCATCGTAAGAACGGCTTTACTGCCACGTATACTCCGCAGTTACGGTGACTGTGACTTTCAATTTACCATATATGTGTCAGCCGTGTCGAACGGTCTGCCACCTTCCCTCGGACGAAAAACGTTTGAGGGTTGTGCTCGTCCGTCGCGTTAACGGTTCTGCACGTCAAACCAACTCCCCCCAGGAATGTATGTAGATATCTCACCCAGCCGCCAGTACCTGACGATTCCCGATGAGTTACTTTACACGCTCTAATGTTTTCCTTCTCGTCCACTCTGCACATGTGGTAAGTCGAATGCGCCGCACGCGAGTCACCCTTTCCCTTCAATAAAGTATAGCCTGCTGGAGTATGTGCTTTATTTTAGTGTTGAAATTCCCCGAGGTATGCACAGAGCCAGTTTGGGTTGGCGGCATTCACGTGCATGTACTCGTATTTTGACGGTAATGTGCGGGAGAACTTATGCGGAAATTTCGGAAAGGGTTTATCTATTTCATGAAAGTAGGGTTATATGTGGAACAGCAAAACAAGCGCCACTCGGCACCCCTGCTCCCGCTTGGTTCCTTGACACCGCAGTGCGCCCGTCCCCTTTGGCACCCTGCGTTCACTCACAAGGTGCACCAATGTGATTAGTCCTCCGCAGGAGCCACTGGAGGCCCACCAGCCCGACTGATCTCAGGCACCCCACCGGTTGTCTAACAGCCACAAATCAACAAAGGAAAAACTGAAACAAACATTGCATCAACAAATTAAGTCGCATATCGTGTGCATCGTATATAGGTACGAGGTGAAAACTAAGGAGTGTCTTTAATTCGGAATAATTATATAAATGTGCGGCGTTGTATGGTAGCCTTGTTGACATTTATCAAACGGTGGCAGAGGTTTGCGGGATAACTACTATTACTACTGTAGTTAAAGTTTCCGGAGCAGATTTTGGTGCTTATTTTCGTGTTCATTCGTTTCCGGAAACATCGTACTTTTTGTTGGTCAATTAACTCGTCACAGGTTGAATACCACCTGACATGGTACACAGTAACAGTAGAGGGGATCGAAGTTGAGAACCAGGTGGCTGTGATGTGTCGACATCGACAGACACTATGGGTGGTATATGTGCTGCAAGCTGTCGACATTGTCTTATATTGGTATTGACTGAACATGCTGTTTGTTGTATACAAGCGCTTTTCCCGCCATATATTGGATAGGTTGTTCGTTGTACGTCGTACATAGCAGAACACAGTAGAGGGTGTGTTTTCTGGGGTGATGCATTGCATAGCAGTGGGCTTGTTGTGTGTATGGTTGGCGGGAAGTCCAATTTTGACACATTCAGTGTAAGAGCTGTGTCGGCACAGTAATGGAATGGCAGGCCAGCCTATTGTTTGTTCATGTGTGTTACACCCTGACCACAACAGCAGCAGTGATCGCGCATTGGTCAAATTTGGGCTAAACTATCATTTTTCACTTAAGCAAGCACTAGGTATCTGTTTTGCCCGTTATCCACAGCAGTATATTAGTCTTCCCTCATGACAACACCACTCTCTCGCGAAAGCCAGGCACCTCTTCCTCGCCCACCGTCAATAGCCCTAGGAGCCAGCCCCACGCCTACCTGCCTCCAAGACAATGCCATTGGAAGCCGCGATCTCCCTCAACACTCGACAGTAGGGGTCTCATAACGATCGGCATCAAACGACGACGGCATAATTCACAGTCCTTCGGCACAAACGTTTATAATGTTTTGAGCTCTGTCTGCAGTTCACGGCATACTGAATACGCAACTGAAGGTAACACAAACGCTGGGGCGTGCGTTTCTTAGGTCGATGTTTCTCCGGAACAAGGAGGGAGCACGCGCGATGAGAATTGTGGCTAGGAAAAAACCTCGTGGGTATCAGTCACGCGATAGACACATCGCTTGAATTTTGTATTGTCTACTCGTTGTCGGTGCCCCATCTTGTCGGGTATTTGGCCGGTGGGGTGCGTTCAGCACTATTTACACTTCATTCGGTAGGATTCCCCCTAGAAGTTTCCGGGAACATTTTAGCCACTAATAGTGTCAGGGGCTAGATCGTAGTCCGCAAGTTCGGTATAACAAATAAAAATACGACAGTCAGCGCCGCCGCGTTTCTGGGCCGTTTTTGGGCCGGTTTGGGTCCGGTTTGGGGTCATAGTTAAGCTTATGGTTTTGGTTATGGTTTCAAGGTTGGGTAGACATACGTCCGTACCTTTATCTCACGTGGAAGTAGTTCCTAAAGCCTAACCCGCAAAACAACGGACAGTCCGACCGCTCGAATAATCTTGCCGGAAGATCAGTTAATACTTCAGTTGTGTGCACCAGGTATGGTCTCATCTATGTGTGAGTAATGTTTCTGGCGCGTGGGGTGTCGTGGCACGTCAACAACTTTGCTGATCGATGTGGACGTCAACAAAACAAACGTTGGCATGTTATGAACATGAATACAAACACTTAAACATCCTAACCATATTTTTGGTTTACAGCGGTAAGTGCATATAGTCCGACATCACCTACATTTTATGTCAGACACCTCCATGATGATCGTATCCCTCTTGTGTTAAAACTTGTTATTTTGATTAATAGCTAGAGTCAGTAACTTGAAACAACAAAAGCACCCCCACCACAAGATATATCTGGTCTGCAACTCACTTTGGTCGGACCGAAAGGTGGTCGGTTACACCCCGGCGCCCAAATTAACCACTGAAACCCACGGCCTTCGATTACAAAAACAAAAAAACATATAGCTGGATCTCGAACTGCCGTTCGTTTGAACGAAACGAGGTCGGTGATACTCCCGGCGCCGTGTAGAGTAATACCACCAGCTCGCGCAATCGAAGAAAGGTCTCATATATTTCCCAGTATTTGTGAACTGCGGTCTATGCTGACTGTCAGTTAGCATTGTCGGAGTTTGCGGATACCTGATACCAGCTCTACTATGAACAGCATTACACCAAGCGAGTCGAAAACCTCATTCAAGTCGAGTTTCGTCGATGAGTAAGACCTTACCGACCAACAGGACATGACGCGTGTCACGATAGAGAAGCAGCACGCGATGACTGGAATCATTTCTGGATGCTTGGGCTCCTTAATCAAACCCGTCGGACTTTATATTCATGTGTTGCAATAGTGTCCATTGTATACTTATGTCATGGCATTGACCATCGCGTTCGTAGCATTGTTTTTTCCCTCCGACAATCATTTGTCGGAATGATATAGAGCTCCTCAAGTAACCACCCTCAAAAGGCAGGAATGGTGCACCTGCGTGCAGGCTACACATTCTCCACCCCGCCTGCCCGAAAAATACATTCACCGAGGGATATACCGTAGTGTTGTCTCGAAATCTGGATGTTCGTTTCTTTATATCGAATCGTTGATGATGTTTGCCTTTTGACCACCACGCAAAGGATTCGTCGTCCAGTAGGTAAGCTTATAGAGTGCGTGTGTGCAGGGATGACGTTGAACCCTGCACCCGATTGGTATGTCCACTTCTGGGATCTTGCATGCCGCAACGTAAATATGTATCTTCGATACCTGACTAATCACTCGGGCCGCAAGAGGAAGAACTCTAGAAAATCCGTGGTGGAGAGTGAATTTTCTGTCGTGTAAGTGTGGCATGTAGTTGATCGTGTAAGTAGCAGCGCCTTTGCTGATGATCAACAGGTGAAAATGTGACATTCTGTTCAGGGTTTGTCCTGCTTCGTACTTCTCTAGGTATAGATACCCTCGAATTCGTTACGCGTTAGGTGAGCACATCATGATCAGCCGCTGAAACGAGATCGACCGCAACGAACGGTAGAATCATCATCTTTGCAAATTGTCGAAACGGAGCGTTTCAATCTTCACGCGGACTCCAACAGGACGCGAACAGAAAAGAGCTAGGGCCCTCGGGGTATCGCTAGGGGTAACCATCGAATACGTGCTATATTCAGCGCTGTTACCCCGACTACAAATGCATTTGGGCACTGAGGGCCTTCTTGTCGGGCCTGGTAAATTATGTATGGACATATCGACATCATGTACTATTTGCTGGAGTTATTTTCGCAAGACTCCAATAATGTCGAAACAACACCGATTTCGGTATAAGTGCTGAGCCAGTAGGATCACGGTCACCAGATATGTTCGAGCCTGGTAAATGGTGTATGGACATACAATGCTATGTACTCTTGTTTGCTGTTGTTGGTTTCGCAAGACTACAATTATATCGAAACAACACTGATTTCGGTGTAATTTTTGAACCAATATGGTCAAGGTCATACAAATATGTTCGAGTCTGATATGGCATATGTCGAAGCCATATTTTCTTCCGAAGCGAACGACCGAATATGTCCGTAGGTGAAAATATATCGGGGAGATCGCTATTAGGAATGTACCCTCCACAGGAACGAACAGCACAGTTCAGACGCACGTTACAAGTAGAAGTAACCTAGATCAATTGGACTATTTGCGTTCGTGAGTTAGTATACACATATAATTACATTACTCAGCGCGCGCGTTAGTAGCGCATATATACAACGTGGACAGCCAGGTGTGCGTCACTGAATTCCTGTTGATTCAGTTGACACTCAGCTCACGAAGTTCAGAGGGAAAATGGTGCTTGATATTGGGGCTTCGTCAACAGCATTCGTCATGGGCTCGCGCCCCACCATCAGCCACAACAGTTCCCACGGAGCCCTTGGATACTCATTTATACCAGGCTTCTTCTGAATACACACACTTTCATTGTGCTCTAGCCCGTACAACGAACAACGTCACCATGGTCACCAACCTCACGAGACTGCTCTTAATCGTCGTGTCCATCGCCTGCTCCATCAGGGATGCAAGTGGACACGTTTGCACGTATCGCGGTCAAGGCACGTCAACGTGTAAAGTCGCAGAAGCGCAAGACGTCTGGGTGCAGCGGTCGTCGTCCAACTACAACCACTGGGAGTTTCTCCTCATCGCAAAATTGACGGACTACCCTCTGGCCCGTTCCTTGCTGCAGTTCGAGGACTTCACCACTAGTACCGACTGCCCCAAGGTAAGCACGATGTGCTTCGAGTCAGGAGGTTTGCATGACGCGTGCGGCTAACGCTGCAGTGATTCAGTAATAATGCCCTCCCTAACATTTAATTCAACCAGTCATGCCGGTGTATTACGACATTTCCATTGTCTGATACGATGTGTCGGTGACATAATCGGACTCCAAGTGATATCATTATAACGGTCTTATGGCGCTCGCAATTGTTTCAACTTTGGGACGGATAATCCGGACGCATCTCTTTGATAATAGCGTTGTCATTGGCACGGTGCTTCGTGTAGACAAATTAACGGGACACGTGTGTCGGTACCGGGTGCAGTACACACGGACCAAGAGTTAATATTCGTAGCCGATCGATACTTTGTGCAATCCAACCGCGGCCAGTGTCCTTTCAGCACATTCGAGGTACTAAATATATCGTTCTCAATGCACACGATGCACACAAGTTGTAGTGCCCCGCACATTTTGGTTCACAGCATTGGTTTTGTTTGCAGGACGATTTCCGCCCGTTGTTGTTGCAACCTTCACGACTACCGCGCAGTCCAAAGATCAGTATGAAACCGCCGAAATTCTTACAATCTGTGCAGATGGGTGTCTTTGGTACAAATGTTTGAATCGCAGTTTGACCTCGCTGATGCAGGAGCACAGCTTGGACAATGTTCCTAACCTAGACGTCCCGTTGGCGTCAAGAAATCGCCCTTAGTACAAAGCCTTACTCCAAGAAAGGTTGCCTACGGTGTTTAATCTAGTCTGCACCCACAGTGAGTTCACTTTGACGGCAAATTGGCGATGGTTTTTCCTTCTTCGCACTCCTGACATACGCGTCGATATGGTGCAGGTGATAAAACGCGGGGTATTGTGCGTGTTTCTCCTGTAAAAACCTCTCATTCTGCTTGAGATTTCAGTACTTGCGACACCAAACGAAGTTAACCACTACCCACCACCCCTCCTCACCTCCTTCAATGCAATGAACAGATCGTCGACGCGTACATGTACGTGTACTTCGTCAAGACACACCATACGAGGTGGCACACACCGGATCAATCACCGGACCTCAGCCACGACGTACAGCTGCATGTGGTCAACAAGCCATGGCTGGAGGACGAGGCTACTACGACCCAACGGCTGGACGGCGTCGCCTGGAGTTCTCCGTGGCTCGCTCTCGACGGAAGTGATGCAGAAGAGACCGTCCTCACCAGTACGCACGTACCCACAGGAAGCCCCACTATGCGCTGGATCGAGTTCAAGGTGAGCAATTGATGCATTATACGGTATAAGCGCAACAAGGATAGCATGTGGTTCAATTTTTTCTTTACACCAATCAGAGGCGGAAAATCGTTGTTATTTTGTTTTGTTTCGCCCCGTCAGGCAGCCGTGCAACGTTCGTCTCCGTCGGGCTAGGCTTAATATACCCGTCTCTGGTTTGATTAATGATACGCATTTCTGCAGCTAACATGAAGTCGAGGCTCGGTGTCGCTGGTTGCGTGCTCTACGCAGACGTAGCGACCACCCACTACTTGAGACGCACACCACACGATAGCTAGGAGGCAAGACATCAATAACTAGTTGTTGGTTTGTCGCGTGTTCGTTAGCGCATGCGATTGCGGACATACGAATCCCCCGTGATACATTGTCGTGATTATATTGGCCGCAGTTACGCCTGACACGACGAGCTCAGTGCTCGAAGCAACTCAATAATACTGAGCTCAGGTCAGACCGATTCGAAGTTGTCGATTGGGCGCGTTTTCGTCGATGCAGCGATCGGCGCGGAGGCAGATCGTCCTCGATGCGTGGAGTCCAAGAAACCAGCGTTTAATGTGTCTTAAAACAAGGCCCTCGATACTTGCGTCAACTTGAACAACTAACTGGCTTGCAAAATAGTTGTCATGATATATGTTCTTCCTCACAGGTTTGTGTCGTTGCATAGAGGAATATTTTCAATATTGTTGGGATATTGGTTGACCTCCTACGTGGTTACTCACTATGACCTCTTAGCACAAGCCCCGGTCTGCCGAGCCTCCATACGTAAGTTCGGGGATAGTTCCACCGTACACTATCATCGAGGGTTGGGCGCGCTAGGTCCCGTAAAAACGCGCTCGGCGCGCATTAATGTTTGTGTTTCGTCGGGTGTGGATCAGAACACAACCAACAGTTTCATTATGAGGCCGTAAAGTGTATGGCGAGGGGATCGGGGGAATGATGTCGAAATATTCCAGTTTTACCTCGGGGTACGCGGCTCAATTCGGCAGACACATATGTTGCCGCAAAGGGGAGTTCTTGTTTGGCGCGTGCCGAGCTGCCGCGTATCACGCACGGGGTATTCTGTGAGCTGCTCTTCACCGGGTGTTTAAAAAGCACATTTCGTCTGCCTTACATTCGTCGACGCGGTTTAGTTTCCCCGTGAGCTCCTGTTTCCCTGTATGCATTTATTTTAGTTTTTTTAACGTTCCATGGCACATGTGTCAGGGTTTGCTTCCATTGCTGGGTACCTTCTCTGGCCTGAGCGTATGATCTCACGGTTTGAAAAGGCAGACATCGATAACCGCGTCTCAAAAGTGTCACTGTTCAAACAACCAGTATCACAATATTCACACCCAGAAACGGTGTGTTGTCGTACAACCAAAACATATTATATTTACTGTAAACACTCCAGCGTGTTTCTACGTGTGCTGTTGGAACGCCCTCATCGTGACAGGATTACGTCGATCGAAATACACGTGTGTATGAACGCTAAATTTTCCGATGTATCAGTGCTGTGTGGTCGCAAGCGATGTTGGGGGATGCAACTACATTTCCCTCCTGTACCATGCGCTTGGGATATATAGCCAAACTTGGGTGACGTACTACCTGATACCTTGACATATCATGGAGGTAGGTTGTACGAAAGAGCAAGGTTGGCTCAGTAACCACTCTAACTGTGATTTGGCGCCACTGCAAATGAAAGGTCACGGATGCTGTCAAGGCCTGGGCTGACGGGACGACGGACAACAATGGCCTGCTGATGAAGGTGCTTGACGAGGACACTGAGGGCCGCGATCATCGCTTCTACTCCAATGGCTACACCGAAGACACCACCAAGCACCCCTACATCAACGTCATCTGCTCGTCTACCTGATCATAGGCCAAATAGGCCGAATCAACCCTATATGTGCCAATCGAACAGGCCACAAGGTATACACTCCCCTGTACTGTATCTGCGACGGAAGTTTGGCAGTTGACGTTGGTTGATACTCTGGAGAGAGCAGAGCAAGCGCGCCAGAGTGCAGCGGCTCGTGGTTGATGTGGGAGTGTATGACATGGTCGTGCCCTTACAGCGATTTCATTTCAGTAAAAACATATAGTACTCCGCAGCCGTGGTTTATATCATGGCAGCTCCGACGCACGCGGCGTGCCCTCGTCGGTCGCGACGTGGAAGATAGATGTAAAGCCGGGCGTGCATGTGGGTGGCAGAATTGGAGGATTGTGGACACGCAGTTTGCGCTATGCTCATAACGCGTGATCGTGTCCTCTCCGTAGCGTGGCAGCCGCTCCTGCACGACGTTAGCAGATATCTAACATACTTTGCATATTTTTATTTATATATTTATTTATTTATATATATATATGTGCAGCTCGTGCTTATGTGTTGTAAACAGACGGGGATACAAGCACGAAGCGGACGTAAGGGGCAGGTCAACCGAAACTCCCTCAGGACTGTTCTTTTGCTTGGCCAATTTTGTATCTGTGGATGTCAGTCATAGTAGTATCGTTGTCGGAGTTGTCGTTGTTGTCGCTACTCGGCAGGTCAAGCTCGGGTTGAGTCAACTTGTTCAAGTGAGAAACAAATGTTGTAGACAACCTGTTACCTGCTCGTGATTGCAACGAACTGTAGTATTGATATTCATGCATAGCCGGCGGTGGTATGTTAGTGAGCGGACGGTAAATGCCGCAGAACAAGGTGCCACTGGTGCGGCATATTTTGGTTCTACGTACACGATGTCGTGTTCTGGACTTGGGGGCTGATCAAGTCTCGGTACGTATTCACATGCATATCTCGGTGTGCATAGCGCGGTCGCATTAAATATGTCTGTCCCCGTTCGGAACCATACGGGGGTTGAACGGGATGGAAGCCTACAAGTGCGAGGCTGTGGTGTTTCGAAAGTGATGAGCGCCTGGCGGCATCCATTGCTCAGCTCAGGGTGCCACATTTGTATGTGCGGGTACATGTCGGGCGCGACGTTGTGTTTAGAATTTGGATGACGAGTCCGACGCCAAATGCACAGATGGTGTGGGCACGGCGTCTTAATTGTTTTGAAGTATTTGGATGGAAGTAGGCGGTGCATTTGGATGCACCAGTATTAACGGCATGTAACGTTCCATTAAGGTGCAGATATTTCGGTAAACCTGTATCCTGCAGTGTATCCTGCAGGACGGCGTCAAGTAAAGGGGTCCGACTTATGAAGACCACGTGAATGCATATGTCGTAGTAAGTACGTATTTCGCAATCACGTTGTACATAGAACATACACGCACGATGCTAGTTGGCGTAGGTATCAAGAGTTGATACATCTGACTTACTATAAGGCGACGGCGTATCTAGCTGCCATCACTTTGCGTAAGCTTGGTTCTGTTTGCTGTTAGATGTTTCGGACTCGACCTCTGAGGTTTCACGTCGATCTTATGTACTTCGGTGTGCGTGACATGGCCACATTAATAGCGGTGGAATGCAGTGGTGCTTAAGGACAGATGATCGGAAGCGATCGATAGCAGTCGGGCCTGCGACGGTTCGCGACATCAGAAAGCTACGCGCGCTGTTATTACATGAATACGTATCACTCGGTCAAGCTATATCTCGGTCTCTGCTTGGTATCGACACAATGCGATGTGATCCTCTGTCTCGGGCGTCGAAATGGTGATGCGTTACCCCGGAATTGTCCTTCGTAGAATGAGTCGTGATGGTACTAGGTCTTGGTGTCGGGACACCTAGTTGGACCATCTGACAGAAGCGCCAAAATCACGACAATTGATGTTAGAGCTGTCGTTCGCACAATAACTCCAACCATCGTTAGGTCATGTTGTTAGGTTGACCTCGCTGGGCCATCTGCCTTAGACGTGGCAATGTTCAAATAATAAGTCCCGCCATCACTATGTCATGCGTTTGAGTCCCCTGGCTCGACCAACGACCTGCCTGCAACCTGCAGCTGCTGGTTCGAGGACCCACAAGTACGTTATGCGTTGCTGACAGCGACTATGACCATCCATTTTATGTGCGTATCTTCGTTCCAGCGCGAAGATTTCCGTATATAGTCGTGCTTTTGATGGGCTAATGACACATCGGCATATCCACGAGACACAAGCTTTCGTAGTCAGTATCAACACATTGCCTACGACGTACCTGTCGTATACGAAAAATGAAAAAAAAAGAGTAAAGCTGTCGGCCTTGGTCTTTTGAAAAACGTTACTCTCAGCAAGCGAACATGTCCGTACGTATTGCTAAATAAGCCACGCAGTGCTGAGGCAGGCTCTGTGGAAACAATTGCCGGCTACTTCATAAGTTGAGTTTGGCGCATGTACCAGTACCTTGTACGAGCCCACTGGCGATGAAAGTGCAGCCTGCTGTATGTACTAAAATGTGATTTGTACTACATGATTCAGCAGATTCTGTATCAGTTTAACGACCTCATGCTTGCGTCGCCCACCACCCCCCCCCGCAGTTCTGTTTGGCCCTTCTGCTATTATTGAAGGTGTCGGTTTATACCATTATCATATCTACCAGGTAGCAGGTAGTATGGAATATTGGTGTTGGTGGACGCTCTGGCAACAAGGCATACGGGGAACAAGATGGTCATCGGATAGATAAACTCCTTTCGCTCCGAGGTCTACAGCCCAATGATGGCTTGCATTGGGTGACTGGCTGGGCGATACCAGTGACACGTCCCGTACCTGCATGGTGCCTGGTGAATTGTATTTCATCCGAGGCGCTTCGCCTAGCGGGCGGTTCCGCCCGCTACGCTCGCTGATCAAGGACACAACATAGTATTAAAAGAAGTCACTGAAGAAACACACATGAAGGAGGAAGCATGCTACTTGCGAACGCCACGTGCTCCATGCTCCAGGACAACAAAGCTATACGTTCGAAAGAGAAAGCACGGCACCACGGCACACATCTAGGCGCTGCGCTGCCTACTGGGTGTGATTGAGGATGTGTGTCGTACTTCGTACTGTTACGTTGTATCCCTAGCGGTACAGCCACGGCTCCGCCCGCGGCGCTAGTCCTGCATTGCACAAAGTGGTAGTATGTAAATACCTTGTATGGTACTGTAGTACTCGTAGTGTGCTGTGACGTACCACTCTGACCATATACGTAAGGACCACAGTGCCGGGCTGTACCGGCCCGGGGGACGTCCGCGTTTTGTCCTCCTGGTTGTTCGACTTGTAAACTGCAAGCGTGAGCAGACGTTGGGTAGTCGCTGGGTGGTCAGCGAACCCAGGAATTTGTGCCATGTTTTTACCGCCCCACCTTCCCGTTTCTTCTTTGGAAGGGGTAAAAGTAGCCGGGGTCCCGGAATACTTGTTTTCGTTTTTGTTTTTTCACTTTTCTTTTTAGATCGAAGGAGTCGAATAGTACCGTACCATTCGAAGGGTTGGTCATCCGAGACAACTGTAGGGGGTACTACTGTCGTTAGGAACCCGACCGATATTATATTAGTAATGAGGAGAGAGAAAACGAAACATTGAGTAGTCGAGATACTTAGCTTAGGGGGTTGGAGCAGGCTGCGGTACATATATCTGGCCGAGGGGAGGAATCTCTGTCTCTCACGACTCAGAAGACGATAATGACAATGCCATTCGAAAGATATACCATAAATACGTCGAGAGTAGAGCAAAAGGCTTCAGCCGAACCACTCTTTTGGTCTCGAGAAGCACAGCAAGAAGTGTGGCCGGATAGCCGGCTACTCGTTTTATTGTTCTGCGTTTGCCATACCTGCGTTGGCATGTTACAATGACTCTGACAGTTTGCAATTGTCGATTGAAGATACGAATAAATTCGCGATCCAACAACCCGACCGGTAAACATCAATATCTGGCACCTCCAACACGGTGCTCCACACAAATATACGGGGAGGGTACATCAACGATTCTCAACCATAGTCTTCATGTTTCTGCGCTCGAGCAGTACAGCAAGAGAAACCGGTTAGACCTTTTGGTGTTGTACGATCGTCAAGAATATACCCTGTGTTGGCAGCCTGAGCAGTGTTATAATGACTACAACATGACCACGACAGTTACCAACTGCCGATCGAAGATACCAAGGAATTCGCGATCCAACAATACGCCCGGTAAATAGCAATAGCTGGCGCCCCGAACACAGGGCTGCACACATACATATACGCGCAGGGTATAGCAACGATTCTCGAACGTATCCCTTTCTTGGTCTCGAGTATCACAGAAAGAGCGACCGGTTATTCCTTTTGGTGGTTTACGCTTGTTATACCTGTGTTGACAGTCTGGGTACAGCAGTGTTCCACAGCCTGCCAAATGGCAATGACAGTTTGTAACTGCCGATGAAAGATATCAATTAATTCGCGATCCATCACCCCGACCGGTAGACATCAATATCTGACGCTTCGGATACAGAGGTCCACATAAATACATGTAGGGTACAGCAACGCTCCTCGAACGCATCCCTTTCCTGCTTGCAAGCAGCACAGCTCGGGTGACCGGACAGCGGTTTAAGTGATCTGCGTCTGCTGTTCAAACTGATCACTCTTGTTGTGCTGGTCGAGACCAGGAAATACATGAGCATGAGGATCGTTGATGTACCCACCATGTATAGGTGTGTTGAGACCTGTTGTGGAGGCGCCAAATATTGGTATTTACCGGTCAGATAGTTGGATCGGAAACTACTGTAATTGGTATCTGTATTCGGCTATTGCTAACTGTCATATTAATAGTTATGTGGCAGTCTTTGTCACACTGTGCAGACTGTCAACATAGCATATGTGTATTATTGACAAACGTAGAACCCCAGACCACAAGCATGCCCATCTTGCTGTACTGGTCGAGACCAGTAAAGGTATGAGTTCGAAGATCGTTGCTGTATCGTCCACGTGTTGGTGTGCAGCCGTGTGTTCAAGTTGCCAGATATCGACATTTACCGGTCGGATTGTTGGATCGCGAATTCATTGATTGGTATATTATTAATAGTGCAACTGCTAATAAACTGTCATACGTACTCGTAGTCATGTGGCAATCATTGTAGCACTGCCCAGATTGACAACACGGGTATATCAGACATTGAGCACCAAAAGGACTAACCGGTCACACTTGCTGTACTGGTCGAGACCAGGAAATGGATGAGTTCGAACATCGTTGTTGTACCCTACTCCACGTATTCGTGTCCAGCCTTGTGTTCGAGGCGCCAGATATTGATATTCGCAGGTCGGATTGTTGGAACGCGAGTTCATTGGTATCTTTCATCGACAAGTGCTAGCTCTTAGAGTCATGTGGCAGGCCTTGTAACACTGCGAAGACGTTCAACACAGGTATATCTTGATGTTTATCGGTAGAAAAATGAAAAGTGACTGACCGGTCACTCGTGATGTACTGGTCAAGACCAGGAAAGGGTTCATTGCTTTACCTTCCACGTACGTTGTTGTGTGCAGACCTGTGATCGAGACACCGGATTTTGATATTCAACCGTCGGATTGTTGGGTCGCGAATTCGTTGGTATATCTTTGAATAGGTCACGACTGACTGTCAGAGTGACGGCTGGCATTGTAGCACTGCCCAGATTGTCAACACAGGTATATCAAACATTAAGCACCAAAGGACTAACCGGTCACGCTTGCTGTCCTGGTCGACACGATGCAAGGAATGAGTTCGAGGATAGTTTTTGTATCGCCCACGAATTTTGTGTGCAGACCTGTGTTCGAGGCGCTAGATATCGACAGTTACCGGCCGGATTGTTGGATCGCGAATTCATTGGTATATGTGTGCAAGTGCTCAACTGTCATACGTAGTCATGTGACAGACAGTCAATGTATATAGCACTGCCCAGATCATCAACACAGGTACACATCAAACATTAAGCACCAAAATGACTATAACCGGTCACGCTTGATGTGCTGGTCGAGACCAGGAAACATATGAGTTCCACGATCGTTGCTGTACTCTCCATGTATTTGTGTGCAGCCCTGTGTTCGAAGCGCCAGATATTGATATTTACCGGTCGGATTTTTAGATCGCGAATTCATTGGTATCTTTAATTGACAATTGCTAGCTGCTAGAGTCATGTGGCAGCCATTGAAACACTGCGAAGAGTGTCAACATACTGTAGGTATATCTTGGCATAGATATAACACAAAACAGTCTAACCAGTCACTGTTGGTGT
Organism: Saccharina japonica; assembly: GCA_008828725.1. NCBI lineage: Eukaryota > Phaeophyceae > Laminariales > Laminariaceae > Saccharina > Saccharina japonica. The sequence goes on along the minus strand of MEHQ01002098.1, from coordinate 179,150 downwards.
ACAGGTCGAGACCAGGAAAAAAGGGTTCATTGCTGTACCCTCCACGTAGTTGTATGCAACCTTGTGATCGAGGCACCAGTTTTTGATATCCAACCGTCAATTGTTGGATCGCGAATTCATCCGTAGTAGATTTAATTAATCAACGGTCCAAGTGATACAGCAGTCATTGTAGCACTGCCCAGATGGTCAACACTTGTATATCAAACCTTAGTTTACGCACCAAAATCACTAACCGGTCACTCTTGCTGTTCTGGTCGACACCAGAAAAGTGACGAGTTCGTCGATCGTTGCTGTACCCTACTCCATGTATTTGTGTGCACCCCTGTGTTTCAGGCGCCAGATATTGATATTCAACGGTCGGATTGTTGGATCCCGATTTCATTCGCATTGATAATTTACAATTGCTAGTTGCTAGACTCATGTGGCAGATACTGTGACACTGCGAAGACGGTCAACATAGGTATATCTTGGCATAGGTACGTAGAACATAAGAAATATGTCTAAACGGTCACTCTTGGTGTACTGGTCGAGACCAGAAAAGGGTTCATTGCTGTACCCTCCACGTAGTTGTGTGCAGTCTTGTGCTCGAGCCGTCAGATATTGATACGTATTTAACTGTCATATTGTTGGATCTCGAGTTCATTGGTATCTTAAATTAGTCATTTCTAACTGTCAGACAGACTAATACGGCAGTCATTACACCACTGCTTAGACTGTCACCACAGGTATAGCCTTGACATATGTAGAACCCGAAAGGACTATCCGGTGACTCTTGCTGTTCTGGTCGACACCAGAAAAGAGATAAGCTAGAGAATCGTTGCTACGAGTATATACTCTACGCATTTGTGTGAAGCACCGTGTACGAGCCACCAAATATTGATATTTTTACCGGTCGGACTGTTGGATTTCGAATGCATTGGTGTCCTCACGGGGCAATTGCAAACTGCCAGACACATGTTGCACGTATTGATATACTGCCCAGGGTATCAATACAGGTATACCAAAAATTGAGCACGAAAGGACTAGCCGGTCACTCTTCCAGTGTTAGTCGATACCTAGAAAGGGACAAGTTCGAGGATCGTTGCCGTGCCCTCCACGTATTTGTGTGCAGCCTTGGTTCGAGGCGCTTGAATTTGATATTTACGGGTCGGATTGTTAGATCGTGAATTCCTTGATATCTTTACTCGGCAATAACTAGTACCTTTCATAGTGACGTGGCAGTTATTGCAACACTGCCCAGTCTGTCAGCACAGGAATAATCTTGACAAAGGTACAACACCACAAGCACTGACCGGTCACTCTTGCTGTACTGGTCGAGACCACAAAAGGGGTGAGTTTGAAGATTGTCCTTCTACACTTCACGTTTTGGTGTGCAGCCCTGTGTTCTCGGCGCCAGATGTTGATTATTACCGGTCGCATTGTTCGGTCGCGAATTCATTGTTATCTTTATCCGGCAGTTATTTTCAGAGTCACGTGGCAGTTATTGTAACAGTCTCCACACTGTCAAGATAGGTATCATTTTGACAAACATGGAACGCCAAACGGACGAATCAGTTACTCTTCCAGTAGTACTGTAGTCGAGACGAGGAAAGGGGTGACTCCGAGGATCGTTGATGTGCTATCTACGTATTAAAATGCATGTCTATATTCGGCGAGCCCTACATCGATATTTACCGGGCGGACTATTGGATCGCGAAGTCATTGGTATCTATATTCGGCAATTGCTGACTGTCACAGTCATGTGGCAGTTAATGGGGTACTACCCAGACTGTCAACACAGTTCTAACATTGGCATCAAATACTGCAACGTTACGATTTGCGCTCTTTGCTTAGCACCAGTCTCTACCACACCGACTTCACCCGCTAGTTTAACCGAGGTTAGTCTGGAGTCCAAAAATCGTCGCGAGAATGAACCTTTAGCTTTGCAACCCTCGACCCGAGCCTGAATGGATTACGAATGCAAGTGCTCGTGCTCGTGCTTCGAACCAGTGAGGATCCGGGTCATCGGTACACGTACCGTCTCGTATGCGGTACACGCGCTCGCTCTAGAGAAACATAGTTATCTCGGCAGTAAAATAATATAATTCTTGCCAAGCCGCGTTTTGACTCCGTTGTTTTTCGCACTGAAGCATCTGCTGTGTTCACACGTAGCCTTTGGGCAGTCTCGCCTGTTGATGTAGCAGCCCCTATCGAGTAGATCCGAGACGGTCTTTAACCCTTAAGAACATTTTCCCGACGATCTTGATATTCGCACCGCGTTTACGTGATACATAACATATTCGGGTCCATATCTTGGTACGCCCTTGGCCGGTGGTAGCGCAGGCTTACGCTGATAGTGAGTATACCACCCGGCTGGTATATGGAAATCAAACAATATGTTTCAGGTATAGCGTCGATGCTTGCAGGCGAAAGGCAGGAGAGCTGGACGGAGAGTGTTCGCTTGCACAACCGAACCCAATCAACAAATACCATGGGCTGCGTAGATGGTATGCTACGGTTCATTGTACGGGGCGACATTCCGTTCAACAACAAACTTCCCAGCATCGATACTTATCCCCATTTTGAGCATCGATAAGAAGAGCTAGACCACGCAACTCGAAACCTGATTGTACCGCATTGCTGGTGCCAAGGTCCGCCGTATGTTCGTCACCAGTACCTGCCTAGTACTCATACGCGTTAGTTCAAAGGAGTGCGTAGATCGACCGCATTAGGTACCTGTTATGCTCGTTCTTCTTCAATAGTATTCTACGAAGGTCAGGTGTGACTAGATGGAGTGATATATCGCAGTCGCATATGAACATGTATTCCGACAATGAGCTGATGTTGCCTATTTCCCAACCGTCCTGTCGGCGGAGATAGGATGCATGATTTTCTTTCGACGGCGGCGGTCTCTCGTTATGCAATATACCATACCATACGCGCGCCTAAGTCTTTTGCGCACACAGCTATACCCGGAGCGTATAGGGCTGTCGATCAAAAATTGGGTTCCGCATGCCACTCATCGTGTCGCTCGTTGACAACCGTAGTGAGTATCTGAGAGATGGTGTGGTTCACGCGCTTGACGCCTCTGTTGCTGTTAGGATGGTTTGAGCTTGCGAATGCTGTGTATCTTGCAAATCGCATGAGGGGACTTGGACCACAATGTGGAGGTTGTTGTACGAAAGGAGACTAACGCGGCACCCCCGTAGAGAGGTGTATTCGTTCACCAGAATGTCCGCGGTGCCTTCGACCGTACATCCGGCGGCACAAACGGCGTGCATGCCTGCGGGCCGGATGAAACGGTTGGCGGAAATTATATATATATACATATGTGTGTGTGTTTTTCTCGGGCGCTTCGGGAAGGCGGGGAACGTAGTCGCAATGCCAGACTGAGGAACCAGGGGAGACAAGCGTGCAGGCCGAAGCTCTGTATTTCCGCACGACTATCGCGTGTGACATTGGGAGAACTGTCGAGTCTACACTCTCGTGCTGGGCTGCTTGATGACGACCCACCAATAACACTGCTCGGGTATCGAAACCGTGTGAGCGAATCCGAGATGACAGCAGACGCTGGCATGGAAGGCTTCAATAACTGATGGTACTGACTATTGGAGCTGGGATATATTCCCGCACGAACGGAAGAGCCCCGTCGCAATCCCTGTGAAGGCGTCCTTAGTCGGCAACAGAACATATCTCGGACCATGGCAGTCGTTTGGGGGGTGCAATATGCGGGAGAAAGCCATCGAAGAGGACGTTGAGGTACCCGAGGAGGATGCACTGGAAGGAGGCATCACGTCCAGGCTCGGCGCGATGGTCGCACGCTAATTCAGCGTGCGAGTGATAGTTGACGAAACGGCGAAGTTCGAACCCCGCCGGGGATGGCGCATCGGAAGGGGGCGGGCGGAGGGGTGTCGCCTGAACTTGGTACGGCAAGACCCCTGGCGGGAAAACTCCAGTAACGGCGGCGGCCGATCCAAAGGGCACGGTGGGCGCCGAGCCGGTGGCACTTCTCGCTGGGACACGGGATTATCCGTTGCCTTCGAGAGCGTCGCGCGGTAGAGGCTGTGAGTTTAACCGTGGGTGGCGCACGATCCGGGTGGCCGAGGCCTCATTCGACAATGAGCGGAGGTGCCGCGGTGGCGGCGACTTGATGCCCGCTCTTGGCGCGCGGGCCTGAGAAGTAGAAAGAGTTTGAGATGGAGCCGAGGCCGCAACCGGGATAGGGGCACGGCTGGCCTTGGCTATATGCGATAGGTTTGGGGCCGCCTGAAACTCAAGGGCGCGGTGTTATCATGGAATGTTGGCGGTGGGTTGGCCGACGTGGGAGGAACAGCATATGCACGCACGCCGACCGAATCGATTTGAGCAGCAAGGGCGGAAGGGGTTGCCTCCAACGCGGGAGTTCTTCGATTTGGTACCGGAAGCTGGGCTCAGTGGATGTTGCTTTCTGACCGACGCCAGCGCAATCCAGAGCAGGTGCAACTGCAACGACCAACCCTGAAGCGGCGGGATCGCAAGCAAATTGCAATCTGGAAGCGACAGTTCGGTTGGAACCTCGTGAGAAGACAATTGTTGCAGTACGAGCGATGAAGTTTACATATAAAGCATCGAGGTCGTGAATCCCCATTCCTCGCTCGCGTTTGCGAAGTTATGCAGCAATTTCGACAGGGTTTTATCTATTTCATGAAAGTAGGGTTATATGTGTGGAACAGCAAAACAAGCGCCACTCGGCACCCCTGCTGCTGCTACGCTCTTTGACACCGCAGTGCACCCGTTCCGTTTGGCACTCTGCCCTCACTCACAAGGCGCAGAAATATTCGTATTCCTCCGCAGGAGCTGCTGGAAGCCCACCGGACCGACAGATCCCAGGCACCCCACCGGTCGCCTAACAGCCACAAAACGAAAACAAAAAAAGCGCAAAAACAAAGCAAAACTTACATCATCAAAACAAGTCGCACATATCGTGTGACTCATATATAGGTATAATGTGAAACCTAATGAGCGTCCTGAATTCGGAATGGTCGTTTAATTGTTCGGGGGATGTATCGTAGCGTTGTGCAAATCTACCAAACGGGGGCAGAGGTTCGCGGGAATACAACTGTTAATAGTTTCTGGATGATAATCGTTATCTATTTTCGTATTGGATCGTTTGCAGGAACACGTAACTTTTTTGCTGTTCAATGAACTTGTCACAGGTTGTATGATACCGGGTACTATGGCGCATGTTATCTTAAGGGCAGAGGTGCACCACGTTTGTTTCTAAGGGTGGTGGCTTATTACTTGAGGGAGCTCTATACCTCAGTCGGAAACTGATTCTGGAGGAAAATAGGAGTGCTACCCGACGAACAAAACCATTCAATATATGTATAGTATCTGATGAAAAAAAACGCAACACAAGAATTGTCATATTCCGACGGTTTTTGGTTAAGGAGTCCCGTCATTCCGAAAATGTTTCCAGCCAAAATAAGGTATACCTCTACAGTAGCACGCGTTTTTTATTGCACAATGAGAAAAGTAGAGATTATGGAAATAGGGAACCAGCCGGCTTTGATGTGTCGTCCTCGGCAGCCTATGGGCGGTATGTGTGCTGCGAGCTTTCGACATCAAGTTGTGATATCGTTGACTGAACATGCTGTGTGTTGTATACAAGCGTCTCTCTCGGAATTTGTTGGATAGGTTGCTCGTTGTACGTGGCACAAATAGCAGGAGGTATGTTTTCCGGTGTGACGCATCACATTGCGGTGGGCTCGTTGTGTGCATGGTTGGCGGTAAGTCAGCCTATGACACATACATTTAGCGTGAGAGCTGTACCTGCACTGTAATGCGATGGCGGGCCAGCCTATGTTATGTTCATGCGCGTTGCATCCTGACGTCAACGTCAGCAGCAATCGCACACTGGTCAAATATGGGCTACAGTTTCATGTTTCACGCAATCGAGCACTAGGACTCTGTTTTCCCCGCTGTCCACAGCAGCCTATCAGTCTTCCTTCCTGGCAACACCACTCTCTCGCCAAAGCCCGGCACCTCTTCCTCGCCCACAGCAATAGTTCCAGAAGTCAGCACCACACCTACCTGCCTCAAAGATAATGTCAGTACAATCCATGGTCTTCTTCAACATCCGACAGTGGGGATATCATCGAGATCTGCAACGGACGACGCCGACGTCAATCCCAGACCTCCGGCGTAACGGTATTGTTTCTTTGAGCTCTGTCCAGGGGGGGGAGCAAAAGTTTTTTTCGACACCTAACTATCTAAAATGGTCCGAATGGAAAAGCAACCGAGCGAAGCACTGCTGTGATCGCTGCACTATTTAGAACAAAACAAGTTTTTTTTTCCTGAAATGTTCTAAAAACTAATCACTTGGTTTTAAAGACCCCCCCCTCCCCCCCTGAGCCTCGGGGAGGGGGGTCGTTAAAACAAAGTGATTGGTTATTGGAAAAATTCAGAAAAAAAAGGTGTTTTGTGCTAAATCGTCCAGCGATCACAGTGCTTCGGTTGTTTTTCCATTCTGACCATTTTAGATAGTTAGGTGTCGAAATCAACCTTCTGCGGCCCCCCTGCTCTGTCTACAGTTTACCGTATTATATCCACGGCATGCAATGTGACACAAACACTGGGGCTTGAGTTTCTTAGACTGCTATTTCTTCGAAAACAAGGAGGGACCACACGCGACGAGAATTGTGGCCAGGAAAGAGCTCGTGGAGAATATGCGATAAGCACATCGCCTAAATCATGCATTATCTACCCGTTGTCGATGGAACCAGCTTGGGTATTCGACCGGTGGGGTGCCTTCAGCAGCATTCAAATTCCATTCAGTAGGATTCCTCCTGGAGTGTTCCGGGACATTACGGCCACTATTAGTGGCAGTGGGGAAGTCGTAGTCCACGAGTTCGGTACAGGCTGGTTCAGGCATCCAAAATTAATTCAGTGGCGAATGTCCACGCCGTTTTATGGAGATAGACCCTGAAATTTGGCACACGTGTTTTATGCGCCCTACCCGAGACTTTAACGGATGGGTAATTTTTTTTTGTTTCGTCAGATATTGCTTGTTTTGTAATTTTTCGGAAAATTTGGGTCTTAAGAGATCCAAAATTTCCGGCGAAAAAATAAATAAATAACCCCATTCGTAAAAGGCTCGGGTAGGGCGCATCAAACACGTGTACAAATTTCAGGGTCTATCTCCAAAAAACGGCGTGGACATTTGGACTTTTGTGCGGTAAAGGTGCTAAAATAGGCGTTGCCTCGTAATTACTTAGTTTCAGTATATAATCGATTTTGGGCGTTAAATATGACTTAATATGATCATACGCAGTCAGAGCTTCGAAAATTTGCGTGAAACTTTGTACAAACATGCCTTGGACCACCTGGAAGCGGCTCGTTCAGAAAAGAAAATTGGGGGAGAACATGTCTTCCTACAAAAACGCCTGACTATTGTTGACCACTTTGAAGGCCTGTGATTGGTCGGGGCACATTTTCGGCGGTAGCGCCAGTTTTAGGTCCTTGAACAAAACACTGGCGACGCCACCCTCTTCCACTGTTCATGGCGGTCAGTATGATACCAAATATGTGGCATTGGAGTTGCTATTGCATGCAGCATTCGTGACTGACGAAATTTTGGGTGATAAGCCTGAACCAGCTCTTATACCAAACACAAATACCACAATCAGCGCCGCCGCTGAGTTTCCCGCCCGTTATTGGGCCAGTTTGTGTCCGGTTTGGGGTCATAGCTAGGATTAAGGTTATGGTTAGCGGTTGAGTTGGTATCCGTCCGTACATTGATCTCACCTGGAAGTCATTCTTAACCCGCAAACGAACGAACAGCCCGACCGCTCGAATAATCCTGCCGGAGGATCAGTTAATAGTTCAGTAGTGTTCACCAGGTATGGTCTCATCTATGTGTGAGTAATGTTCCTGGCGTGCATAGTGTCGTGGCACGTCCACAACTAAGACGATCGATGTAAGACTTTAATAAAGGAACGTTGGCGTCTTATCAACATTAATATTAACACGTAAACATCTCACTGTCTTTGTGATTGACAGAGGGGTAAGTATAGTCCGACATCACCTCTAGACCTCATTTTCAACAACACCTCCACGATGATCGTGTCCCACTTGTGTTGAACCGTATTTTTCTATTTATAGCTCAAGTCAGCAACTTTAGTAGTTTTTATCCACCCCTACCGCTTAATGTATCCGGGATGAAACTCACTCTCCTCGGACCGAAAGGTGGTCAGTTTCACCCCGGCGCCATAAGTGCCTACTAGTCTAACCCACCACCCCGATCCCAGATACCCCACCGGTCTTTGGCAGTCACGAAATGACCAAAAACGGCTTCGATTACCAAAACAAATTCGCGTACAGCTGGATCACGAACTGGCGTTCGTTCGACCGAAACGAGATCAGTGATATTCCTGGAGCCGTGTAGAGCAATATGGCCAGCTCGCGGGGGCAAATGAAACGCCTCGTATATTTCTCATTAGTTGTGAACTGCTCTCGATGCCGGTCATCACAGGGTTGGAACTGTCAGAGTTTGCGGATACCTGATATTAGCTCTACTGTGAACACCATTCCACTATACGAGTCGAAAACCTCATTCAGTCGTGTTTCGGTCGATGTATACGACCTTACCGACAAGCAGGACATGACGCGTATTTTGCGATAGAGAGGCAGCACATTATGGCTGGAATTATTTGTGGATGTTTGTTCTCCCTTAACGAAAATCGTCGGACAATGTATTCATGCGTTGCAATTATATGTCAATCATTGCATACTTAGGCCATGGCATTGATCATCGCGTTCGTAGCATTGTTGTTTCCCTTTGATAATCGTTTTCGGGATGATATAGAGTTCCTCAAGCAACCTCTCTTAGAAGGCAGAAGTGGTGCACCTGCACGCAGGATATCGTAGCATGCATCACATTCTCCACCCCGCCTGCCCGAAGTATCCATTCTGTCTCGAAATATTGACGTTTGTCCTCTTCAATCGAATCGTTGATGATGTTTGCCTTTTTGTTTCACCACCACGCACAGTGTTCGTCGTCCAGTAGCTCAGCATATAGAAAATACAGCCAGTGCATGTGTGCAGGGGTGACGTTGAATTCTGCACCCGATTGTCATAGCCATTTCTGGGATGTTGCATGCCGCAACGTAAATGTTGATTTTCGATGCCTGACTAATCACTCGTGCCGCAAGAGGAAGAAAAGTCGAGATCCGCGGGGGAGAGGGAATTTTCTGTCGTGCGAGTGTGGAACATAGTTGATCGGGTAAGTGACGGCGCCTTTGCTGATGGCAAACAGCTGAAAATGTGTCATTTGCTTCTAGGGTTATCCAGCTTTCGTACCCGTCTAGGTACATATAGATACTCCAATGTATATGCGTTAAGTGGCCATACCATGACCAGCGGCGGAACCGAGACCGACCACAACGGTGGAACCTTCATATTTACAAAGTGTCGAAACGGAGGGCTTCAATCTTCGCGCTGACTAAAAACACGACGCGAACGAAAACGAAACGTGTGGTCTAGTGTACAAGTACATCGTATGGGTTTTAGTATTGCGATACTTGAATGCTCGTATATAGTTACGATAGGGCCCTCGGGGTATCGCTACAGTAGGAGCAACCATCGAAAACGTGCTACATTCAGCGCTTATGAAACCCCGATTACAAATACAGTTGGGAACTGAGCGTCTTCCTGTTGGGCCTGGTAAATGGTGTATGGACATATCGACGCCATGTACTCTTTGCTGCAGTAGTTTTCCGCAATACTACAATAATATCGAAACAACATTGATTTCGGTATAAGAACTGAACAAGTATGGTCAAGGTTTCAACAAAATGTGTTCGAGCTAGATTCGGCATATATCGTAGCCATATTTTCTTCCGAAGAGAAACGAACGATGCCGTTCAGAAGAAAATTTGAACGGATATGCCATTAAGTGCAAAGATATCGGGGACATCCTCTTTTTAAGTAGATGTGACCTCCGCAGGAGCGAATCGCACAGTTCAGACACACGCTATACCAGTAGTATAACTAACCTAGATGAAAAGACGTTTTATTTTAAGTGAGTTCGTATATATACATAATGACCGCACTCAAAGCTCGTGTGAGTAGCGCATAGACATAACGTTTATAGCCAGGTGTGCGTCACTGAATTACTGTGGCTTCAGTTGACACTCAGCTCACGGAGTTCAGAGGGAAAATGGTGTTTGATATTCGAGCTTCGTCAACAGCCGTCGTCTTGGGCTCGCGCCCCACCATCCGCCACAACAGTTCACACCGAGCCCTTCGGTACTCATTTACGCCAGGCGTCTTCTGAATACACACAGTTTCATTGCGACCTAGCCCGTACAACGAACAGTGTTACCATGGCCGCCAACATCACGAGGCTGCTCTTAATCGTCCTGTCCATCGCTAGCACCATCAGGGATGCTCGTGGGCATGTGTGCACGTATCGCGGCCAAGGCACGTCAACGTGTTAAGTCGCAGAAGCGCAAGATGTCTGGATCGAGAAGTCGTCCTACAACTACAACAGCTGGGAGTTTCTCATCATTGCCAAAGAGACGAGCTTCCCTCTGAAGCGTTCCTTGCTGCAGTTCGAAGACTTCACCACCAGTACCGACTGCCCCACGGTAAGCACTGCATGCTTCGAATTAGGAGGGTTGTCGTTCCGCGTGTTGCAAGGTTTGAGTCATAATGCCCTTCCAAGATTTTCATACAAATCCGATCATGGCAGTGTGTTACGACATTGCCATTGCCAGATACGGGTATGCCAGTGTCAGAATACGGGACCCCAGGTGATATCGTTCTCGCGATCTTATTACGTTGACGGCTGTATTAAGCGCTCATTTTGGGACGGATAGTTCCGACGTTCTTCTGGTATGATAGCCGTTGCCACTGGCACGGAGCTTGATGAAGACAAGTTAGCAGGCCACGTGTGTCAGGACCATGTACAGTGCACACGCACCAGGTGTAAAATACTCGTAGTCTGTTGATACCTTGCGGAATCCAACCGCGGGCGCCGTGTCCTTTTTGAGCACTTTCGTGGTGCAAGATATATGATTCGCTATGTGCACTTGATGCGCACACGTTATCGCGCCCCGTACCTTCCAATTGACAGCATTCGTTCGGTCGAAGGGCTATCTTCGCCCATTGTCTTTGCAACCGTCACGACTTCCGCAGTCGGACAGACAGTGTGAAACGGCCCGTATTCTCACGATTTCGACAGATTGATGCCGTTGGTACAAAGGTGTGATCCGCAGTTTTACCTCGCTGATGCAGGAGCACATGTTGGACAATGTGTCTAACCTTGACGTCCTGTTGGCGTCGGAAATTTGACTCTATCAGTAGTACTGCAGCAAGGCTGGCTAGGGTGTTTATTCTAGTCTGCACTCACAGTGAGCTCAATTTGATGGCGAATTGCCGAGGGTTTTGCCTCGCTCGCACTCCTGACATAAACGTCGGTTTGGTGAAGGTGATAAAACTCGGGGCGTTTGTGTGTTACTCCTACGAGTACTTTTCATCCTTCTCGCGATTTCTCTACTTGCGACGCCAAACGCGTTTCGTCATTGCCCGCTCCCCTCTGTACCGCGTGCAATGTAACGAACAGATCGTCGACGCATACATGTACGTGTACTTCGTCAAAACACACCACGCGAGGTGGCACACGCTGGATCAATCACCGGACCTCAGCCACGACGTACAGCTTCATGTGGTAAACAAGCCATGGCTGGAAGACGAGGCTACTACGACCCAACCGCTGGACGGCGCGGCCTGGAGTTCTCCGTGGCTCGCTCTCGACGGAACTGATGCAGAAGAGGCCGTCCTCGCGAGTGTTCCCATGCCCACGGGAAGCCCCACTAAGCGCTGGATCGAGTTCAAGGTACACAGTTCATTCAGAATACTGTATAACGCAAGCAAGGGCATCGTGTGTTTTACTATATGCCACATTTCATCAATCAGAGGCGGGGCATCGTTGCTGTTGTTGTTTCGCCCCGTCAGGCAGTAGTGCAACGATAAGTCTCCGTGCAGGTTGGTTTGATATCTCCGTCGCTGTTTAGTTGAATATATACACATTTCTGCAGCTAAAATGAAGTCGACGTTCGGGTCGTTGGTTGAGTTCTCTACGGAGACGATACAATCACTGACTGCTTGAGAGGCACAGCTCACGGTAGCCAGAAAGTAGAAAACATTAATGAATTGTTGGTTTGTCACGTGTTCGTTAGCGCATGTGATTGCGGACATAGGAATCCTCCGTGATATATTGTGGTCGTGGCATTAGTCGCAGATACGCCTTACACCAGGAGCTCAGCGCTCGAGGCAACTTTACAATAGTAAGAGCCACAGGTCAGACATATTCAGAGTTGTTGATTGGGCGCGTGTTCGTTGATGCGGTAATTTGCGAGAAGGTAGATCGCCCTCGATGCGTTGTGTCCACGAAACCAGGGCCGAATGTGTCTTAGACAAGGCACTCGATGCTTGCGTCAACTAAAACAAATACCTGGCTTGCAAAACAGTTGTCACGAGTTAGTTTCATCCTTGCAGGTTTGGGTCGTTTCGTAGATGTATTTTTTTAATAATAATGGAAAATTAGTTAACCTCTAACGTGCTTACTCAATATATATCTTAGCCAAAGCCCGGTCTGCGGAGCCTCCATATATATGTACGTTCGGAGATAGGTACACCGTACACTATACTCGAGGGTTGGGCGCGTTACGTATCGTAACCCGAGCTTGGCGTGCATTCATATACGTGTTTCGTCGGGCGTGGATCAGAGGAAGATCAGCAGTTTCATTTTTAGGCCTGGTAGTTTGCGGGGAGGTGACCGGGCGAATGCATTTTTCACGCCAGTTTTACGTCTTGGTGCACGGCTCAGTTCTGTAGACATCTGTTGCCGTAAAGGGCATAATTTATTCGACGCGTGCCATGCTGCCGTATATCATATACGGTGTGCATCTACAATTTTCGTATTCTACCGTCTGTGAGCTGATCTCCACAAATTGTGTAAACAGTACATTTCGTCCATGCTGCATTCGTTGACGGGGTTTCGTTTCCCAACGAGCTCCTGTTTCCGTGTATGTGTTTAGTTTTGTTTTTCGAACGTTCCATGGCACAGGCGTAGGCGTGTGTTTCCTATACCGGATACCTATCTGACCTAAGCGTATGTTCCCCCGGTTCGAAAGGGCATACATCGATAGACGCGTCCCGATTTTTTACTGTTCAAACAACCAGTATCACCGTATATACACACCCCTTGAAAAGGTTTGTTGTACGTAGTGAAATAAATAATACATTAGACTAACTGTTAACACCCCAGCGTGTTTGTACGTGTGCGAATTGTAACGCCACTATGGCCACATGATTACGTCGATCACAAATCTGTACATGTATGCCGCGCGATACGCGTGTGTATGAACTCCAAGTGTTCCGATGTCTCAGTGCTATATAGTCGAGGGCGAAGATATCAGCGGATGCGGCTCAATTGGCCTCCCGCGCCATGCCCTTGCGATAGATAGCAACACTTGAATGACCTATGATATTATACGTTCACATATCATGGACGTACGACGTACGAAAGAGCAATCATGGATTGGTAACCACTCCAACCGTATTTTCCGCCGTTGCGAATGAAAGGTCACGGATGCTGTCAAAGCCTGGGCGGACGGGACGAAAGAAAACAATGGCCTGTTGATGAAGGTGCTTGACGAGGACACGGACGGCCGCGATACTCGCTTCTACTCCAACGGCTACACCGAAGACACCACCAAGCACCCCTACATCAACGTCATCTGCTCGTCTACCTGAGCATTCGCCAAATAGGCCGAATCAAGCGTATCTATACCACTCGATCAGGACACAAGGTATACACACCCCTGTAGTGTACCCGCGACGGAAGCTCGGCAGTAGATGTTTGTTGATACTCTGGAGAGAGCAGAGCAAGCGGGCCTGAGTACAGCGGCTCGTGGTAGATGTAGGTGTGTATGGGCATGTCCTAACAGCGATTTCACTTCAGCAACAAGAAATCGCACTCCGCAGCCGTGGTTTATACTGGATACCGCCCGGCGTGCCCTCGTCGGTCGCGATGTGCAAGATAGATGTAAAGCCGGGCGTGCATGTGGGTGGCTGAGTTGGGGGATTGTGGATACGCAGTTTGCGCTATGTTCGCCACGCGTGCTCGTGTCCTGTCAGTAGCGCGGCAGCCGCTCTGCACGACGTTAGCAGAGATCTAACATATGTATGCATATATATTTATTTATATGTGTATATATATGCAGCTCGTGCTTATGTGTTGTAAACAGACGGTGATACAAACACAAACGGGACGTAAGGGGCGAGTCAACCGGAACTCCCTCAGGATTGGTGTTTTGTCTGAGCCCTTTTTTTGTATCTGTCGATGGCAGTCCTAGTAGTCTCGTTGTATCGGAGTTGTCTTTGTTGTCGCTATTCGGCCGGTCATGCTCGGGTTGAGTCAACTTGTTCAAGTGAGACAAAGGTTGTAAACAGCCTGTTACCTGCTCCCGAATGCAATAACCTGTAGTATTGATATGCATGCGTTTCCGGCGGTGGTATACCCGAATGCTAGTGAGCGGACTGGAAAATGCCGCAAGACAAGTTGCCACGGTTGCGACATATCTCGATTATACGTACACGACGTCGTTTTCTGGACTCAGGCTGATCAAGCATCGGCACGTATTCACATGCATATATCGGTGTGCATAGCGTGGTTGCTTTATATATGTCTGTCCCCTTTTGAAACCATTCGGGGGTAGAACGGGATGGAAGAGTGCTAGGCTGTGGTGTTTTGCACGTAATGAGCGCCTGGCGGCATCCATTTCTCAAGCTCAAGGTACCATATTTGTATATGCGGGTACAAGTCGGGCGCGACGTCGTGTTTAGAATTTGTCTGACGAGTCCGGCGCCAAATGCACAGATGGTGTGGGCGCGGCGTCTTAATTGTTTTGAAGTATTTGGATGAAAGTAGGCGGTGCATTTGAATGCACCAGTATTAACGGCATGTAATGTTCCATTAAGGTGCAGATATTTCGGCAAACCTGTATCCTGCAGTATATCCTGCAAGACGGCGTCGAGTAAAGGGGTCCGACTTATGAAGACCACGTGAATGCATATGTCGTGGAAAGTAGGTATTTCGCTATTTCTTTGTACATAGAACATACACGTACGATGCTAGTTGTCGTAGGTATCAAGAGTTGATGCATCTGACTTACTATGAGGCGACGGGGTATCTAGCTGCCATCACTTTGCTTAAGCTTGGTTCTGTTTCCTGTCGGATGTATCGGACTCGACCTCTGAGGTTTCACGTCGATCTTATGTACTTCGGTGTGCGTGACATGGCCACGTTCATAGCGGTGGAATGCAGTGTTGCTCAAGGACAGATGATCGGAAGCGATCGATAGCAGTCGGGCCTGCGACGGTTCGCGACATCAAAAAGCTACGCACGTTAATATTACATTAACGCATATCACTCGGTGAAGATATGTTTCGGTCTCTGCTTGATATCAACGACTGGTGCTACGGTAGGGGCGTCATGTATAGGTGCTTGGTTTCCACCTGCACAGAGCCACTCGGCGGAGTGACTGCCTTACTGCGTAGTACTCATAACTTTTTTTGTTTTTTCGTTGTTCTATATGCACCGCGAATTGAGTTTTTGTTACGTGACGCGAACAAACTACGTTTAGATCCAATTTTCAGTTAGATTCGGAGCCACTCGTCCTAGTGGCCAAAACCCGGTACTGAAAATGTGGGTACCCCCCCTATCGTAGCACCAGTCCAACACAATGAGATGTGATCCTCTGTCTTGGGCGTCGAAATGATGATGAGTGATCCCGGGGCTGTCGCTCGTAGAATAAGTCATGGTGTACTAGGTCTTGTTGTCGGGATACTAAGCTCGACAATCTGACATAGGCGTCAACATCTCGACAAAATATCGTAGAGTTGTCGTTCGCATAATAAGTCCCGGCATCCTTAGGTCAATCTGACATCTGGCTCAAGCGTGACAATGGTCGAATATTGAGTCCCGCCATCACTACCTATGTCATGCTGGTGAGTCCCCTGGCTCAGCCAATGTTCTGCCTTCAACCTGCCGCTGATGATTCGATGACCCATATTATATACGTTACGTGTTGCTGACAGCGACTATGACCATCCATTTTCCGCACGTGTTCTCGTTCCAAGAGCGAAATTTCAGTATACAGTCATGGTTTGGATGAGCGGATTACACATCGGCCTATCCACGAGACACAAGCCTTCGAAGTTCGTACCAACGCATTACCTACGACGTACGTGGCGTAAACGAAAGGCGAAAAGAAGAGTAAAGCTGTCGGCCTTCGTCCTCTTAAAAATGTAACTCTCAGCACGCGAAAATGTCCGTACGTATTGGCAAACATACCACGTAGAGCTGAGGCAGGCACCATGGCAACATTGCCGGCTACTTCACAGGTTTAGTTTGGCGCCTACCAGTATCTGGTACGAGATGCGGCAGGTTTCCGAAAGTGCCCATTCGCGGCGAAAGTGCACCAACAACTGAGACTGATGTATGTACAGTTTGAGGACCTCATGCTTGCGTCGCTCATTCCCCTCCCGCAGTTTATTACATTGTCGTAAGGTGTTGGTTTATACAATCATAATATACACCAGGTAATAAGTAGTGTGGAATGCTGGTGTTGTTGGATGCTCTGGCAACGAAGTATACGGGGGAAAAGGTGATCATCGGATAGATAAACTCCTTCGGCTCAGCGATCTACACCCCAACCGTTACTTTCATTGGGTAATTGTATTTCATCGCGTGAGGGTCCGTTTTATATGGGTTTCCAGTGATATGACAAGGCGTTATTTGGGCGGGATCCAAAAGATCAAGATTGAAAGATTGAATCAATCGATCTTCGATTCTCGATCTAGATCAGAATTTCGGCTGCGAAAACCACCAATCTGATCTTGAGATTTTCCGAAAGATCGTGATCTTTTCAGAGCAATTCAATTCCGATCTCCATCACTGATTAATAGTAGTTTGTTGTCTTTCAAGATTTGTATTTCGCTCACAATCAAAATCTCACCAAGAATATATATATATATACAAGGCGCTTCGCGTGGCGGGCGGTTCCGCCCGCTACGCTCGCTCATCAAGGACTCGACAGAATTTGAAAGAAAGCCACAGGTGGCACATAAATGAAGGAGGAAACAGTCGACTTGCAAATGCCAAGAGCTCCATCCTACTGACAGGGCAACAAACTGTACGTTCGAAAGAGAAAGCACAGCAACACGGCTCACAGGTAGATACAGCTCCATAATCAAGGAGGACGACAACGCTGTGTGTTCGAAAGGAAGAGGAAGCACAGCACCACGGCTCACAGCACGGCGCCGTGCTGCCTGCTGTACTGTGGGTGTGATTTGTGCCTTTTTCGTGACTATGTGTGGTAGTACAACAACAACAACAACAACAACAACAACAAACAGTAGTAGTAGTATGGTGTGGCAAACAACAGATCGACAACTACAGCAACAGCAACGACAACGAAAACCACCCACCCACCCACACACACCCACACACCCACACATACGCCCCACATGTGCTACCGCAGCACAGCAGTACGCCGAACTATATGCCAGAGCGGGGCCGGTATAGCGGATAAAAAACAAATGCCGGCATCGATGCAGAGAGCCCGGGTAGCATTGTGCCGGCACCCACGCGGAGCCCTCGTATCCGACGGGAAAAAAAAACACACACATTTTTTCCCGATTTTGTTTTCGGAGCTTTTTATCTTGCCCAGTTCTGGGTCGTTTTCGATTCTGACCGAAGTTGTAGAGATCCATTTTTTTTCACTTTTTTTCATCTCTTTGAAAACAAAACTTGATTTTAGTGTTAGAAAAAATTAAGTGTGGAAAAATGTATTTTGAATTAGTGTGGATTTTTTACTTGATTTTAGTGTATGTATTAGCAAGTAATGAAAGGAAGCGGTAAGGACGCGGTGTCGAAGTGGGAGGCCTGAGAGGCCAGGGACGGGTCAACCCGGCGATTTCAAGAAAAAGGCAAAAGTAAGTATGTCTATGTTCATCGATGGTAGGTATCGATGCACAAAAACATATCGAGATCAGCCTTGACAAGCTGGTAAAACAGAGGACATAAGGGGATTGGTATTTAGTATTTAGGGGCGAGGTACTGTTGTTGTACCTCGCTCACGAATCCCGGTTTTCTTGGATCTTCGATATCTTGGGACTGCCGATCGATGGCGATTTTTTTTTTTTTTGTCATCGATGATGGCTGTCACAAGCGTCAATAGTAGGGCTGTGAGTTGGCTGACTATTAGTTGCCAGCTAGTTATTAGCTGGCTAGTTTTTAAGTTAGTTGCGGCGGTGCCAACTATCCAACTATTTTTTCTTTTTGGGTTTCCTTGCTTGTAGGAAGGCTTGTTTGATACGGGGTGTGTATTTCTCGGCGTCCCCAAGCAGTACCACCACGCACAGAGAGAGAGGCCTTCTACAACTCGTGGCGCATCAACCCATCGCCATCGACGGTGCCGGTGCCGATGGCAGGGCCGAGGGTGCCAGCACCGCTGAGCCTGGCCTGTCGACGGACCATGGCGGTGATGGAGCGTCCGACGAAGAAGTGACTGTACCGAGCGCTCCTCCGAAAGCGAGTGCACGCGACAAGATAGCGGTTCGCTACCGCGTACAGAAGGAGCGCCTGCTTTCCAAGCCCCCCAAACGGGGACAGGGATTCATACTTTGATGCGAGATGTTTTGCGGGGTTCTGCATGTTTGTAGTCCATCCGGGACAATGTTTCCAATCTATTCCCCGCACCAAGCTGCATTTTTCTCAGGATGTGTTGAGCTGTGTTCGGAAATCTAGAGGCACTGTCAGGAAGCTCAACACTGCGCGCAGCTTCTCACGATTTTGTTTAATAATTATTATACCAAAAAACGTATAAACAAGCCCCTTGTTTCCTGGTTGTAATACTTTTCACACCCAAATTCTGGGCACTGATTTGGGGAGCTATGACCATAGGCCGCCTGCCATTTTTTTCACAATAAGAAAACAGCTTTTGAGGGAGATATGAGGGAAGCAATGTATATTGCAGATCGTTTTCCCCTGGTTACTACTGTTTAACAAATCGTGCGATATTCAAAGAGATTACGGCAAACGATTGCTCTCGTCCACACCTCCAGACCGTTTCTTTTTCGTTTGCAGCACTATAAAATTGCGTGAGATATTCATAATTTTGCCCAAAATGACTGATTTTGGTCGATTTGGGCCTTTTGGAGATTTGTTTTTTGATGCAGTGTTGCGTAACTACTTGAATTTAGTGTAGATATATATTTTCTTTCTCGTTCTCAGCATCGATTCCTCTTTTCTTCGCGTTCACGTATATGGTTGTATCATACTCTAGCTACGTACACCTCTCAAGCCTCTGTGCTCCCATCGGTTGTTGTGTTGTGTAGGGGCGTTCTGCGTCGGTAGAATGCTCGGTGTGTGTAGGCCGATAAAACTGAGAGCGCTTTTGATCAAATCTTAATGTTTACTTCTCTAAAGTACTTTTTTCGCAGATTTTTAAAAAAATTACCTCAAATTCTCCCTTCGGGAAAATGTTTAGAGAAGTAAAAGTAAGAAAACAAAACGCAAACACTCTAGTTATGACTATAAACGTCATTGGAAACATTTTATGCCGGACGGACCATACGAGTATACAATAAAAGGTAGAACTCTGGTATTATGGTTCATGCGGTCAACTGTGATGGCGGGACTTTGTCCCAACGTCCTATCACTGTAATAATACAAGTATGTCTCTGTCATAAGTGTGCCAACTGGATGATGAGCACCTCTGGCTCGGGTGTTTGAGTGATGCTCGCCCTGAGCTGTGTGTTGTGATGTGGTGTCCTTACGGACCACATCACAGTGTCGATCCCAGTCGATTTTTGTCGATCCCAGTCTAGTTTGGTCGATCCCAGTCTAGTTTGTGTCCTATTTTTAGTTTGTACTGGTGATGTGCTACTGCCTGCCTCACGAGTATGTACCATATATTTCTGGTGCATCTCTTTAATATGCGACAAACTGAGACGAAGTTTAGAAATATACCTGTTTCCTGATCAAAACCAGAGATAAACTTGGCCCATATATCATGCTTTTTGTGTGTAAAATGAAGCGAAATAGCGTAATTTTTGGCTTCGCCAGCCAACTCATAACTAGCCGGGAACTCCAGCCAACTCACAGCCCTAGTGCTCAATAGTGTATTACAGAGTAATTTTTTACTACGTACGTCTCTTACAATACAAAACCCAATATTTGCGTTCATGCTTCTAATCGGAAAGGCAAATTTCAGTCAATAAATTCGGCTGTTGTTAACGGTTAACCGCGGTTCTAAGAAACTCGCGGCAAGCGTGCGTGATTTCTGCGTTTTTCAAATCAAGAACTGGTACTTCTTGAGGTCCGGTTAACCGGTTAAACGGTTAAACCGGATAAAAGCCCCGTTTGAACCGGTTAACCGGAAAACTGGTTGACTCGTCACTAGAGGTGGGCACCGGGAGGCGAAAAAAAAATAACGAAAACCGGATAACGAGGCGTTATTATCAAAACAAAAAACCGGATAAAACCGGTTTTTTTCAGCCGGTTTTAACCGGTTTTCCAAAAACCGGTTAAAACCGGATGGTAACGTGAAACGCCTCCAAATCATTGAAAATGACGGCATGTTTGGGTGAAAAACGTGCTGTTTACATGTGGATTCCAAGCCACAACCACAGCGCACGGGGTAGCGTGATTTCACGTTATAAAACGTTGTTGTGAAGACATTGCCGGTGCACAGGTACTATACGTATACCTACTGGTTACTATTAATAGGGCGTTCTTCGCGATAACTTGCTTCCTGTCTTTTTCTCCTATGCCTTGCAGATCAACGTATTCGGAGGGCTTTCCTGCGCACGCTCTAACTACACTAAAACCAAGTCAAAATATCCACACTAATTTCAAGATAAAAATCCCCACTAATTTTTAATATATTTTGTTTTCAGACTAAAACCAACTTTTTTTTTATAGAGTCCAAAACAAGTGAAAGTATATTATACAGTAGTTGTCGTACGTGCAAGTTTTGTATACCTTGGTATGGTATATGTTTTGATATATGACGACTATAACACGTCGTCAGCAGAGCATCTGCTGTTTAGAGCATGGTTGATGCACACACTTACACATATGTATGCATGATACCATATACCAGGTATAACACTACTACTGCTGTGTGTATCCTATTATTATTATTATTAATAGTACTGGTGATGGTTTCATTCGGTAGAGAAACAGTGAAAAAAATGTCCGGTCTTATCCGGTTTTTATCCGGTTTTATCCGGTTTAAAACCGGTATTTATACGGATAAAAACCGGTTTTATCCGGTTTTATCCGGTTTTATCCGGTTTCATCCGGTTTTATCCGGTTTTCGGTTAACCGGTTGAAACCGGCAAAAAAAAAACGCGTTTTTTTTTTCAAAACCGGCTACTCGTACACGCCTGCTGGGTTTCCAAAAACCGGTTTAAACCGTTTTTTTTTTTACCGGTGCCCACCTCTACTCGTCACACACTATTATGTGCCTGCAGCAGCAGTGAACACAGCAGTGGGTACAACACCTCGCAGTGACGCAGGCACCTGGTATGGAACAGGGCAGTTCACCCCCCCCTATTGCAATTAATTGTTTCAGTATTCCAATTTAAGGGAATATACAGTACGAGGAAACCTACAGTCAGTACAGTAGTAGTGTATAATAGGAAACAGGTAATCTGGTCCAGACTTGATTTCTCATTTCAGAGAGGCTGCGTTCTACACTAATTTCAAGATAAAGACTATTAGTGTTCGGTACTTCGCTACAGCAGTAGCCAGGAGCCTATCGAGTCGCTGATCGGTAACAGAGTCGTGTTTAGGCAGAGCGCAGTAGCACACGATATATCCACGTACGTACCACAAAAGGATATACTTGATATAAGAGTGTTGTTTGGTACTCAAAATAAGCCTAAAAAGAACGCTCTAAAGCAATTTATCCTGGTGGTTGTTCGTCGGTTGTCGGCGCAATAGCAACAAGTAACGTTCACGAGTACGCCACGAGAACGATCACGAGTACGCACCAAGAACGATCTCGAGCACGCACCATCTGTATCGATACTGGGGATGCTGATGTAGCTCGGGCAGTACAATGGCCCGGGATTAGCCGTAGGCCGCGCGTCTTCCTCAGAGCTGACGAATGATGGCACCCCCATCCTCTCACTCTCCTTTCTTCCTTTCTCTTAATCGGCCTGAGAGCGCCATTTCAACATCATCAATATATTTTTCCTGGGCGAAGCTCGCAACCGGACTTGCCTCACAGCAATACAAGCGCTTACTTCCCGACTATCATCATAGTCGGCCATCTTCCTCCATCAACAGGTCATGCCCCTCGTAATCGAGCAAGCTCTGCGACTCTAGCTGCGGACACGACGACACGCGCCGCGAATCCGAGCTACGACGTACTACTGTAGGAGTAACTCTGCAGCACTGGGAGATACGCCCAGGGCTGCTGCGAGCTTCTTCTGCAGCCCCACGGATCACCAGACTGGACTACTGACCAGGGCTGGCTGCGATCGGGACTGCTATTGTTTCCTCGGAAATATCGATCAACGTGAGTGAGCGGGTGAACCCAGTACAAGCTACGGCTGTCTCGATAGATTGGAGACTATACTCCTACTACATTTTGGTTACCCAAGAGAACGAGTCGTCTACAGTACTGCGAGTACGACTACTACTGCTGCTGTACACGGCGACAATAAAAACCTCAAGATCGACCTCGAACTACGTACGACAACCGCGTCCAATACAACTGCTGCTGCTAGTGCTGCTGTAGTTGAAGGACTGCTGTACGAACATCAAGGTGGATAGTGGTGCTAACCCCTCAAGATCGACCTCGAGGTACGTACGACACTTTCAACAAAACTGCTTCGACTGCTGTTGTACAGTAGTAGTTCAAGGATTGCTGTACGTATTCCACAACGGACAGTGGAACTGAAATCTCGGACGCCGAGCGATTCCTGCACGACAGCACCAATCCCGCGATAACAACTTATTATGGATTATCGTTGGTGATACCCTGGCAAGTGCACAAGGCTGTGCCTCTCGACGCTAGTCGAGATGGTTGGCACCGTGAGTGGTCGTGGACCAGAAGCAGATGGACTGCTTGGTGCGGTAGAGATATGAAGATATATATGTTGAACACTGGCGCTTAGGTGGCCAACACAGCACACACAGATCCACAGAGAGAGAACGCAGAAGTCCAGATGACGGCACCTCCTAGAGACAACCAGGAAAGCTAAGAGCCGAGGCTATCCAGAGAGATCCATCCTAGAGACGACCAGGAAAGCTAAGAGCCGAGGCTATCCAGAGAGATCCACATGGAAGAGTAAAGGATACGATCCTACGAGTAGAGAAGGCTACGATCCTACGAGTAGAGAAGGCTACAGCAGTAATTCCTCCGCATACATATGCGTTACTCACGAACCGAAACATACGATGTACAAGAGCAGTACTACTGAACATTGACTCATATTGGCTATGTGCTAATATTTCCATAACACTCCCCCTCAATGAAATTTGCTCTGAATTGTACCAAACTTGTGATTACAAAGATACATGCGAATTCATTTCAATCCATTTCGTTCTAGTATTTGAATTTGTGTACGTGCTACAGACATTCATGCCCTTGCAAAGAATTCGTGCTATTGTTTATTGTCAAAACCGACCAATCCTACATGGCTCGATCAACCAGAAATGCTGCGAGGCCTAATGTCGATACTGAAGCTGATTTACACAAAAAACAGAGATTCACAAACACACAAACATACAACACGTTTAGTAGGTCGTTTTGTTGATGAAGTCCACGACGTTGAAGTTCTCGATCAACGAAAGTAGGTGTCGAAACTGGTGCTGGTTCAGATGCTTGGTCCCGATGTCGGCGATGTTGTCGTTCGACCGAATGTAGTGAATGGAAATCCTTCCCTCGGACACGAGCTCTCGGATGTAGAAGTAGCGAAGAGCGATGTGCTTCGTCCTGAGCTGTGCAGCGGTTTCCAAGTGCGTGTAGCGTCGCCGAATTGTCGCAGTACAGCGGCACTTTCGCGACTCCTTGCCAAACTCCTAGCTCGGTCAGCATGTTCGAGCAGAACACTGCTTCCTTCATCGCCAAGGCCGACCCAACCAGCTCAGCCTCCATAGTCGACATGGCAGTGAGACCCTGTAGCCCCGACCTGGAACTTATCGGTGCTGGACGCCGCCATCGCGGCTCCACGGCCCGCAACCACGGGCCCAGAAGCATTCCACGCCTGCTGGTCGATGTAGAACCGGTTGGCCGTCTGTTGGAGTTTGTCCACCGTAGTGAACTCATCCCGGTAGTGCATTTCCCGGATGAATTTGAACTCCGGGGCCTTGGTGAGGCCCGTGAGCATGATGTCCAGGAAGACGTTGTCGGAGACGTCCTCCCCCAGCACCTTGAGGCGGCCATTCAGGTCATACGCCTTGGTGAAGAAGTCGATGGGATCCCCACCGGTGCCGGAGGTTGAAGAGCTCGTTGTGGCAGGCACGCCGAGCTTCCTGATTTTGAGCGTCAAAGCGCTCGTTGAGAGCCCTCCAGGCCGCCGCTCCGTCTCCCATACGACGGGTCCCCCCTCCCTCGTGTGCGCGGACTGTCAGTTGTGCGGACCCGGAGGTCGTGAAGAAGAGAAGGGAGAACATGCGACCGTTGGCCTTATCCCAGACGGCGATTGTCTCCGGAGTCGTCGCCGGGCCCGAAGGACGCGTTCGCCTTCGAGGATAGGAAGGAGCTCCGGCGCGTAGAGGATGATACCTTGCCGAAGCTTGAGGCTCCACTCGCGAAAATCCGGTCCGGAGCATTTCCCGACGTTCTCCAGCATGCGGTTGTACCCGGAGGTCGTAGAGTCCGCCATTGCTGGGATTTTGGTTACACGCGAGGCGCGTAGAGTTGAAGCACACGTAAAACGCCCCGAATACCTCAGAAGGTCCGACGCGCTAAGAAAACGGTGCTGTGCTACCCGGGGGTAGGCTTCAATACAGATCGCAGCTTCGTAGCTCACGACCCACGTCCGTCAGAAGCTCCTCAGCTTCCGCCCGGACCACTGCGTTCCGCCGAGCGCAGCGTGACCGACCGCAGGTGGCGAGGCTGCGGTGTTTTTGGTGGCGGAGTAGCCAGCTCCGGCCCCGTTCCTGCAGACACACGGGTCAGATGTACTGCTGAGAGGTGCTACGCGTCTTTCAGCGTAGACTTGCGGCTGCTGCACGGATGCAAACAGGCCGGGTCAGATCCTCAACCTACACACACCGACAAAACACGGTCGCAAGGTATCTTGGACAGCCCTACCTCGCGTATACTACAACGCGCAGGTATGCGTAGCTGTAGTAGCAGACGACCACAGCGTAGCAGTCGTATCCTCACCCTACACACGCTACCAAGTCGGCACTCAGCACGTGGAAGATATCTTGGATAGACTACGCCTCGCGGAATTAAAACGCGCAGGCGAATTTGGCAGTCAGTTTTACCACACAGAACACCGTGAACGGCACTCCGCACGCAAACCAACAGCCCGCACAACCCTATTCGCCGACCGAAATCAACGCCTAGAAGTTATGCCCCCAATGCTCTACACACAGCAGTAGCGTACCGAAATGTGCAGCCGAGAGCCCAGGTGATCAGTCCGGGCCCAGTAAGCAAACGGGTTGACTCAACGTGGCCTCCAGCAGAAACTAACTCCTACAGCAGTAGTAGCTCTCCGCGGATATCCAGTTCGAAGATATGTGTGCACTCCACAGCGCTCTACGGCAGCAAGATGTCAGCAAGATGCAGCCGTCGCAGACCTCCACTCACTCACAGTTGGGGCTCATAACGTATTATGGATTATCGTTGGTGATACCCTGGCAAGTGCACAAGGCTGTGCCTCTCGACGCTAGTCGAGATGGTTGGCACCGTGAGTGGTCGTGGACCAGAAGCAGATGGACTGCTTGGTGCGGTAGAGATGTGAAGATATGTTGAACACTGGCGCTTAGGTGGCCAACACAGCACACACAGATCCACAGAGAGAGAACGCAGAAGTCCAGATGACGGCACCTCCTAGAGACAACCAGGAAAGCTAAGAGCCGAGGCTATCCAGAGAGATCCATCCTAGAGACGACCAGGAAAGCTAAGAGCCGAGGCTATCCAGAGAGATCCATCCTAGGGACGACCAGGAAAGCTAAGAGCCGAGGCTATCCAGAGAGATCCACATGGAAGAGTAAAGGATACGATCCTACGAGTAGAGAAGGCTACGATCCTACGAGTAGAGAAGGCTACAGCAGTAATTCCTCCGCATACATATGCGTTACTCACGAACCGAAACATACGATGTACAAGAGCAGTACTACTGAACATTGACTCATATTGGCTATGTGCTAATATTTCCATAACACAACTACTGCACGGCTGTAGATTGTTGGGGGCTCTGCTTTGCGTGCTTAAAAATCCATGACGGACTACGGATTAAGAAATCTCGGACGCCGAGCGACTCCTGCACGACATCACCAACCCCCCGATCACAACTACTGCACGGTTGTAGATTGTTGGGGGCTCTGTTTTTGCGTGATTAAACATCCGTGACGGACTACGGATTAAAAGGTGTCGGACTCCGAGCAACAATAATAGGACACCAACCACACGGCACTAACTGCACTGCTGTAGGTAGGGGCTCTGTTGTGCGTATCTTATATTTCACGACTGACTGTGAATCGTAAAGTCTCGGACTCCGAGCAATACGACACCAACCCCACGACACCAACTGCACTGCTGTAGGTAGGGGCTCTGCTGGGAGTATCTTAAAGATCACGACGGACCGTGAATCGAAAAGCCTCGGATTCCGAGCAGTACGACATCAACTCCACACAAGTACGTGCTGTTGCACTGCTGTAGTAGTTTGGATATCTGCTGTGCGTACTCAAAACCGCGCATACAGCCCGAAATACTGACTGTAGTTCGGCCGCTGCTCGTACTCATCCGCGCCGGATAGCGGATAACTGACGAGACCACTCTGCAACGAGGTTGACGAACTGAGCTGCTGTACGAGACATCCACGCCCAAGCAATACTTTGGGCTGTACGTGGACACCGTCAAGTCAACGCTGCGTCTACGCATCATGACCCACTTCTTCGAGATACTGTGCTAAGGAGGCCTGCTGTACATCAAGTTGGGCTTCTTCCATCTACTGTGCAAGACCGTTAAAGCTTGAGAGTACGACTTCGAGTACGAAAAGCTGCCAAGATGGAGCACTTCAACGGCAACAACAGCAACATCGCCAACACCGTCAGGGGTCTCAAGATCTTCAGCGGCAGGGTGCCATCGGAGTTCAAGGACTGGTGGAAAAAAATTGCGTAGTGCTTAGCATCAATCGCAAGGATGTCTACGCCATCATGCAAAGGCAGCCCAGGCCGATCACGGCAACGGGAGGGTCGACCGAATCAACAGGTAAATCTCTAGCGCAGCAACAGAAAACGTATGACAGAGCGTCTCACAACCTCTACGCGATCCTTTTCATGGTGACGCAGAAAACGGCATCTCTCATCGTGCTCAAACACGAGGATGCAACCGGTACTAGCGGCGACGGGCGGAAGGCCTGGGAGAAGCTTCACGAGAAGTACCTCAAGGTTACCGACGAGACCATCCGTGCCAAGACAGCAGAACTGGCAGCAACCGCCATGAAAGCCGGAGAAGACACAGACGACTACTTCACTGAGACGGCAATCAAGCGCGCCGAAGTGGAGGCGATGGGCGAGCCCATGGCCGACGGGCGGTTTAAGGACATCGTCGTTCAAGGGTTTTCGCCGGAGTACGAGAGCATCAAGGACTCATCCCACGGTAGGGGCGCAGCTGAATTTTCCGAGCTCCTCACATGAGGAGCTCAATATCTCACCCGAAACATGACTTCGGAAATATTCGTTCGCGCAACTCGACCAAAACTTCCAATGCGGTAGTCCAAAAACAAACATACCAGTAACATATTTACAGTATCCGGTGATTAGTCACATGAGCTCAACTGGTCAGAAAATTTGGAGCCGAAAAGTGGTACCCCTACCGTGGGATTGCTCCAAGTTAATGATGTATCGTGATCCGACCTTTGATCTCGCCCAAATCCAGACGGCAATGCGTCATCTGTATCTTGACAACCTGTCCCGTAGCAATGAGGCGAAGGGTAGGATCGCTGGACGTGGTATCGCCATGTCAGCGGAGTCAGTCATTCGCTACAACTGTGACGAGGTAGGACACATCTTGTGCAACTGCCCACTGCCGGCCAAGGGCAACACTGAAGGATACACCAAGCAGGGCAACAAGGGCAACAATAACAAATCTTCTGAGGCAAACGCTGGAATCGGAGGCGGGAACGGCGCTGGGGAAAAGTGGTGCTCCGTTCATACGTCCACGACTTACAACGACGCCGACTGCTATAAGCAGGGAGCGCCACCCCCACATAATGGAAACGCTTCCAGTACTGCTGTGCTCGGCGCTCACGCCTCCATTACGGATGACGACGAGAAGCCGACATTAAATCTCAACGACAATTTCAACGGTGGTTTCTTGTGATTGGCATGGACTAAGGGACGGACATATCTGCCCAAGAGCTGCGGAATCACGATGCTAGTGGACCGCGGTGCAACCGAACATCTTCTGGATGACGCGCGAACCTCCGGGTTGAAGGACCGGATGGAGGACTACACGCTGCTGGACGCACCGAAGACAATCGTGACTGCAGACAAGAACGAGCTGAGAGGAACTGCAACCGGGATCCTCGACGGCACCATCGTCGACCAGACCGGCAAGAAGCATCGAGTACGGTTTCCCAGCTTGATCGTATCAGGCCTGGGGCGTCACGTCTCCTCTTCCCCCGTAGCAATGACCCGGGGGATCACCACCGTCCTCGGGGAAGGTAGTCTTTACCTGCGGAAGGGTGAGGTCGTGGTTCCGTTACAACGACGCGAAGAGGACTTGGGTCTAATCTCATTCGAGGTGGAGACTACTGCTGCGGACAGCGGAGCTTCACCGCCTGGGGTCGCCAAAGCGCTAACGCCTGGGGCCACTGAAGCATCTTCGCCTGGGGTCGCCGGAGCAGCATCGCCTGGAATCGACGTAGAATCATCGCCCGAGATCCCTGGATCGTCAGAACCTGGAGCTGGAGTAACCGGCGAGTCATCAGAAACAGCTGGAGCGTCTTCGCAAGGGGCTGGAAGGTCCTCACCAGGAGCTGGAGCGACATCGCCAGGAGTCAAACCTGCAATGGAGCCAAGGGTTACGCGTTGCGTTTCGCCCAGGGCCGCACCTCCTACTTTGACTGGGGTCGGACCGGATGCACAGCATCACGTGGCCGCCAGTACGGTATCTGGTCTAACCGCCGATGGTAGCTTCCCCGAGTGCACCTTCGAGGTAGCGAACGATGAGCTCATCCCTTCCCCGTTGCTAAATCTCACGGAGAGAGCGCCGTGGGTAAACCCCCTGGATCGGGCAAAACCACCGGATAAATGCGGGAGTTTTGCCGACACCGATCGGGACCCATTTCGAGTCTCGAAGGAGGAACAAATGGTGATCAAACAGCAAGATCCCCTTCGCGAAACAATATCGCCCTGGACCCTCGGAGCACAAGCACGTGAAAGTCATCGGAGCATCAGTGGTGGGCATCACTGGATTGCCATCGCTCTTCGGAGCATCAGCGCCTGGAACCACTGGATCGCTATCGCCTGAGCTTGCCGGAGTAACTGCATCTGAAATCGCTGGATAATCCACATCTTGGATTTCGGAGCACCAGCTGGAGGAACAGCATCATATGGGGCCGCTGAATTATCGCCATCAAGGACCACCGGAGGGTCAGCTGCGTTATCATCGTCAGGGGTCGACGGATCGACAAAGTCCGCGTCACCTTGGGTCGCACCGGCTGCTCTTAAACTACGCTCTCGACCCAAGCTCAACATCGAGACCGACAGTGAGCTGAACGAGATCTACACGCTTACGTTACAGGAAGAACAACCACGGGCCAACCCCGCGGCAGAGCTTCTGAACTTCGCACACGGTGACGGAGAGCCAGTACTGACATCAACAACCTTCGTGTACACTCGCAAGCCAACCTCGGGCTTCCTCTTCTTCCTGGACGGAGGGTCTATCCGAATCGGGGCCAAGACGCAGACACTGACGTAATCAACAGTGTAGGAGGAGCGTTGGGTGGCAATGGGCTTTGGAGCGAACGAGGCCATCAATCAGACGATCTACAAACTGAACAGACTCGAGATGCAGGACTGCAATCCTGCGCACACGCCAGGACACGCATCGGAGCTTCGAACAAGCTTCACGTCGTTAATATTTCGCGACTTCGGGACTTCAACAAGCATGGCAGGAGGAGCTTCCATGTGGACGAGTATAACCGTGAAATCGGTATACACGAGGGGTGATGTCTCTCTACAATAGTATTCGTACAGTAGTCTGACAGCTGTAATAGCGCTGGCAGTGCTCCTTTATGCCGTTGTTTGTGGGCGGCAGGAACATTGGGAGACCGTTCGATTATATGTTCGTTGCGAAATGAATGGAGTCACTGTTTTAGACTACTGCTAACATCTTCTATTCTTGGTCGATTAACTCACTGGAATAGTGTTTGCGTTTGATTTTAGTATTGTAGGCTAGTAGGTAAACCTGTGTAAAACATGCAAGTTGTAAAGTGGAAAGAGACATAGCAGACTGCTATAATGTAGTTTGATTCCCCATTTCTTGGTCAACAACTGATCGCTGGAGTGTTCGCATCTCATTAGGTAGCGTACGTAAGCCACGGGTAGCGTATTTGCCAAGACTACACCCATATTGCCGCCGTTCATACATGGGTCTGAATTTGTTGTTCAATTGTTGCCTAGGTTAGAACATCTTCCCTGCAGCAGGGCACTTTGTTGTGTAGATCTTCGAGTTTACGGAGAATTCAAGTAAGTATAAAATTTGCCCACGCAAGCAAGTAAGTTTGTTAAGGAATTATTTAATTCGATGTCGTGTATCAAATTTGACGATGTCACCTCCATCGAGACGTCGTGTTAGTGATAGGTACTTCGCTGCAGCAGTAGCCAGTAGCCTACCGAGTCGCTGATCGGTAACATAGTCGTCTGTAAGTCAGAGCGCAGTAGCACGATATATCCACGTACGTACTGCAACAGGATATACTTGATATAAGAGTGGTATTGTTTGGTACTCAAAATACGCGTAAGAAGAACGCTCCAAGAAAATTATCCTGGTGGTCGTTCGTCGGTTGTCGGCGCAATAGCAATAAGTAACGTTCACGAGTACGCACCGAGAACGATCTCGAGCACGCACCATCTGTATCGATGCTGGGAACGCTGCTAAATATCGATACTGGGAACGTTGATGTAGCTCGGGCAGTACAATCACCCGGGATTATCCGTAAGGCGTGCGTCTTGCTGAGAGCTGACCGATGATGGCACCTCCATCCTCTTACTCTCGTTTCTTCCTTTCTCTTAATCGGCCTGAGAGTGCCATTTCAACATCATCAATATATTCCTTCTGGGCGAAGCTCGCAACAGGACTTGCCTCACAGCAATCCAAGCGCTTACCTCCCGACTAAGTCGGCCATCTTCCACCATCAACAAAGACTCCTGAATTTAATATTTCCTTCTACTGTAAATCCCAGTCTGGATTTCACATTATTAGCCTGTTTCTCACCAGGTGTAATGTACTATTAGTATAATGTATGCCTTAACTCGGGGATGAGGCCGAACCCGCGGCAGAAATCACTTGGACACCACACATACGCACGTATTGAGTTTAAGTCAGGACAAGCCGATTTAGCTTGCCGTATCTCTACTTTTGCCTAAGCAATGACTGCCTTCATTGGGGGTAGTATCCTATTTCCTTTTTTCTCTCCATCCTTCTCCATCCCATTTATTATCCTCGCCCTACTCTCCCGCTCCCTCCCAGTAGTAACTTGAGTCCGGGTCAGCATAACGGGTGCTCGTCCCCGCTCCCCGCTATGGTTCGCACCTTGATTATTATCGCGGGAAGAAATCAGCATTTTCATCCCTCGGCGCGTCGATTGTTTTGCAAACGCACGCTCTGCAGTTTTTTTCCCCAAGATAAATATCCGCTGTGGCTGGACTCCTAAGCTTGACCTTGGCTTAAGCTGTCAAGTGGTTTAACCACTACACCGGGGACTGCAGCGTATCAATGCACGTGACTACGACTGTACATACAGCAGTAAGCGTGACAGCATATATAATGGTTGGTCCAACGTCGATTGTGCCTATTAATTTGTCTATTAATAGAACATGACGGCAACTTGAACGTATACTACTGCTGTAGGTGGATAAAACATCGATTGTGCGGATCGACGTTGGATCACACCTCAACACCCCACACCTAACACCCTCGCACAAAACAAATACGTACAACACGTCATATCTCGCCAGTCTCTCACGCCACCACTCCGCATGTTACTACTCGTACTGTAGGTCTATAACCAATAATCTGTCGCAACAAGGCGGTGAAACACTTGCGAAGCATCGTTTTCTCAGCGACGACGGACACTTGGACACCCCCCAACAATACGTTGCTCATCAGCCACGGCGTCTCGTACATCATCCACACCCTCGGCTCTTGGCGTCTCGTCTCCCTCGACACGCTCTGTATTCCGGAGGCACATACTGGCCAAACATTAGCGACTAAGCTGATCGTCGTCATCAAGAGCGGTGGCCTCGACCTGGCCAAGGGCATCATCACGACAGTGATCAACGCCTCCTGCGTCGTGCAGGACGCTGCCAATAACCACGTCCTCAGTAGGCAGGCGTGCACCATCCACCCCATGGAACTGTTAGTGAAGCGGTTCGTCGGTGGCATGCGGGTGAATGGCCCGGGGGGCGTGGGAACGGGTGTAGGTACACCCTGGTCACCCAGGGTTCGCGGTAATCGCATTGACGGGGCGACCGAACAGCAGTAGTAGGAGGTCATGAAGTACTGCGAGGTGGTAGTCAGCCACTCCAGCAGATTTGCCGAGGTTGGTACCCTTGATAGATTCCCCGTCGTGGGCGTGTGTGCGCGGCTCATGAGTTTGAGCAGGCAGTCCGTCGCAGAGGGAAGCACTTACTTCAGCCGGCGTCAAACCGACTGGTTGTTGCTCGAGCTTCAGCTAAGAAACTCACATTGAAAAAATAATTGCGCTCGCGGTCAGTGTTTTGATTGTCGGTATTGCCCAAAGAGGACATATTGCGCACATATTGCGCAGAAGGAGGAGAGAAGCAGAGTGAAGGGGAGTGCGTGTGCACAGTCGATCGATCACGGAGCTCCCCAGTCTCAAGACCCCCGGCACGCTACATGAACCTTCGTACAAACCGGAAACGAAAAACTGTCTACTCAATGATGTATAGCTCAGGTAAACTCGAACCGGTTGCTTGGGGTGCCGCCGCACATACGGAACCGTAGGAACTGATCCAGACTGGTTTTACCGCATACATACTGAATCGGCATTGTACATGCCGCACTGCTTGTACTGCCGTAGCACGTTTTACTGCTGCTGTGGCCTGCCTTCTACACGCGGCGATGTTACCGATCAGCGGTTCGGTATAGACTACTGGCTACTGCTGGGTAGCATGGCAGCTATCTTTAATACGACCTCTCGATGGAGGTGACGTAGTCAAACTTGTTACATTCAACTATCGAATTAGAATACGCAATATCTGGGTTATAATGTACTCTTGCTTGACTTGTGTCTACTTGTGCAAGATATGCTTTGTACAAGGGCGGGCGGACTTGAACGTTGTCGACCGCTACAGCAGTAGTAAGTCGTTATTTCTATTTCTCGATGAAAGAACTGGTGGCTGAAGTATTGTTGTACGTCATATTTGTATCGTTGATCATATTTGAGAATACGTATTCAGTTGATTAGCAGTACGAACATGGGAACCAATGCTGTTTTTGGAACAGACCGCATACATACAGTACGCGACAGATGATAAGAATCTCCTATTCTGGCTGAGGCTCGCGTCTTATCTTCTCTCTGATTTCAGCAGAAATGCTTATATCCACATTCTTATTCCGCAAAAGGGTGCAGAACACCAAATTCTTAAAAATCTAATAAATATATGCTTATTTTCCAAAGCCGGTTAAAACGCCATTTTAGTTTTGCAAAGGCTTGCGTACGACTATTTGTTCTTGAGCGGTTGTTGTTGAGATATACAGTTCAGCATAGTCGACGTCTGACGCGTTTCTTTCCGTCAAAGCACACCCATCCATACGCTCCACCCGTAAAATCATGCAAAGTCCCCCCTAGTTACGGACATCAACACGGCGTTGGCCATTGATGACACGCCCCTTGAGTGGCAACAAGTGTCGCA
The DNA here is from genome assembly GCA_008828725.1 of Saccharina japonica. NCBI lineage: Eukaryota > Phaeophyceae > Laminariales > Laminariaceae > Saccharina > Saccharina japonica. The sequence continues at coordinate 144,757 of MEHQ01002098.1, read as the reverse complement.
CAAGGACCCCCCCCCTCGACCTTCAACTCTCGGTAAGCCCCGGAAGGTCTTTAAAAGCGTCGCGGGATACATCCATTGCCGCGGACCGACATCCACGGAAAATCGTCCGCCACACAATCCAGCGCAGGTCGAGGTATTTGTATCCTTTATTCCAAGGGTCCGTATTACTGTACAGTCCTTTGCTGTACAAGCGACACAGCATGTACAAGCAGCAAGCAGTGCGCCGAGCTCAAGCAGTACGCCGAGTTGAGTATATCCGCATCGCGGAGGGGAGGGGGGGGTATGGGAATCAAGGCTTTTCATGTTTTATTGACGGGATGGTATTGGCGGTAGTAACGATTGGACAGGACGGTAAAACCGTCCTCGAAATAAAACCGTTGTGCCGTCCCGTTTCGTCGACAATGTCACCTACCGTTAACTAGTACCGTCCCGCCCCGCCCATACAACATTTTCTATCTCACTTTACCGTCCCGTCCTGCCGAGAAAGCTCCCCTCACCGTCCGGACCGGTCGACTAAACCTGCCACTATAACGTCCCGTCCCGCCTTCCAAAACTGCCCTTACCGTCCCGTCCCGCCATTGCCGTCACTCCTTCCCGTCATATACTGTTAATACTGATACTTCTTCTGTCCGTAAAATATGTCGGAAAGACGGCGGCTGTGACGGGCGGCCGTCTAGACTTGATGTATCCTGAACATTATTATTTTTTAAGAGGTTATCCTGTCACGACGACAAAAAACAAATTTACCGTCCCGTCTCGCCGAGAAAAACAAATGTGCCGTCCAGTCCAGTCAACCAAACAATAACACCGGCTCGTCCCGTCGTGAAAACACATATTTTGTCGTCTCCATCCGTCATGAAAAACATAAGTAATCGTACTGTACCGTCCCGTCCCGCCTTGATTTTTTGCACCAACCGTCCCGTCCCGCCACGTTCCGTCCCGTCCAGCCAACTATAGTTTTCATTGTTTTACCGTCGCGTCTTGATTAGTTTCCCGTCAAACGTGTCAAAACAATCCCCCCGTCGCGTCCCGTCTTGAACATTACCAGCCATGAAAAGCGTTCAAGGAAATAAAAAATGGTGTTGCTGTATTTGGCATTTACATGCTTGAGAAGGGGACGGGAATTATTTTGGCGAAACATTTCCAAACGTTTGCAAAAAGATGTTGGAGAGCACGTCACATGTGAGTTCGATTTTGGATAGACAAGGCAGCTTGGTTGGGAGCCCGATTTGGCCGTATGGAGTGTCTCCGCAAGTTTCTTATTGTTCTGGACTGCAGTGCAATGTGGAAAGTTCTTATGCGCCGATCCCTTGCAATTATCTACGTGCTGATTATCATTACCTCATCGTGTTCAGCACGAAGGCTTAGCTGTCAATTCTTAATTTTCTGAAAATATCAGCCTCAAATTCTTAATTATCAAATTCTTAACATCTGTCGCGTACCTGTACTGGTAGTTAACAGTGTTGAATTGATCTGACTCTTTTTGCAGGAATGATGCATACACGGCCAACACTGATTTATTTAGCGTGAAGGACGCATGCGACGATAGGGGTAGCACTTTTCGTCTTAACTATTTCCTGGATCGCGGGGCTCCTGAACCCGAAATGGTCGGCATGAAAATCTTAGTTGTGCAATATGAGGTTTTGCACACCTAGGCCAAAGGATTGTTCACCAGTTTTCTCCAAAATCAGCTTATGGGTGAGGTATAGAGGCAGGAGGCTTAACACAAAAATGGTGCACTTTTACCTGAGCATGTGTCACGGAGTACTACCGTACCGAGTACGTATTTCTGGTAAATGTCTGGTGGGACCCCGCAGGGGCTCCAAGGTTATGTGCGTGGTATGTTTGGGTTTTATGTTCTTGACTGTCCATGCGTCAAACCTGTTACAACAGTCGTAAATCGAAGTATGCCTTTATGCTGCCTGGGTTTGCACTGCAATTATTGTGTTCGTTGTAAAAGGGTTCATCATCCGTCGACAACGCAAAACAGCACAGCAACAGTTGATGGTGTTGCTTCGCCGCGACAACAGAGTAGTTAAGCCCTATTGCGACATTGACGTTGATTCTACTTCGTAAGTATGCCAACACGTCCAACAGTACGCGACAGCTGTGGAGAATGTGGATGTTGAGAAAGTAAGCCTTACCTTTTATTTTGATTTTTGAACAATTTACAGCTTATGATAACAGTTGTGCTACACTCGAGGAGAAAGTAGGAACTGGAAATCTGGAAGTGCAATGGGGTCGGCCCCTTACACTCTGCAAGAATACACCAAGGCCAATAATAATAGGAACATGCCCAAACACTTCGCAAGTCCGCATCAGCCACCCAACAAAGCTGCCTCCTCTGCAGAATCGATCTCACAGCTGACATAATGTTTTATCCAAACATATATTTTTCAAAAACGGAGGAGCACCACAAACAAAACCATGAATGGTGTTTACATTTGAAACTTAAATGTCACATATTTGATGGCATACTAGCCGCAATGAACAGTGGAAGATGGTGATAATGCCCGTTGTTTTGGGCATAAACCAAAACAAATGTTTACGAATACCTAGGAAAATTGAGCAAATATAGGTACGAGTACGTACAGTAAGCATTGCACTCGGGAAAATACTTGAGTGGTGCTACGATAGGGGGGGTACCCCCATTTTCACCACCCGGTGTTGGCCACTCGGACGAGTGGCTCCAAATATAACTGAAAATTGGCCCTAAGCAAAGTATGTTGGCGTTTCATAACACAACCTCCGATGGCGGTGCATGTGGAACAACAAAAAAAACAAAAATAGGTTACAAGTACAACGCAGTAAAGCAGTCACTCGGCCGAGTGGCTCAATGCAGGTGAAAAATAAACACCTATACATGACCCCCCTACCGTAGCACCAGTCACTTTCTGGTCCTTCCTCTGGCTATCGACCCCTCCATAGTACCCAATATTGTTGGCCGAAAAGAGCGGAGGAAGCAGATTAAGCTTGGTAGTGAATAGCTATTTAGGCACTCTGGTTGGCTAAGGGTATATTTTACGCGGCTCAATCAAGTCGGACTCTTTCCCAGCAACAGCATCTCATATCACCCAAGAAGACTATTTCCAAGCACAGCATCCAAGCCGGCCTAAACCTAGAGTCTTAGCAAGCACAGAATCGAAGCACTGACCACTGGTATAGGGTCCATCTTCTGGTTCGGGTTGCGATCGAAGGTTCGGTTGTAGGCGCCAAGCATGAAACCTCCGTTATTGATCGCCATCAAGGCGTGTCCACCCCTCGAAATGATCGTGTCGATCCCTCGAAATGATCCAGGTACGCCGCTCCGTGGATCCTCATGTTGGGCTTCACCTATTGTGACTTCCGTTGTACCCATGAATAGTCCAACATGTACCTGCAAGAGGCCCACAAAGTGTCGCTTCTCATACCCAACAGCACACTGTATCGCAGGACGCTTAGGGAGTGTACGGAACTCTGAGTTACAATACACGTTAAAGGCTCAAAAGACGAGTTCGCAACATGTTGGGTTACTTTTGTTGACGGCTGGGTCACCTGTTCCCGACGACCTTGTGGCCTTATGCTGTATCAGTTTATAAAAGAAAGGGTTCATATGCGCTGTTCATGGGTACAAGTAAAGCCATGCATAGGTGACTCGCAACGTGACTGACCACAGAGAGGTCTACCTGAAACGCTTCAGGAAAAACCACACGGGTACGATCGGGCGTTGCCCAAAACTAGGGAAGACCAGGAAGTATTTTCACGAGTGCATTATTTAGCGTAACTTTTATATGATTTACAGGCCTAGCTATACCGATGTTTGGTTTTTGCCCTTTTATTAAACGGCCTAGGGCTGGCGCTACCGAAAATGTGGCCTCGCCAACCACATGCCTTCCAAAAGGCCAAGAATGGCCAGGCGTTTCAGTTGCAAAATGTACAATGTTTACTCCCCCCCCCCGTGAACGAGCCGCTTCCCGGTGGTCCAAGATATGTTTTATACAAAGTGTATTTCATTCACGGAGCAATCTCCCGCGTAGGCTCACGTCGCTACGCCAGCAGTCTGTCTCCCTATCTTATGCATAACGTCGTTGCATCCGTACCACCAGAATGCCGTTTTGCCAATGCCACAGCTATGCCCCAACGGCACAAACGTCCCCGCAAACCCTAAAAAAAACATATTTGCAAGGTCAGGTTCTGTAGGGTACCTATAGAACCATACCCGGGGTATTTGCCCGGGAAATACCCTACAGAGAACTTCTGTCAGTTCTGTAAGGGTTTTATACCCGTACCCGGAACTTCTGTAAGTTCTGTAAGTTCTGTACGACCTCCATACCCTTCAGAGAACTTCTGTAAGTTCTGTACTCCCCGTTTCATAATACCCGGGGTACCGGTACAACGTGTTTGTACCTGCCCGGAACTTCTGTGAGTTCTGTATGCCCGGACCACAATACCCGGAACTTCTGTGAGTTCTGTAAGGGTTTTATACCCTAACCCGAAACTTCTGTAAGTTCTGTAAGACATCCATACCCGTACCCGGAACTTCTGTAAGTTCTGTAACACCTTGGGCACAATACCCCGGGTAAGGCTATTATCTCGGCACAATACCCTGTGTGTCGGTACAGATTAGGACAGATTAGGGTATCGTTGAGGATGTCGGGAGACGGTCAGTCGAGGGAAAATGGGCATCGGTCAAGGGTGTGGATTCGAGTGTTCCACACTAAAACCTAGTATTTTGGCGTCAGCCAAGGATAAAATATGGAAAATAGCCGTCAGGCAAGGGGTGAAAGTGCCGTCTCCTGACATCTTATTGAGGAGTGATGTTATGCATTCTGACGTCATGTCTCCTAAGTGACACACACCAAAAACGAAATTACGAAATTAAATTACATTGTACAACCCACCTCGCTCACAACCACACATAAACCGAGCACACAAGTACGTGGATTTTGATTTGGGGGGTGAATCTATGACCGCGGAAGTCATTCCCATATAGTTGGAACGGTCTTTACAGTGAAAATCGTGAAAGACAGCTAAAACAGAAATCAGCTACAATGGTACATGCATGGTATATACGCGTTAGTACCGGTATAGTGTGTTATGTTTGAAGTACACCAATCGCAGTATGTCGAATGCTGTTTTATGTTTTTTCTTTTAGGAGTACATTTGCAATTTTTTCGCCCCCTTGAGATGAATATTTACCAGGGTATCACCGGAACTTCTGTAAGTTCTGTACGCCCGTGCCACAATCGGAACTTCTGTGAGTTCTGTACGCCCGGGCCACAATCGGAGCTTCTGTTAGTTCTGTACGACCGGGCCACAACCGGAGCTTCTGTGAGTTCTGTACGCCCGTTCCACAATGAATACCCGGAACTTCTGTAAGTTCTGTACGCCCGTGTCACAATACCCGGAATTTTTGTGAGTTCTGTGCGATCGAGCCACAATATCCGGGGTACCGGTTCAACGTGTTTATACCCGCCTGGAACTTCTGTGAGTTCTGTACACCCGTGCCACAATACCCGGAACTTCTTTGAGTTATTTAAGAGTTTTAAACCCTAACCCGGAACTTCTGTAAGTTCTGTACGACCTTCATACCCTACAGAGAACTTCTGTGAGTTCTGTACTCCCCGTTTCACAATACCCGGGGTACCGGTACAAGGTGTTTGTACCTGCCCGGATCTTCTGTGAGTTCTGTATGCCCGGGCCACAATACCCGGAACTTCTGTGAGCTCTGTAAGGGTTATATACCCTAACCCGGAACTTCTGTAAGTTCTGTAAGGCACCCATACCCTGACCCTAAATCCACAAACCCTACAGAACCTGACCATGCATATTTGTTCCCGTAGGGAACAAATCGCTGTATTGCCTGCGACACCCGCCCCCTGTGTCGTACATTCTCCAAAGCTTACGATACAACGCCATTTTTTAATTTTTTCATACTATTTCAAGTCATGAATTAGTTTTCACCTTCGAAGGACACGACATACGAACATCTGACTGCGTATAATAAGTATCAAGCCATGTTTAACGCCTGTGATCGAATCTAAACGGAAACTGTTTTGACGGAAACTTCTGCATATCCTCGTTTAAAACCGGAGTTTCCGACCGTGTCACTCCCTCCGCCTAGGTGTGCTCGTTGTGCGGAAGCCCGGAAAAACATGCAAACTAAAACAACTGTTGTATCACTCTATGCCCGGATCCTGAGGTAGTTCTGCTCTAGAGCCGGCGTTGGTTACGAAGAAAGCTACACGACCATTGGCTATCTACTCTAAGGACAGAGCTCTGCCGTGGGTTTAGTGTACCAACCCCATCGATCCTCCCGCAAACGAGTCGAACAACAGTGCGTATCACCTGTGCTCGATGGCATTCTGTCCGCGACACGCCGTACAAATGGCGAAGGACGTCGAACATGATAACTATCCCGAAATGTTACTCTCGAACGACCGACGACGGTGGCCTACCGGAGTGTAGGCCAGCAAGGAAACAATGCGGCGTGGGAGCTTGCTCTAGCGAAACAGCAGCTGGAGGCAAGGGTACGCCGATCTAGAGAGATATAACTAAATCCATCTCGATCTTCACGGGCTCTAGTGGTTGAGGTCCCTTTGGTAAGGGGGCCAGGGCCGGCGGGACAACCTGACCAGTCTGCGTTGCGGGGTACGCGATCGAGTTGTCGTTGAATTGCCTCCCATTAGCAATGGAAGAGGAAAGGTGGGGGCCTTCAATGGGGGGATATATGCCCATCGTTCGACCGACCCCCCCCTGCCTGGATAGGTCGTGATCCAGCCTACGGGGGGGCTGCACCCCGTCGAAATCCCACCTCGATCGTTTCCGACAAACAGCCACGCTATCCGATGACTTTGAGTTTTCTAAGGAACGACCGCGGCCATTGTTTCCGTCTGTGGTGCGTTCTCTGGTCCAACTGTTGTTAGATCGACCCCGTGATGTCCCACTTTTAGAAAGCTGATGGGAACAGCGACCGGCGCGGACGTTCACCATGCCGCCCTCAGCATGTTTCTTGCAGTACGCCGGCGTTCCTCCTATGGTATTGAAGCTTGCCGGCGTCATGCAAGAGTCGCTTAAGCATTTCTTACTGCGGACGTTAATCATGCCGTCATCAGCATGTTTTTTGCAGTACGCCGCCTTTCTGCCTTCGATATTGAAGCTTGCCTTTGTCGTGCAAGAATCGTTCAAGCATGCTTTTTGGAGGACGTTTACCATGCCGTCATCAGCATGTTGTTTGCAGTACGCCGCCCCCTTGCGGCCTTCGATATTGAAGCTTGCCCTTGTCGTGCAAGAATCGTTCAAGCATGCTTTTTGGATGACGTTTACCATGCCGTCATCAGCATGTTGTTTGCAGTACGCCGCCTTTCTGCCTTCTATATTGAAGTTTGCCGTTGTCGTGCAAGAATCGTGAACGCATTGTCGAACAAAGACGCTCACCATGCCGTCCTCAGCATGTTGTTTGCAGTACGCCGCCCCCTTGCGACCTCTGACGTTGAAGCTTGCCTTCGTCGTGCAAGAATCGTTCAAGCATTGTGTAACGTGGACGTTCACCATGCCGCCATGTACAGGTTTCTTGCAGTCAACTACCTTCTCGTTTTCCTTGACTTTATAGAGCGGATATGCCGTGCGGTAGTCTTGCGAGCAACGCTTGTTGCGGACGTCTACCATGCTGTCCATGGCATGTTGTTTGCAAAACACCGCGGTCTTGCTGCCCTCGAGGCCCCAGCTCGGCTGCTTCGGGCAAGAGCCATGTGAACACCGTATGTGGTGAATGTCCACCATTCCGTCTTCAGCATGCAGCTTGCAGTACATTGCTGACGTGCTACCCGCGACGTTATAATAGGGGCGCTTTGCGCATGTATCATGCGAGCAGTGCTTAGCGCAAACGTTCACCATTCCGTCTTCAGCATGCAAATTGCAGTATAATGCTGACGTGCTACCGGCGACGTTGAAAACGGGATGCTTTGCGCATGTGTCGTGTGCACAGTGCTTAGCGTAGACGTTCACCATTCCTCTTTCGGCATGTTGTTTGCAGTGCGAGGGTGTCTTAGTGCCCATCGCCTTGTAATATGCATTCACTGTGCACGATTCATGTACACAACGCTTCCGATGGACGTCAACCATGCCGTCCTCAGCATGTTGTTTGCAGTACAACGGTGTCTGACTACCATATATATTGTACTTCGAAAGCGCCGTGCAAGAATCATGCGAGCAACGCCTACGGCGGGTGTGTAACATGCCCTCCTGAGCATGTTTCTTGCAGTGGGACGGTGTCTTAGTGCCCATCGCCTTGTAGTATGCAGTCGATGTGCACGGTTCATGTACACAATGCTTCCGATGGACGTTAACCATGCCGTCCTCAGCATGTTGCTTGCAGAACAACGATATATTTCGGCCCTCCACATTAAAGCTGGCCGACACCTGGCAGTTTTGATGGTGACAACGTCCCATTCCTGCCACGGGCTTGGATGGTGGGATTCCCGAGGTAGTCCACGATCGATACCGACCGCGGTTGGAACACTCTCGACCGGCGCGCGTAACCCTGAAATGTATCAGCAACCAGAAAACGACGATGTTTACGATGTGAGTGATACACTTGGCTAATTTGCTTGTTGTTGGTCGCTGATCGTATGCGGTACAACAAAAACCTAACCATTGTCAAACGCCAGATTGGGTGTCATGGTGTACAATCACCATGTAAAATGAATACCGTATACAGCGAAATGCCATCAAATGTCTCCTCGGAAATACGGCCTCTATGAACATAGTCAGTCGAGGAAAACGGAGTTTGTTTCAAACCGCCATGATGCTGCGGGGCACTGCCAGGGAACACGGGGATTATTTGTCCGGCGGTGTTTGTATAGCCAGAAATGTTTGGGCTCAGTCATATAACCTCACTTGCCCTGTTGGGCAATGCTTTGCCCTGCGACGTCTACATGCGGGGAAATGCACAAGTTACTTTTCATTTGTTTTGAAGTTCCCTAGTTGCTGCACATCGTGGGATATCGAAATACATTATGGCTACAAAAACGACGACAACAAATCGGGTGAAAAACATCCAAGATAAAAAACGAAAACGTACACGAAGATTGAAAACAAAACGTGGACGGCAACACAGGGGAAATAAATTTATATACCTTGCGGTGCTCTCAGCAACAACTACAGGTAGTCCTATGGTCGACAGTAGGTACTACAAATACGTATCTGTATGTCTTATGCAGTCAACTGGATGTTCGCACTGTACAAAACATACTGAGGTGGCGAACCTTTTCAAACAACAGCTACGTTAGGCAAAGTGGAAAATTAAACAACGTTTGCAGGCATTTAACACATGCACTTCTCCCGGTAGACGAAAGATATGCTATGCCTTTCCATGTCTTCCTTTGGGGATTCGATACTCTTTTCTGCGGACATTAGGAATCTGGTTAAAACCTGCATTACCCTAGAGGGGGTACATCTAGGAATCGTCAAAAACAAATATTAGAAGACGCTTTGTATTCCACAGAACATTTACACACGAAAACATCATTAAAAACAACCCCAGCAAACTTACTCACAAGACTGGACACAAACCTTTGGCACAAAACATATCGAGGTGTGTTGCTATTTCGTACCTGTGCGACAACACAGCAGAGATACGTACACACGTACGACAGATTATGTCTATTTTGAAGTCGAAAAACGGGTTAGATATATCAAATATATATCGTTGCAAAACCATTTGCAAACCAGGCGGCGACCTGCAAGTTGTTTGAAGTTACCAACAGGACGTCTCGAAAACTACGGGCCTTCTCGTACATAGCGGCACGTCGTGTCCCTTGCCTCGAAAAGGCCACCTGTGTACCAGTTATTTTGCGCAAGGCACTGCGGCATGCTATATATGTGGTGCAGGTCAATGTTCTCCCTCGACTGATTACTCCGAAACCGGGATTAGACACAGCAGTGAACACACTGTATCAATTTCAAGCTGCGGTACTCTGTGTTTGTGGTATGCGGTTGCTCGATACTGGTTTCCCGATATGTGGGGGTTTCATACTGGCCTACGGAGATTGGTGATTTATATGGTGTGGCGAGGCATTATGATCTGAGTTGATGGATGCCTCGCGTGAACCCGTGCCTTTGGGATCAGTCGATGATGTTAAGATACGGCCCGGGCTTTGGTGACAAGATACTGCTCGTATGTATATGAGGGTGGAGCGTGACGGAAAGGCACGGCTCACTCCTGTGTGGTGTTTATGATGGGCCTTTGATGACAGGTACTGGCTCTACGTGTGTGTATATTTGGGTATTTGGTGATACGAGTACATTATCTACGACTCTCTCCTTGACGACCCATGGTATAGCCGAGCGGTTACAAATAACGCGTTCGACAGCGGCGTACATAAACACGATCATCGGATTGCTTCGGACCCGGAGGTCATAGTTTTTTATTTTGAGGATTTCGGGTGGCTGGATGGACAGCAGCAGCAGCAGCCGCAGTATGGAGGCGCCGGGCCACAGCAGCAGCAGCAGAACGGTGGCACCGCGCAGCCGCAGCAGCAATAGCAGCAGCAACAGCAGTATGCCTTTGGTGGACAGCAGTACCAGCGGCAGTACGGTGGAGCCGCGCAGCAGCAGCGACAGCAGCAGCGGCGGCGCCAGCACCAGCAGAACCGGGGGGGCACTGGTTGTGCACGTATCACCGGACATGGGTGGTACCAGCCGGAGTCCCCTCCACCCCCAGGAGCGTCTATGAGCGGTTTCTACACGTGCGAGCGTTGTGGTGCTCGAGGGCATGAGACCGCGGGTTTTTTCTTTGCACCAAACAGCGTGTGCGATCGATTTCTGGCCTACGGTCACATGGCCAGGCAGTGCACTGCCCAGCCCACTATCGTTTACGCGCCGTACTACAACTACGTGCCGCAGGCTGGAATGGCGGCGCTCCAGCAGCCACAAGTGCAGCCGACAGTGCCGAGGTCGGTGACGAGGAGGAGTAATGCTATGCCAGCGGAGAGCGAGCTACTTCGGCAGCGGATGCAGGGTACGAGGTTGGAGCTGGATGTCGTCAGCAAGGAACGGGATGCCCGTAGAGGGGCTGCGCGCGAGGAGCTGTGGAACATGTATCATGGACCTCGACCGCGTACCTTCCTGCAGAAGCAAGCCTGGTGGGAGAGGTTGCAGTCTGCCAAGCGACGAGCTCGAGGAGTTGGCGTTCCGTACCGGAGCTTCGACGAGCTTAGTGTGGCTGCGTCCGAGGCGCACGAACTCGGTGGTGCGCGTGACCCGCTAGCAGCGTCCGTACAGCAGCAGACTGAGCCTGATGTGGAGAAGCTCGCTGATGCCGTACAGCAGCAGCATGGGGCTGAGGAGGAAGAACTCTGTTTTGCTGAGGCTGACGTGTTGGATCTTGATGTTGCTGAGCCTAAGGTGGAGGAGCTTGGTGGTGCTGGCGGCGAACCGAAATGGGGCGGGGGTAGTGTGGGCGGCGGAGTGCAAGGTCAACCAGGGCCTAAGGCGGAGGAGCTTGGTGGTGCTGACGTAACGCCCCCGCCGCTTTCGTCGTTGGTGAAGCCACAGCAGCGGCGTGGGCATGAGGGCGGGTCGATGTAGCAGCAACGGCATGGGGATGGTGTGGGCGGAGGAGTGCCGCAGGTGGGCTTGGGCCAGAAGGGTTCAACATACCCGTTCGACCCAGGCAAACGGGATGGGCCTGACGCGGTTGGGGAGGGGTACGGTGATGGACGAGGGGTGGAGCTCGTGGGAGAGGGGACCAGCAGCAGCAGCAGCGGCGGCGGCGGCAGGGCGCGATCTATCCCATTTAATCCAGGGAAGCAGGCATGTTATATTTTCCAACTTTCTTGTTGGTGGATTCAGTGGATTGGATTTTATCGGTCTGTTGTTTTGTTTTTCTGCTTCTCTGTGTCTTGGCCGGTATATTGGAGCAAGGACCGCTGTAGTTGTGCTGAGATTGTACCGATCGTAGCTATGTGTGTGGTTGTAAGAGAACTGGGTGGGAGAGCAGACGTTCCCGTTTGACCCAGGCAAGTCAACAATCGGCTGGTATGTGTGAGCGAGGGCTGTAGTTGTGTGATCGTACTCTACGGGTATGATGGCCCACAGCTATATTTTGTGTGTCTTGCTGTTGGAATCACGAGGGGGGGTTGTGATACCATGATTCTACAGACAAAGTGCACTGCTGTGTGTAACCAGTTTGTGATGGACTGATTTTACAGCAAGCGGCAATGCATGATATTTGTGACGGCTTAATTCTACAGCAGAAGTGCATTATGTGTTAGACTGCTGTGTCGTATTATATTTTCGGATGGAAGGATGTGTTGGAGAATTACTGCCGATTTAAGCTTGATTCTGCAGTGCCTGATATTAATGTGTTGGAAAACTACAGCTGATTTTGGCTTATTTTACAGCGTATGATATTATTGTGAAAGAACATTACTGCAGATTTTTGGCTTGATTTTACAGCGCATGATATATGATGTGCTGGAAAAGTACTGCTAATTTTGGCTTGGTTTTTCAATGCATGATCAATGTGTTGGAACATTACTGCTGATTTACGCTTGATTCTACAGCAGTACATGATATTGATGTGTGAAAATCAGTGCTGATGCGTTGTGATGTCAAATTTTGTTTTGTGGTCATGGAGAAGAAAGATCAACCAGAAATCGGCACTGACGCTGTTTTTGTCACTATTGTTGTGTTGGGAAAAATCACGAGGGGGGGTTTCATGGCATGCTTCTACCCACAGATATAGTGCTAATGATGTGGTTCGCGTTATCTAACGATTTGACTTGATTCGTGGCGCTGAAACTAACCACCCAATGCACCCTTTGCTTCTTGTATACTTCCGAGGGGAGTGTCAAGCAGGGGGGCTGCTATGATTGGATTTGAGATGTTCTATATCAGAGATGTTCTGTTGTTGTGCTCTTACAGAGTACAGAACAGGGGGGCCGATGTTATGGGGCGGTGCTGTATCTATGTGAAGACGGTGTTATTGATTTTGTTTGAAGGTTTCACCAGCATACTTACGTTTTTTTGGATTTTACCCTTCCCGTAGTTACTGTCTCGCTATAGTTCAGGAGATATAAACTGGAATCAAGATTGAGATATTTGGTATCGGGATTGACGTTTTACGTTGGCTTCTTGAGGATGGAATTTGAGATTGCCGTTTTACCTTAGCAATGATGAAGGATGGAATTTGGGGTTGCCGTTTTACCTTGGCAGTGATATATTTTGGAATTTGGGACTTGCCGTTTTACCTGGCTATTGGTGATAAGCTATTCGGGACCTATCGTATCGCGCACCGAATAGGGAGGCTGTTTGTGGTATGCGGTTGCTCGATACTGGTTTCCCGATATGTGGGGGTTTCATACTGGCCTACGGAGATTGGGGTTTTATATGGTGCTGCGAGGCATTATGATCTGAGTTGATGGATGCCTCGCGTGAAGCTGTTCCTTCGGGATCAGTCGATGATGTTAAGATACGAACCGGGCTTTGATGACAAGATACTGCCCGTGTATGTGTGAGGGTGGAGCGTGGCGGAAAAGTACGGCTCACTCCTGTGTGGTGGTTATGATGGGCCTTTGACGACAGGTACTGGCTCTACGTGTGTGCATATTTGGGTATTTGGTGATACGAGTACATTATCTATTACGGAAGCCCATAGTATCCAGGCCCGGCGGATTTGTTTTTTTTTCATTTTCTCGGAATTATTGTGTCTGTGGCCATTTTTTTCCGCTCTTTTTGTAAGGAACCTATCTGCATTTGGACTAAATCGCACCCACTCAGCCGTACACAGGGGTGCTACAAAGCAGTACTTACAACCGACAGAAAGCCGAGGACTTTAGCTTTCCAACGATACTATTTGTAGCCGGAACTATAAAGTTGCACATGAGGCAGAGGTGGGAAGGTGGGTACGGCTGCCCATCTTTAGACCCACGTATCTCAAGAACGACCAAGGGTTGCGGAAAACGCTTACAGGATTCTGCGGACCACATCCCAAGCTTTCCATAGATGCATAATACGCCAAATTCCGAGTACATCTGGTCTTGAAACATCTCCCCCCGTGAAATGTAGTACGATTTGAGTACCATTATTTCACCACCTCTGCTCTCACCTCCAACAACATACTTTTGGCTGAAAGTTGCATCATTGGAAAGCTGACATCCTCGGCTTTCCGCGGGCCTTAAGCATGGGTGTACAGTGTGCCCTCTGTGGGTCTGTGTGCTTGCTGATTACTCCACATGCAAATACGTTCCGTAGAAAATCAGGAAAAAAAATGGCCACAAAAACAAAAATTCTGAAACGAAAAAGTACATCCGCTGGGCCTGGATACTATGGGCCTCCGTAATACGACTCTCTCCTTGACGACCCATGGTATAGCCGCGCGGTTACAAATAACGCGTTCGACAGCGGCGTACATAAACACTCTGAACAACGTCAAGACACCCAGGTCTGAAACCAGTTTGGCCTCGTACATTGTCTGGTGCAATGCTAGATATGATACGTTGCCTCGTGGATTGCGCGCCCTTGTACACGATATTGTGATCTGTCGTTGCGAATTGTTCGGGTATATTTGCCACTGTTGTCGTTTTCGACTGCAAGACGACATGTTGGCCCAGTGAGCAGCCCAGCTTTGAACCAGAACGGTTGGTTTTAAGCGAACCTCTAGGTGCCTGACAGCGTATTTGGGGCAAACTACTTGGATTATTTGATATTTTTTTTCAGTTCTGTTCGGCTTGAGGGGACGAAAGTACATGCAAAAAAAAACACTCAACGGCACTGCGGAGGGGGGGGGGGGGGGGGCGTACTCATTTGTTGCTTGCCTTAGTCATTTGACCATTGACCACGCATCCCTTTCGAGACGGAGCACCGTTCCTACTCCTAATAGAGACACCTCCAACACTTGGGCGCTCATTACGTTGTTTCCATATATTACAAAGAAAGCTTTTGCTAATCTTATCCCCTTCCTGCTTCGCCGCCTGTGGCCACCATCTATCTCCTAAGATAGCGATCGTTTTCTCGCTACTATTTAGTGTACCAAACTGCTCCATGTCACACTCGTCTATTTTCCCCATCTCCTCCTCTAGCACATCCCTTTCCTCCTTGTACCTTTCACATTCTCCCACTATGTGAACTCTACTCTCTATGGCTTTGCCACATGGGCACATCTGTGCCTCTACTTCCTCCTCCTCCCGGCTAATGGTATACCTCCTCCTTCTTTC
This sequence comes from Saccharina japonica, assembly GCA_008828725.1. Taxonomy (NCBI): domain Eukaryota; class Phaeophyceae; order Laminariales; family Laminariaceae; genus Saccharina; species Saccharina japonica. The sequence continues at coordinate 129,560 of MEHQ01002098.1, read as the reverse complement.
TGGCAGGTCCAGGTCCCCTACACGAAATCGCAGTTTCAGCTTTTTCGCGAAGTCCATTGGGCCGTGCAGATACCTTTTCATTCCTATTCCTTCTCTCAACCCCCCGTACATCTCTAAGTGTTCTTCCCCTTCCACCTTCTTTCTCAGTGCTAGTTTTTCCCTTCTTTCTATCCTTTCTTTTACTTCTGTCTTGTATCCACTAAATTTCTCTATGGCCAGCGTCTCTTTTTGGTTTCCTATATCCTTCCATACTTTCTCGACTACGCTATCCCACCTTATTCCAGCTCGCCCTTTGGTTACTTTCTCCCATACAGCTTTATCGGCTATGGCTGGCAACCTCTTATTTGGCATGTTCTTTACTTTATATTGCCATTTCAACTTACGCACGTCTCTATTTGTCTTAAGTGGGTACATTCCCAGTTCTGCTCTCAATACTGTATTACTCGTCGTACTTGAGCATCCTAGTACTTTCTTAGCTGCTGTCATCTGTACTGTTTCCAGCTGTTTTACGAGCTTCGCGTTCCCTTCCCATACTTCTCCTGCATATTCTAGCTTTGGTACAATCACATTCATCAGTATACATCTATTAATTCTAGTGTCAAGGTGCGAGTCTGTTAGGACTGCTTCCATCTTGCCTACGTGTGCCTTACCCTTGCCTTGTATTTTATTTATGTGTGCATCCCAAGAGCAATCTTTGGAGATTTCTACGCCAAGGTACGTATACTGGTCTACGATCGGTAATTCATCTTCTCCCCACTTCCACTTCCAAGTTACCGGACTCTCCTTATCTTCGTTACATACAACTACTGCGCACTTTTTTACGTTCGCCGTCACTCTCCACTTCCTGGTGTACTCGATTGCCTTCTCTATTTATTTCTGCGCCCTTCGGGTGTTTCTGATATGCAAACGAAATCATCAGCAAACATCAATCCCGACACCGTATCTTCCCCCACCGTGACTCCCTGCGATGCTGCTTCTACTGCTACTATCATGTCATTAATGTATACCTTGAATAGGTTAGGTGATAGCGTACATCCCTGGGCAACTCCCTGTAGGATATCAACGTACTTCGATATTTCCCCGTCCAACATCACAGCACTTCTCGCACATTCCGTCATCTTCTTCATCATTCTCCACATCTTTCCTCTTATCCCTATTTCCCACAACTTTTTCCACAGCCCATTTCTCCATACTGTATCGTAGGCCTTCTGTACATCTAAAAAGAAACAGTACGTTGTTAGCCCCGCGTCTTTCCTGCCTTGGATTATCTTACCTAATGTGTACACATGGTCGACGCAGCTACGGTTTGGCCTAAATCCTGCTTGCCCTTCGCTAATCTTTTCTTCCTTCTCCATCATTGTTCCCATTCTATCGTTCAAAATCTTACAGAACGTTTTACCTACAGTGCTTAGTAGCGTTATTCCCCTATAGTTACCCGGGTCAGCCTTGTCTCCTTTCTTAAACAAGTTTACTACTACTCCTTCTCTCCATCTCTTAGGTGCGTACTCGTTTTTCCATATCCAGTTATACAACTTAACCATCATGGTAAGCATTCCTTCTCCCCCGTACTTCATAAATTCATTAACTATTTGGTCTGCCCCTGCTGCCTTTCTATTCTTAAGTTTAGCTACACACTTCTTAACTTCTTCTCTTGTGAACTCTCCCTGTAACCCTTCTGAACCACTGTCTTCCCTTTCTGATGCATCTACGTTCGCCTCCGCCCACGCGTTGATATCTTTCTCAAATTCTTTGTCGAACGTTTCGTTGGTTGTGGGCGTCCCTAGCTTGCGGTAATGCTCTACAAGTACTTCCCTTTTCCCCTTCGAACTACTAACCATTTTACCGTTCTGTGCTCTTAATGTAGCTATCCCCGTATCTGCCTCTCCTGCTTGTTTGCCTAGTATCCCTTTTATCCCTACCCACATCTGCTTCATCCCGCCATCAAAGTCTTCATTCGTTTTAGTAACTACGTCTTTCCATACCCCTTTCTTCTTCTCAACCACCTTTTTTACTTTATTTCTAGCAATACCATACTCCTCCCATCCTGACGTAGTTTTGCTCGATGCGTATCTTGCGTGTGCCTTTCTCCTTACTCCTATAGCCTTTTTTACTTCTTCATCCCACCATTTTACTGCTCTATTGCATATTATCAACTTCTTTCCTATTACTTTACTTGCTGTGGTTTGACCAATTTCTCCCATCCTTCTATTATCCTCGCTCCTGCATATCTCTCTCTATATTGTTCTTTGTCGTACCTATGTTTCCAGCAGATCGGAAAAATGCTCTGCATTTTTAGTCATCTCTTCTTGGAACTCTTCCCGTTTTTCCTTTACTTCTAGTTTATCTATTCGCCATCTGTACAATTTCCTACCGCGCCTATTTTTGATAACTCTCGTCTGCTGGCTGTCTGTCCATATTAGGCAGTGATCCGTAGTTCCTACGTCCGCGCGCATACATGTACTTCAGTTTCCTTACTCCGTTTTCTACCACTATAAAGTCAAGAACGGAGCTTTCTCCCTTTTGTATGCACTGTCTAGTCCATTCTGGCTCTGGCTTGTTTGCTCTACCGTTCAGGGTCTTAATCTCATTTTTCTTAAGGAATTTCAGCATCTCTTCCCCGTTCTTATTCTTTGTTACTTCCCCATACTGTCCAATGTTCTCGTTCGGGTTGCTTGCCTTCCCAATTCTTGAGTTAAAATCTCCGACTAGTACTACTTCTCCTTGTCTTTTATATTTTTGTACATCTACTGCTATTTCTCCGAACTTCTTCTGTATATCTTTTACCGTACTCTTCGACTCTGGGGGCATATAGATGTTTCCTAACGAAATAATCTTTCGCTCCCCTCCCCCCTGGTATCTTTATCCAGATGCTTTCGTCGAATTTCGTGTCTTTGATCACTTCTATTATGTCACACAGGTATTCTTTGACTAGGAACCCTACTCTCCCCGCCCCCCTGTTCTTCTTGTTCTGTCCCTTTCTCTTTTTCCCTATCCATGCGTACTCTCCAATTGTGCATCCTATTTCGCCCCCCTCTTTTTCCCACGACTCTTGAATTCCCACTATGTCTAAGTCGCGCTCACTTATTTGTTCGGCTATTTCTATCCTCTTGCGCTCTTCCGTGGCAAATCCACATACGTTCCATGACCCTATTATCAGCTTCTTCTTCGTTTCACTGTTCGCTCGACTCTTGTCTTTCGTTTTTTCTCCTTCGTTGCTACTTCTGTGTTCTTTTCTTTGAGCTTTCTTACTGTTTCCGTTTCTGGTTTTGTCTTGCTCTACGCCACTGTGTTTCTCTCCCATTCCCTTTGGGCCAGTTACTGTTTCCTGCCTCCCCTTACCTTCGTTCACCCTAGGACTACGTCTTAGATTCGCTATTCCATTAGCTATACATACCCTCCACCCTAGTCTTCTAACCCATGCCGACACTTGTTCTGTCTCTAATCTCTGCCACTCCATGCTCGCTTTCGGTTTAAGTGTGACTCGAAAATGCTCTCCCTCCCTTTCTACTTGTCCTAATGCAAAGCAGTATAGTCCTACTTCGTCGCACTTCCTCTTGAACTCTATTCTCGTCATGTCGCTAGGAACTCCGAATACCAGCACTACTAGTACTTTACCCTTCCAGTCTTTCTTACTCCACCTACCCTGCCTCACCGTTTTTCTCTGAATCTCTTCCGAGACTATCTCCAGCTTGTTTTTGTTCGTGTTTGTAGTGGGAAATGTTCAAGTTACTGGGACTTCCCAATCCTAGTACTCGTTGAGGGTCTGGTGTCTTTCAGTTATTTTGCCGGCGCACCACACTAAATAGTGTTTCGGGGGGGGGTCTACCCGAGGAAAAATCCCATGGCTGAGCATAAATTGAAAAACATTGCAACATAAATGTGATATTCCGGAGGTTTTGGGTTAGGGAGCCCGATCATTCAGAGGACGTTTTCGCCGAAACGTGCCACCCTTATCGTAGCACGGGTCTTAGGGACTTGCTAAAGTGCGTTTAAGGGCCATTGCATATTTGAGGATGCTAGTAGTTTCAGCGAGTACAGACGCATGTTTTGGTTGATACCTATTTATTTGGACCGTCAGGCTTTATCTAGAGAGAGGGTGGTAGTTTTCAAGTCAGCAAAATGTAAACCCCCTGAAAAAGAGCCAACCAGTGGTATAGCCTACGATGGAATGGCATGTTTGAGACGTGATACGATACTACAGTTTTGTTTCGATATGATTTTCACTCATCGTAACTCCTTTCAGCAGAAATGACAGATTGCAATGCAGCCGTATTTGTTTTTCTTGTTTTTTTTTCCCATCCCATTTATTATCTTCGCACTTCCGTCTCTCCCTCCCTAGTCGTAACTCAGATCCGGGGTCACAAAGTAGGCTCCTCTCCCTCCTCCCCCACTACGGCTCTTGCCTTGATTTTTATCGCGCAGAGGGTTCGGCCTTCCCAACGCTCGTCGATTTTCATCGAATTTTGCCCACTCACGCTCTCGCGCTTTCTGCTAGTCAAGATGTTTTTTACGAGAAAAAGTGCCCGTGAGCATGCATTCGGCGGGGCTCGAACTCGCTTTCTTGACGCTAACAGGCTTCGTGGTTACCTACTAGCCCACCGGGGTGACCGGCTTAGTCTTGGTTGGTCATCCCTGCCCAGGCTGGTTCAGGAGGTTTTGAACATTATTTAAAATGCTGGCCAACCGGCCCTAAACCCGAAACATCCCGAACGATTTTCACGTTGTGGCCGTGGAGCTGTACCGTACCCCAACGAGGGGAGTGAGCATCATAGACGCACAGGATAAATGCACACACCCAGCTGATTTATGATTCGTTGTTGTCGCTGACCGCGCGTTGCCATCTGCCCAACGAGAACCAGCGCCGCGGACCTACCCGCTTCACCAGCAAGAGCCTGGTTGCGGCCTCGAGCTCGGATGTACACAACAACACTGCCCTCTCACTGATTAAAGCCGTTTCGTGACGCATTCCTGCAACAAGTAATGTCTTTGTTTCATCTTTGACCTGGATGCGTTCTCTGTGACCCATGTCCCCCCCTATAAGCGCCGGCTTCCTTGCCGATGCCGCCGTCGTCGAATCTTGGCCTGACGACAGGCAGCTTGAAATACAACAGATTAAAGGTTTCGGACCCCGAAAAGTATACATACAACCCAGCCGTCGTTTAGAAACAACTGCGGAGTACATTACACATCCAAGAAAGCATCTGCGGTACAGCTGCGACCCTGGGCAGCTGTCGTATGGCCGTTGCGGGTATATCACAAAGAAGCTACAGTAGACAGAGTCAACTTGTGCAGCAGCCGTATATCGTACGAAGGATGGGGATGTTGCCTTCTTCGGGGTCTACCCAACATGCATGGCCAGCATTTCAAACAGGTGGCTCTACAGCAACAACAACAGCAGCTGCCAATGCCATTCTCCATGCGAAGCTAGGGGGGTACGGTGCAGCAGCCACATACAGTACGCAGGAATAAGACGCATACGCATTTAGGGGTTACATCTGGGTCTTTGAAACAGATTACAGATTATTTTATTGACGGTTATACAGCTGCTGTGCAGCATACCGCAATATTTGTGGTGCATGCAGCAAATCAAACCATGTGGCATGTTTTTGTTGTTTTGTGCGTGTAATCGCGTAAGCGCAGCCACCACATTCGCCGTTCAGCCGTCAAAAACGAGTCGAATGTTCGATAGACGATCGTACGTCTATCAATATAGCTGCTAGATTCATCATCCGTGGGCCATGTGGAGAAACTACTTTTTAACCATCACCCCAGACAATATGATTCCCTTCCCTTAGAACGTACAACGCTGAAATTTGGTTGGGCATCCCGCCAGCAGGCGCATCGTCGATCCATGCCGCGGGCGAGCCCCCTTGTTATAAACTATTGAAAAACGGGCTTCTCGACGGTGAAAAATAACAAGCGTAGACGGCACCAGCCTCAACACAGAAGCTCGGAATCATACCCGGGACATATTTGTAATGGATAGTGCCTCAAACGAATGCTTGTTATGTGCGAAGGCTGGGCAGCGTACCTGTGTCTTACAGCCAAGAACGTTCGAAACAGGATATGGCAGTGCCGGGTGTACACAGCTTAAAGCAGGAGAGGACTCTTCCTCCTCACGAAATAAACACTATAGACAATACCGAAAGCTACTCACAGGGTGTTATGAAATTCCTAAGTGGTACAGGTTTTAGTAGTTCGCGTCCAATCGCATGCCAGAAATCAAGTCTAGCCCTGCACTCCTGTTGCATGTTCTGTGATGAACTTCAGCTATAGACGTTCGGGGAACAGAACTCGCAAAATCAGCGGTGTCTATCGTATATGCGTTAGCCACACCCCATGCGAAAACCACAGGACAAGGTCGATGCAAAAAGCGAGGTTTACGACGGTTGGGCTTGAACCCGCTTACGGGTGACAAGTGTCTCGAACAGCTCACCCGCCGCAGGGATAGCCGGATTGATATTCGTGGGGTGTTATATGATTGTACTGCACGCGGTTGAGGGCAAGTGCAGTAACTGCATCCTTGCAATACCCACCCAAGTGCGGCAGCAACAACTGAAACCCTTAACCCATCGCACATCGCGGGGCTTTTTATACGTACATCACTCCAAGTACTCCTTGTTATTCTGATTGAATGCCGTACGTAGATACTTTCCAGTTTTCTCTTGTTTTTATACAAACTCTACGCTGTGGAGATGCGCTGCTTCGCTCGTGATATACCGCACGCAAGGCGGAGTTCTGTTCAAGGCTTGATACGATTTGAATTTTAATGGTTGGACTGTCGCCAAAGTGTTTAAGTTGAGCGAAACAATTGAAGGTGCGAGAGACTCGCACGTTATTCAAGTTGACCGATAGATATCGGAGTTATATGTGGCATTCATGTTCGTTTCTCAGGCGTGTTTCATGGGGCTGGGCACTGGCTGACTCAGTCAGTAGCGATATATACTGCGTTCAAAATCCATCAGTGTACTAGATTGCAGCAGTATATTGCCACTCCTTTCTCCACTCTCCTTCCGAAACGCATTTGTGGTGGAAATCGAGTTTAAAAGGCTAAAACTCTTGTAGCATCTGTTGATCGACATTTTTAGTCTACTTTCCCTACAATGGCGTCGACGGCAGGACGTGAGATTCTGAAGAGTGAGGTCGGTGGTTCGATCCTCACCTTCATCCCATAAAAAGGAAAAAATGGGCAAAATCTTATGTTCAAGAATCTGCACAACTCACTCACTTAGAAAACACCCAGAAAGGAACGATGAGAGCAATGCGATCATTGCATACTGAGTCCAGTACCGAAAAGTCGGAGGTAAAACTTGGATACCCAGAGTCTCATCGGGGTTCCTGACTTACACCGAAGAGATAAGTCAGGTTTAGTGAGGGAGAATGTGGTGGAAATCGAGTTTAAAAGGCTAAAACTCTTGTAGCATCTGTTGATCGACATTTTTAGTCTACTTTCCCTACACATTTGGCGTGGGTTTCCATACTACTATATGGCGTGTTTATTGGGCGTACATGAGAAAAAAAAACAACTCTGGCGAATATACTGGCCGGGTCAATCAGTAGATTACTACTGCCAGTACATACTGTGCCAGTGCCCAGCCCTAGTGTTTCAGGTTGAAGAATGCACAAAACGGTCTGGCGGAGGTACGCAAAACAGAAACCGTGACTCTAAGTTATCGTCCTTGATAGGATGTACCAGTAATATTTATGTACCAGTAGTATGTTAGTGATAGGTAATCGCTTCAGCAGAAGCCAGTAGCCTACCGAGTCGCTGATCGGTAACATAGTCGTCTATAAGTCAGAGCGCAGTAGCACGATTTATCCACGTACGCACCACAAACCACAACAGGCACCAGGATGTACAGTACTTGATATCGTACTGCTACTGACTGCATGTAGTGTTGTTTCAAAATGCGCGTAGTACGAAGAACGCTCCAAGAACATTCTCCTAGCGGTCGTTCGTCAGTTGTCGGCGCAATAGCAATAAGCAACGTTCACGAGATTACGCACCGAGAACGATCTCGAGCAAGCACCACATCAGTATCGATGCTGGGAACGCTGCAAAGTATCGATACTGGGAACGAACGTTGATGTAGCTCGAGCAGTACAATGGCCCTGTATTAGCCGTGGGGCGTGCGTCTTGCTGAGAGCTGACTGATGATGGCACCCCCATCCTCCCACTCTCCTTTCTTCATTCTCTTATTAATCGGCCTGAGGGCGTAATTTCCACATCATCGATATATTTATTCTGAGCAAAGCTCGCAACCGGACTTGCCTCACAGCGATCCAAGCGCTTCTTCGTGTTTACCAGTAGGTACGTACTACAACCCAGACCAACGGTCCAGTACTTGGTACCAGGTAACAGTATACCAAACATGAAGAATAGTTTGTTTGGACTGGGCAGATTGTGGGATGGGAAACAGTCTGGAACTAGAACACGGCACACTACCGCGGGAAGGTACGTAGAGCTCGGGAACATACACTAACGACGGTAGGTACCGGTCGAGAAATCACGGACGGGAACGAAATATCACGTGGGTTTCCGTTCCCGTACAACACCGTTCTGGTCCCGACCATATTATCCTGTCCCGACTTTTACCGCGCGTACCCTTTGAATCAACTTCATGTTTTGTTCGTATATGCTATAATTGTGGCTACTACAGTATATACATACCAGTAGCCGTAAATCTGCCCGCGCAAGCGAAATTCTCAGACGTACCCGCATAAAATGATGCTGCTTCTGATGAGATAGGGTTTGTCACCAAAAGCCCTGACTAAGCTGTAAAGCATTATTTCCCGACGGTGAGCTTATTTTGGCTTCGGCTAACGGCGGCCACCACCCCGAACCGGAACTCTAACCCTAACCCTAACCCTCTAACGAGAGGCATGCCTGGTTGGTGTGCCACCTGGTCGTTGTACTTGGGAAGGCTCGATTGTCCGTGCGCGCACATCTATGAAGTTCGCCTGCGCGGGCAGATTTACGCGAGCCCACTATATACATACCTGGCACATATGTACCTGGTATTACACAACAATACAGAAGTACTCGTCGTAAGAGCAAGTGCGATCACAAAAGCAATGAAAGCATCCACGAACGAATTAATACATGAAGGGCCATACAAAATATGTTAATGTTAGTAATATTTTGGAGGCTACACATTTACTCCTGATATTCAGGCTCAAAAACAAAGCTACCCCTGGTAAGGTTTATGGCTTTTCATGGACAAAAAACACCGCTCGTGGCACGCGTGTTTTACTTCGTTTTTGTATGTACCTTATTTTGGGTCAAATGGAGCAGATATAACTTATTTTGGCATTTCCCCAAATTATTAAATTATAATACTAATAAAACACGTAACAAATAAATAACATTATTCGGGAATGATTTCTCGCTTTGTCTCTGAAGTCGTCCTCTCTGGATGTACAGAATGCACGAAAACACTGCTGGACCCAGGGCACGCTGCCTACAAGTACCTCTAACCCAGACACACCCAGCAGCAGAGGACATGGCAGCGGAGAGTGAGTGGCGCTGACAGCATCTCTCACTGTGGTTGCGTACAGCAGTCGCTTTAACACGCCTTACACCGTCCGTGCGTGGGCAAACAAAGTAACCCAGGTTCACCTGGCATAAACCTAAAGAAAGGCAGTACGTGGAAGCACAGCGGCGGCAGTCCCAACGCGGAGGAGAAGCCAAACTATCAATAGCTGTGAAACCTAAAACAAGTAAGGCAGCCACCTACCTGACCTGTTGTCCTGGGCTGGGAATGTGAATGTTTCCAGTTTCCTTTGCGACGTAGCCTTATGGTGAAAGCGGAAGGTGATGTGCTGTGTGGGAGCTTGCACTCTTGCTGATGTAACTATTAATACTGTTGTAATCCGTGTGCGTTGCTTTTACTGCACTCCAATGTGTGCGTGCGTGCTTCTCTCCGATTGATATACTTGGAGAACCTTACTTTGTGGAATATTAATATTGTGTGTGCGATGATTGAATCTACCTGCGCGGCTCGAGCGACGTTTCCGCACGCAGTTCCGAGGAATTTTCGTCGCGTCGAAGAGGTGGTCGTATTTAGAGTTTCGTATCCGTATTGAGAGTTTCGTATCCGTATTGTGTTTTTCTAGGGGAGAGTTCATTTAACTTGGTTTTAGAGTTCGGTTTGAGTTGATTTTTCACGTCGCAATACTTTTTTGTCCGAAAACGTAAGGAGCGTGTAAGTATTAATACGAGTACCAATAACTTCTTACATTTCCGGACAGAGTGGTAGTGCTGTATACCCGTTTGTCCGGAAATATAGAGACTGTTTGAGAATTATTGTGAGTATTAAGAATATCTTATATTTACGGACAGAGCGTGGCATATTTTCGTACTACTGCAAGTACGGGGTTTGCTCGCTGCTGCAGGTAACCGCGAGGGCTCGAATCCACAAGGGAGGCAAAGCTACTGCTGCAGGATATTATGTTAGTCTGGTACTGGGGTTGTTGTGGTGTGGCTACGCGCCCTCACTCAAAAGCTTGTGCATCATCTGGCCTCTGGGCAGATGGTGGTACGTGTAGGGACAGAGCAGCCCGCGCTGGCCCTGACTTTCGACCCTCTCACAGGGACAGACCGCAGGGTCCCAATAACACAACTATTAATAGGCACATACTGCAGGCGGGAAATACCGCCACACCACGAGGGTGCTGGGCAGCCTCTGTGGAGGCGATTGTCTGGATATCCGACCTGCAACAGCGCTAGTTCTCTGTCTCGCACGCCGCACGTCTCGCTCCCTGGCAGCGCCGAGACGGTCAGGCTTGGCAGCGGCCACAAATCACCACTTCCCGTCTTTAGGTAATAATTACGTACAAAACTCGCATGTGATTGGTTTTGTTTAGGGCAATAACCAAAAACGGGTATACCCGGTCTGTTTTCATCCAAAACCGGGAACATTCTGGAATCAAGTTAAAAACACGCCCATCGAGCCATGCGATTGGCCAAAAACAAACTGTACCCATTTTTGAGAGAAAATGTCCCGGGTACAACTGTAAATGTCCATTATGCTTGGCTTTCAACCGTTTTTGGGTATTTTTTTTCGTTAACCACTTGCCTACAGTGTCCCTCGCTCTTCACTGCGTCTGCGGCCGCTCTTTCGTTGTTTCATTTTCTCAGTCTTTTTTACGATCCACTTAAACTCCATTCAACCATTTTACGCACCTGTGTACGTTGAACGTACGTCTTCAGTCATACATACGACGACCCACCTAATTTACTACTGTCGTATGTGTGCACAGCAGCATCAGCATACCTGGTATATATGTATATATCACACCCTGGACAATTGACAATAGTCTAATTTCCTATTAATAGTTTCCTATTACAATTGACTGGCAATTGTGGTCGCCAATTCCAATTGATTGGAACGCATCGAGCTCTATGGTACAGACAATTCCCTATTAACAGACACCCACTTGGCCCTATCGTCCACCTAATTTATGCTAATATACACCCATCTACATTAATGGTTGAAGTAATTGCCATTAACAGTAACCACCGAAATCCCATTGCTGAACCCATAGTCTACTGAAACATAATACCCCATTATATTGTAACGCTAATAATGGACAATTGCAGAATATTTTCGGTGCCAATTGTGCTGGCAATTCCATTTAAATAATATTCTCCTAAATAAATTGTGCTGGGAATTCTATTTAATTGACACCTCTCTGAATAAATTTTGATGGCAAGTCCATTCAATTAACATCCTCCCAAATAAATTGTGCTGGCAATTGTATTTAATTGGAATCCTTCTAAATCAATTGTCCTGGCAATTCCGTTTAATTGACATCTTTCTAAATCAAATGCGCGGGCAATTCCATTTAGTGGGCATCTTTCTACATAACTGTCCTGGCAATTTCATTCATTTGGCAGGCTTCGAAAATAAATGTCCAGACAATCAGACATTTCCATTTAATCAGCAATAATATGTTACCGGTCAATTGATTCCGGATGCTGCAAAAGGAATTTGACACATCAATGTATGCATGAGGAAGCTATTTCTTAAAGTTGCAAAGGCAAACGATTCATGAAGCAGTCTATTAATTGGAGTCGACCAGACAACATATTTGAAGGATGCCCATTAAATTAAATATCTCGGACAAAATGTTTGGCGGCCGATGAATCACTAGGATTGTTTTTACAATCCCTTTCTGCTCAAGCCTTGGACAATAAGCATCGCAATAGACTATTGCGCCTACAATTGACCCACCGAAAAGTCTATTAAATGAAATGAGGCGGACAATTGATTCTCACCATATTGCTACAATTGGAATTGCAAAGACAACAGCATATTGTAGTCCACCTACTGATTGGAATTGCTTGAGCAATTGTTTTAGAGCTCTGTGAATTAACTGGAATTGTCTCCTGCAACTTTTCCGCTCCAGAGACTCCAATACTCCACTACCTCTTCAATAGGATACGGGACCTACCCGCAATGGACTATTGCTTTTACAGTAGACCTTCCGGAAGTCCATTTATATGGAATTGGTCGAGATGCTGCTTTCGTGGTGCATCTACTGATAGGAATGGTTCGACCAATAGGTTTGTGTCCTGGCCTTCTAATAGATATTGTTTCAGCAATTATTTTCTGGTTTTGTCTCACAATTGAAATGGTCCAATCAAACCGTTTCTGCTCTCACCTTCCAATTGGAATTGTTTCAATAATTTATTTATTTTCCTTCCTGTTTATAGGAATGGTCGGATCAATAGGTTTCTGCCCTGACCTTGACGCATGCTACGATAGAGGTGCACCATTCCTCATTTAAGGAGCGTCATTCCTCACCGAAATAATGATTTTGGAGGAAAATAAACGTGCTGCCGGATGCGAAATATCATGACCGAAGTATACTCTGAAACATTATTGGTCACAAAAATGAAAGTCCGACGAATTATGGTTAAGAAGCCCGATCGTTCAGAAAACGATTCAGCCAAAAATTGATACCTCTACCGTAGCACGCGTCCCTTCTAATTTATTTTTTTTCAACAATTTTCAGGTCTTGCCTATCAATAGGAGTGGTTTGGTCAATAGGTTTCTGTGCTGACTTTCCAAATTTAATTGTTGGTTGGGTCAATAGGCTTTGTACTGACCTTGCAATTGTGAGTGTTCGAATTGTTTTTTCTGACCTACACAATTCCAATTATTACTAGACCGTACTTGAAATAAGTAGGTGGGACAGTTTCAATTGGTAGACAACACTCGAAACAAATTGGCTATACAAATCCGACTGATAGATCTCACTCGGAATAATTTGACGGGGCAATTCCAATTAATAGAAATCACTCGAAATCATTTAGTTGGACAATTGCATTTAATAGATAGCATTTTAAATCAAGTGTCTCGGCAATTCCAATTAACAGCCAGCACCCGAAATCAATTGCGGCAACATTCCAAAGAGTAGGCAGCACCCAAAATCAGTTGCCCGGACAATTTCAATTAGTATACTACAATTGAAATCATTTGGTTGGGCAAATCCAATTAATAGACAGCATCCGAAACCAGTTGTAGCCACCATAGACTATTGTAACAGGAATGGTCCAAATAATTGTGCAGGCAATTCCAATTAATCGACGGCACCCAAAATCAGTTGTCTGGACAAATCCAATTAGCAGGAAGCATCCAAACTAAATTACCCGGACAATTCAAATGAATATACTGCAATCAAAATCATTTGGTTGGGAAATTCCAATTAATCATTCCAATTAATAGACTACACCCAAAAAAACAATTAGACACAATAGACTGTTGTAATGTGGTGCCTCACAGCTATAGATGGGACACCGCAAAGATTGTTCGCGTGTTCTCTTTGGTAGACCAGACAGGCCTAGAAGAACGTTCTGAACCATCAGAAGATTCCATAATGTCGGAACTCCCGATAGGAACTAGAGAAGTTCTCATAAAACAGATAGGAATGTTCTTATATGAGGACATTCCCATAATAAGCGGATAGACCGTAGATTTAAGAAGCAGACCTAACCGAGTAACGGACTTCTAGAAGAGATAAGGTCCGGAGGAGCTGGGATCGTGGCGCCAATGGTGGACGCCGGCGAGAGGAGACCAAGACGCCGAGCCCAACTGGGACGCTCTCCTCGACGTCTTCACACGATGCGCAACGCTGCTTGCCGAAAATTGCCGAGGCTCCAACAGACATTGCTAACCTGGAGGATGTATCGGTCATCACTTCACACTATTGAAATAGGAATCGTCCAGGGTGTGGTATATATTGGGTGTATTCCAGGTACATGCTGAGACCAAGTATAACCCAAATGCTTGCCGCCAGAACCCCGTGCGTCTAAACACCCCTGACCCTGCTCCCGACCCGACCCGGACCTGAACCCTCCAAACATAATCCGGACACGTCTAAGGGTATAGCTAGGCGCCAACAAGTGCCTGGTTATCACTACCCCTCAGAAACGGGTATGATGTGATTTTGGCCAATCTATCACGTGATGTGTAGTGTTTTGACTCTATTCCATTATGTACCCGTTTTTGACTCGAACCGTCGCGGGTGTACCCGTTTTTTGGTTATTGCCCTTTGTTTATACTGCAAAATTCACAGGTAAATCCGTACATAAAATTGCCATACTATTTTGACGTAGACCAAGGAGGGTTTCCGTGAATCGTACTGCATTGAGCGTACGTAGTATCTCTGTGTTGTAGTTTTGTGACCACATAACTGGTACCTTTTCAGGATGAAGAATCGGCACGGACACTGGGTGTGCTGGATGTCAACGGGTAGAAAGGAAGAACACACACAGGCGTTGATATCACGGGGTTGCTTTTATTCAAAGTATTTGCATGATATCGTGAATACAATGATAGATCAATTAACAATCCAATCTCGAATCACTGAAACCACGTTCTTCGTATTCCTCTGTTTTTGCGAGTCTTTGAAGCCTTGTTTCATCCTTGGAAAGAAACAAACCTTCGTGTGTTCTTCGTGAGTTCGAACAAATTCCCTCAGAAAGGAAGGCCACAAATATATTCAGCATGAAATTGTCGGACATAACGAAATATAAAAAAAAGGGCAGCGGCCAAAACCAGGAATATCTAGTCCGTTCAGGGCCAAAAACGGGTACCTGGTACATACTAAAACCAACTTTCAAACGCACCCCACGAACCTGCCGTTCCTTGCAACGCTACAAACTCGGTTGTGGGCTGATCGGTGTTACTTGCCACGTTAATTGTCCGGTGGCTCCCCCTTGGTATTTCTGTCGCTTTCGAGAGTTTGCTTTCGTATTCTTCATGCTCGCCCGGTGGCTACTAAATACGAGTAGCTGCTATTAATAGTACGAGGAGCGAACGCTTGCCGCTATGTCCTCCCTTCTATGCTTGCGACACCCCTGCCTGGCGTTCCAAGTCGACCACAATCCCGAAGGGGAGCCTGCTATCACTTTTTTCGGAGGAGGTGTGCAGGCAGATATGTGTGTCGCTCGAGTGGCGTGGTGCGACGTGCGAAGGGAGAAGGGGGTCTCCGCGTACGTCGGTATTTGTATAGGGGGCATAGATAGGGTGGAACTATGAAGGGCTTCTGATTCGCTCAAAAACGACAAAAAAAAACAGGTGAAAGTCAAATCAAGCAGAGTAGACAAAATCAGGTTTACCTGGGTTTTAAGGAGACAAAAACAGGTACAACGAGTTTTGGACTAATGGCAGAGCACGCGGGGTGCGTTTTTGACTTGATATTAATTTTGTACCTGTTTTTGGCCGCAAACGGACCAGGTATACCTTTTTTTGGCCGCTGCCCAAAACAAACAAGCTATGTTTCGCCTGCGCCGAAAAGAGTGAGAAAGTAATGGCATAATTGTTCGGTTTGTGGAACTGCATCGCATCTATATATGTATGATGGGGTATTATTGTAGTTGGGGTAATTCGCCGTGTTGGTATATGTATGTACGTAGGCCCGTGAGGAATCTCACATTCTTGTATTACCGTACAGTCTATTAAATACTGGTAACCTCGGACGCTTCTAAACGTTGATGTCCGGAGTTCGAATCTCACGTGGGTCGGACTTTTGAGTATATTTGCAAAAAATAATAGGAAACGGAATCAACTGCTGAGAGCGCCTAGTGCGTGGGTAGGCACACTTCGATGCGAGTCGATGAGGGAAGAAAAGGCTGAAGTATTTTCTCGCGATAAAACTGCAAGGCCAGAACGGTAGTGGGGGAGGGAGAGGAGCCTACTTTGTGACCCCGGATCAGAGTTACGACTAGAGAGGAGAGAGAAAAAAGACGGGCGAAGATAATAATAAATGGGATCGAAAAACAAGAGAAAAAAGTATGTGGCATGTTTTGTCATGCATGCACGAATACTTCATCAGGCGGATTACCCGCGGAGAAACATCCCTGTATTTATTTGTGTGGTGAGTGGCACGTACATTTATTTGTGCGTACGGGACTTGTAGAGCCACCAGTGGCAATAAATACTATTAATACTACAAGCTGGTTCCACGAAAAAGCGAAAATTCCACCTTCGGGATATACAAACCGAAATACACTGTGTTTTTCAACACTAAAGATATCTAGACGACCGCACGAACAAGGGAAACACATCGGTGAAGCGATTTTTGTCGCATGCGAGTTGTAGTTCGCGAGATATGGGCATTGTCGTACTACTTGGGGAGACGCTATTTCACATAGATAGGGATGATATTCCTATAGTTAAATCAAGATAATTTGAAATCAGGCCTTATATCGGTCAGTACGTCCACATATTCGACACTAGAAATACATGTTGACATTATCGCATCAACAAGAGGAAGATGTTCGTGACACTTGTTTTGATTTGCAAGCCGTGAGGGGCTGTTACAAGAAACGCCTCCCAAAGTACTAAAACAATGTATGGAGCAATTTTGGAACCTTAGGGGGATATTTATTCCTCCCGGGAATCGTGTATACGCCTTGGTTTTTGAGAGTTGTGACACGAAATTTTAACACGGTTGTGCGCAACAACAATACGAAACAACTAGTGCCTGGAATGATTTCAAACAAAAAACAACACGTGCATGAGGAGCGGTGAACGTTGCCAAAAAATCAGAAAATATGAAAAAGTGCAGCTTAATAAAGAACGGAAAAAAAAAACAAATAAAAACGTCCACGCCAGCCAACCGTGAATTTTGTCTTCGTATTATGACGCATAACCCTACCAAGTTTGGTTTTCCAACTCTCAAAAACCAAGACGCAAAGTCGAGAAGGCGTAAAGCTCTGGCTGTCGCCGAAACCAGCTCGTACTACTACTGGTGTCCAAAGCGCGGCCGGGGATTTGGATATCGCACCGTTGGTCCAAAACAGGTACGGTAGCCACGAAGCCAGTTGGATTGGAAGTCGAGGGTTCGAGCTTCCGTATTATTATGGAGATTTTAATTCGACACGAACAAACTGCTGTCGAGAGCGCCTATTATAGCGTGGGTAAGCACAATTCGCCGGGGGTTAACGAGGCAAGAAAGTGCTGAAATCTTCTCGCGATAAAAATTCATGGCAAGAACCGTAGTGGGGGAGGAGGGAGAAAATCCCACTTTGTGACCCCGGATTTGAGTTACGACTAGGAAGGAGAGAAAAAGAAGGGCGAAGATAATTAATGTGATGGAAGAAAAAAAATCATACACCTAACCCCCCGCCCCTTCCCCCGGAGGGGTCGACAAATGAAATATACAACGATTCTTGTTTTGTTTTGTATCCAGGGTGTATCGATGTACATACAGTACAGGACACCTCATGTCACGACATGTCGCGATACATGTCGCGACACGCCGCGGCATGTCGCGGCATACCGCGACACCCCACGGCGTGTCGCGGCGAGTGTTGCGGGGAGTGTCGCGAACCCTAACCCTAACCCTAACCCTAACCCTAACCCTACGTGTCGCGGCGTGTCGCGGCAGAGTCCGTGGCGTGTCGCGACACGCGCCACGAAAAAGTTAAATAATGTAGATTCGTGCGCTTTTCTCTCCCGCTGCTTGCTGTTTAGTTTTCGGAGGTTTGCGAACAGACCACAGCGGCGGGGCGTTTATTTTAGAGCAAAAACGACAGACTTTTGTTTGGTAAAAATCTTGGCCAAAATTTCGTGGCAACGGGGAAAACCCTATGTTACTGCTGTTCTCGTATTACGTAGTACAGTACAGGACACCTAATAAGAAACAGGAATCTAGGCTCAGCCTGGATTTCCTATTTCATTCGTTTTATGAGCCTCTTTCATATTGAGCCTCTTTCTTATGTTTCCGGGCAGAAATTGAAAATCGAACTGTTTTCTCATTACGCTGGTTCAGGCATATCACCCCAAATCCATTCAGTGGCGAATGTCCACGCCGTTTTTTGGAGATAGACCCTGAAATTTGGCACACGTGTTTTATGCGCCCTACCCGAGACTTTAACGGATGAGTATTTTTTTTTTCCGTCAGATATTGCTTGTTTTGTATTGTTGTGGGAAATTTGGGTCTTAAGAGATCCGAAATTTCGGGCGAAAAAAAAAAAGACATTCGTAGAAGGCTCGGGTAGGACGCATAAAACACGTGTACCAAATTTGAGCGTCTGTCTCCAAAAAACGGCGTGGACATTTGGACTTTTATGCGGTAAAAGTGCAAAAATAGGCGTCGCCTCGTAATTACTTAGTTTCAGTATATAATCGATTTTGGGCGTTGAATATTACTCAATATCATCATTCGCAGTCAGATCTTCGAATATTTGCGTGAACCTTTGTACAAACATGCCTTGGACCACCTGGAAGCGGCTCGTTCAGAAAAAAATAATGGGGGAAAACATGTTGCTATGGTACTGCTGGCGGAAACGCCTGACTATTGTTGACCACTTTGAAGGCCTATGATTGGTCGGGCCACATTTTCGGCGGTAGCGCCAGTTCTAGGTCCTTGCATAAAAAACCGGCGATGTCACCCTCTTCCACTGTTCATGGCGGTCAGTATGATACCAAATATGTGACATTGGAGTTACTATTGCATGCGGCATTCGTAACTGACGAAATTTTGGGTGATATGCGTGAACAAGCTCGTATATATATCTCACATTAATACCGCCATTGACCATACGCTCCTCACTGGTCGAGCATACGTATGTTCGGCGTCCGAATTACTCCGCGTGTACTCTTACTGGGGGGCACTGACGCCGAGGCACGAGCTCGGCATTGGAGTTGGAACGTTCCCGCTTTCGTCCCTTCTCCTTGCGTGAATCATGAGTCCCGGTAAGGCCGTTAGAAATATCTTCCCCGCCCTCGCCCTCTTCCTCGGTTCTGCTACCATTGGGAAACCTGCTGTCTCCGAGATCACCATTGCTGTCGACATCTACACCGCGCACACCCGATTCCTCCCTTCCTTCCTCGTCTTCACCCCCATGCCACTCTTGATTCGCTCCTGCCCCTTTCTCACTCTCACTATCACACCCATCCAGTGCGTCAGCAAGATCCTGCGGTCGAAGGCAGGTAGCTTGTTGGTGTCCCACTTTTCCACGTCGTCACCCTTCTCCAATCACGTCTCGAGAGCCTTCCCCAAACCCAACTTGACCAGCCGCCTTTATCCTGCGTCGACCGGCTGCACCTCATCCGTGCACCCTGTTGGCAGCAGACAAAGCAAAGTGCTGCACCCCTCCTTGAGTTTTTTCTTGGTTTCTCCTGTCGTCTGCCCGTGCAGATTGTCGGCAGAAAGGATGGGATGCTCCGTGGGCTTCACGCCAGAACCGCCTGTGACGGCGGCCTTGAAAGTTTTGTCAACCCACCGGTTGCCGTAGTTGCACGTGCTTGGGATGTGCCCACTTTCGACGGTGTGGAACTCGCTGAAGGCTACGACCCTGACATGGGTGCAGTCGCTGTCGAGCCACTCGCGTGCGATCGCAATGGTCGAATAAAACGCAGAAGCTCGATGTTGTACTCCTCTGCGTTGAGGGAGCCGTCACATCGTAGCCCCCACAGCGCGTCAAGGTTGGAAAATATTTATGCAGAAACACTGCTGTCTTCGCGCGCGGCGCTCTTTGGCTCATCGACCTGCTGCGCATTCAAGGCTCCCGTCTTCTTAATTCACTCAATGCGGAGAGCGATTTGAGTCTGGCCGTGAAAGCCATTGGCAAACGGAGGCCAGCAAGATCTATGTCCTGGGTCTCCTACATTACTACAGGCAGTCTACTCTTCTCGTCTCTCCTATCTCTCCTCGCTGCAGGGGTGTTTAATAATATATGATGTTATATGATGTACCCAGTACACGTTTTCCGAGTTTCCGATTCGAACAAATACTTATTTGTGGGGCGAAAAAAATTGCGCAATATATAACGGCAACGAAAACACATGCGGTCGAAAAACAAATACTCTACGAGTGAGAAGTGCACACTGTTGTACCGCGGGTCAAAATTAAAAAAAATATGTTCGCTGAAAACCTGAAAGATGAGGTGGGCAGCAGGGTTTCCCGACGACGTCGGGGATTCGCCCCAGGGGAGTAATAGGCCTTTCTTATTTTGCAGCGAAGGCCCAGCCTCGCGTCTTTCTTATGTTTTGGGGAAATGTCAGCCTGGCTTTCATATTAGCCTGTTTCTTATTAGGTGTCCTGTACTGTATGTTGTATGTATATTAAAACGTTCAGACTGATCGCCCGTCACATGTTATTATATACACCTTGGTATTTAATGACCAGGTGTATATGTGCGACACAAGTACCAGCGACTGTTGTCCCCAAAATAGAAACAAATACACCTATAGGTGCCGCTTGCGAGAAACAGCTCATCCCGTTCGGCCGTACCGTAGCAAAATAGCGGACGTACGAACCAAAGCTATCAACCTTCGCCACATCACAAATGACCAACACCGACAACGCTAACACCAACAACAACAGCTGAGGCAACAACAGCAACAACACCCGGGACAGCGAAGACGACGAGGGCATTAACATCACAACGCGCTGCTGCCATCAACACCAGAGGTGGGTGTGTATTCCTGCGGATCCTAAACCCGTGCTGCTGCTAATAATATACAATCACAGCAGTCATTTCCTACTCCGCCAGAGGTATGCGCTGGGAGCCTTTGAACAGTACGAGGGGTGTGTACAGAACAACAGTATGTGTGGTGTTTAGAGCAGAGCTAGGAAACCGCTCTCAACATTGCTCTACTATCGGTATCGTCCTGCTGCTTACATTGAAGTGCGAGCTGTAACCCTTCTCAAGGCAGTGGCGTAGGTACTTCAGACCAATGACAAGATTCTTGAGTTTTCACAAGAGCTCAAGTAAAAGTACGAGAGTACCAGCGTGGAACCCAACCAGGTTGCCGCGTGCTACCGTGAAAATAATTGTGCACAGCAGCAGTACTACGAGACTGTTCAAGCGTAACACCGAAACTCTCGTTTTCCATGAATGGTGCGTGCATTTGAAGCTTAAATGTCACATATGTGATGGCATACTACACAGTAGCCGCAGCGAACAATGGAAGAGGGTGATAATGCCCGTTTTGTTTTGGGCATAAACCAGGGGTCTCCGAAAAAAAACAATTCGACACCAAACTCCAATTTTGTTTTTTTGGAAAACCAAATATAGGCGGGGGGGTGTAGAAAAAATGATTCAGGCACCCTCTGGCATATAGGGGGATACATACTATACTAAATCGTATATACACGAAATCAGAGCATCCATAAACCGCAATACCACACTATTTTCTATATAAACCAACTCCAAACTAAAACATATATAAACCAGTAGCAGGGGGTGTTGATGAATCGTCCCCGCATTCCCAAGGATAGGCAAGGCCTTCTGGACAATAGTTCCCGTATGATCCAGGCAAGTCAACAATCGGCTGGTATGTGTGATCGGGGCTGTAGTTGTGTGATTGTACCCTACGGGTATGATGGACCACAGCTATATTTTGTGTGTCTTGCTGTTGGAATCACAGGGGAGGGTTGCGATGCCACGATTCTACAGACAAAGTGCACTGCTGTGTGGAACCATTTTGTGATGAACTGATCCTACAGCAAGCAGCAGTGCGTGATACTTGTGACGGCTTGATTCTACAGCAGCAGTGCATGATTTGTTAGAAGACTGCTGTGTACCGGTATTACCGTGTTATATGTATACGTGGATGCATTATACCCAATTTGCTGTGTGATGCTTAAAGCGTAACAGGGGCTGGGTTGCCAGCTTGATTCTCAAGTACATGATATTTAACGGGTTGGAAAATTACTTCTGGTTCTGGCTTGATTTTACAGCGCATGAACTTATTGTGTATAGGAAAAGTTACTGGTGACTATTGGCTTGATTTTACCGCGCATGTTATATAATGTGTTGGGAGACTACTGCCAATCTTGGCTTGATTCTTCAATGCATGATCAATGTGCTGAAATATTACTGCTGATTCAAGCTTGATTCTACAGCCGTACATGGTATTTATTTGTGAAAATCAGTGCTGATTCGTTGTAATGGTAAAAATTGTTTTTTGTGGTCAATGGAGTAAAACGAGCAAGCAGAAATCGGTACTGACGTTGTTTTTGTCACTATTGTTTGTTGGGAAGAATCACGAGGGGGGGTTGATGGCATGATTCTACCCACAGACATAAGTGCAAATGATGTGGTTCGTTATCGAACGATTTGACTTGGTTCCTGGCGCTGAAACTAGCCACCCGATGCACCCTTTGCTCAACGAGTCAAACTACACCCTCACTCTGCGGATTTATGAGATATAGTTCATGCCGCGGTGACGTTGAGCCGCGGCGGAAGACAAGCGTCGAGTCCGTGGGGTAGGGAGCAGGAGACGGAGGTTGAGCGCGTGGGGTTGGGGTCGTTTAGTAGCAATGACCTCCAGGAGATTGAATGTTTTTGGATCATTTAGTTTCAGTAGGAATTGATGAGCCGAAATATTCATGACGCTTGTATTGTAAAATGCTTGCATTGGATAGACGAGTATAGTGACATGCACCTGGTATACTGGTACCTGATATTTGGCATTCTGAATTGCATACTACGACCGCTGAAGTACGATGTCAGAATACTATAAACTAACAGCATCAACAGCTGTAAATTGTCACATACCCGGTTATGGCCGTTCATTTATCATGACCTGGGGTATGATTGAAAGACGATGCCTTATCTGGTATATCGAGGGCCTAAATGCTTGTTTCAATAGGAGGATAGTTGAATTATAACGCTGGACCGAGCAGTCTTGTACGTGAGTGCACGCATTCAACGATAACGACGTTCTGTTTGTTTCGTTGTCTGCGGCGCTTATTTGATATAGATCGCTGATGTTTCTGGTTTGTGGGTGTGGAGTTGAGTTTGGTTTTGATTTTATGGTTGAGGGATGTTAGAGTCACAATGATATCGCAGCATTTTACTATCAACCATGTGATAAATGTTTTGTCGTCTACCGAGCCGGGGGGAGATAGTAGCTGTACTCGGTAACACGGCGAAGACTTTCCGTCGCAGATACGAGTCGAGTCCAGTTGGAATTTTTATCATACGTGAATGCGGATGCACGCAAGGCTACTTACCGGACGTCTGTCTCTGGTGGAGCAGTTATGCGCGCTGGTGTCTGTGTATGGTTTGATTATAGGGCGTAGATGTCTAGAGCATGTGTCTAACGGATACTTTGAAATTAACACGTACGGTCAGCAGAGCAGCATGCCAACTTTCTCATCAAACCGTTGCATGCTGAGACGTTTCGCTTGACCGTGATTCTGTGATGAACATGTTGTGATTTTATCCACTGGTTCGTTTGTTTGTTTTGTTTTTCCAGGGGTTTTGGGGTAGTTGATTTTGGGGGATAATAGTAGGAATTTTCAATGTGCATGGAATGTTTTTGGAAAGTACTTGAAGATTTTATGTTCGAACTCAGAAGTTCTTAAGGAAATGGGAGAAAGTGTTGGGAGGTACCCATACGCCGAGCAAGGTTAATACGTCAGTAGAGTATGCCGATGGTCTTGATGAATCGTGCCGTACGCTTTAGCTATTGGTTGACTGCGCACAACGTACAGGGGAACCAGTTACTGACACCTATACGTAGTACGTTTGGATTCAGATGCGGATTGTTGTCTTCTTGTATATTTCCGAAGGGAGTGTCAAGCAGGCGGGCTGCTATGACCTCATTTGAGATGTTCTATAGACCGGTCGCCCCGGTAGAGTAGTGGTCAACTTTACAGACTACTATCATTGGTACCTGAGATCGAATCCCGTCGTGATGAGAGATTTTGTCTTTATTTGAAAAAATGAAAAGGAACCAATTATTGCTGAGAGCGCCTTCGTGGCGTGGGTAGACGGAATCCGACGCACGTCGACGAGGGAAAACAGTGCTGAAATTTTCTCGCGATAAAACAGCAAGGTAAGAACCGTAGCGGGGGAGGAGGGACAAGAGCCTACTTTGTGACCCCGGATCTGAATTACGACTAGGAAGAAGAGAGAAAGGAAGGGCGGAGATAATAAATGGGATAGAAACGAAAACTAAAAAGTAAATGAGATATGTTCTGTTCTTGTGCTCTTACAGAGTACACAACAGGGGGGCCGATGTTATCGGGCGGTACGGTATCTATGTGAAGACGGTGTTATTCATATCGTTTGAAGGTTTTACCAGCATACTCACGTTTTTTGGATTTTCCCCTTCCCGTAGTTACTGTCTCGTTATTGTTTAGGAGATATATGCTGGAATCGAGATTGAGATATTTGGTATCGGGATTGCCGTTTTACCGTGGCAATGATGAAGGATGGAATTTAGGGTTCGGTTTTACCTCGGCAATGATTTATCATGGAACTTGGGACTTGCCGTTTTACCTGGCAACCGGTGATGAGTTATCCGGGACCTATCGGATCGCGCACCGAATAGGGGGGCTGTTTGTGGAATGCGGTTGCTTGATACTGGTTTCCCGATATGTGGGGTTTCATACTGGTCTACGGAGATTGAGGTTTTATATGATGTGGCGAGGCATTATGATCTGAGATGATGGATGCCTCGCGTGAAGCTGTCTCCCTCCAGGGAGCAGTCGATGATACTAAGATACGACCCGGGCTTTGATGACAAGATACTGCCCGTATTTATGTGAGGGTAGAGCCTGACGGAAAGGTACGGCTCACTCCTGTGTGGTGTTTATGATGGGCCTCTGACGGCAGGTACTGGCTCTACGTGTGTGTATATTGGGTAACGTGGTGATACGAGTACGTCATCTACGGCTCTCTTCTTGACGACCCATGGTGTAGCCGCACGGTTACAAAGAACGTGTTCGACAGCGACGTACATAAACAAACACCCCCCAGCGTTTCTGCTTAGCTAGAGAATAAACGAAATCAGACCACGCATAAACCGCAGTACCATACTACCTCCTATGTAAGCCAACAGCAGAGGATGTTGGTGTATCGTCCCGGCATTTCCAAGGGCAGTCAAGGCCTTTTCTAAAAAATACAACCCCACCCAGCGTTCTTGTTCTTCAATCTTGTTGCGAGTGGCTGGTGTGGCGAGTGTGGTGGCGTTTCCTCAACTCCGACCCTCCCGACAGTATCCACACATTCCCTGTGCAGTATGTTAGCACAAACCATGGTGTACACAGAGTGTACACCCAAAGCCGAGCAGTAGTAGACGCTAGATACACGTACGTACATGGAGCAGCGTCTGCAGGCGTGTGAGACAAAAAAAAACACACGGAAAAACAACAAAAATAGTTTATTTTCCCCTCCAGTGTAGGGCCGGGGGGGTAGTGGGGTGTCTGGGATTCAGATCCGTGTGTCCCCTCACATAAACCTAAAATAATGTTTACGAATACCCAGGAAAATTGAGCAATTAGTTATAGGTACGAGTACGTACAGTAAGCATTGCACTCGGGAAAATACTTCCTGGTCCTTCCTCTGATTATCGACCCCCCAATCTTACCCAATATTGTTGGCCGAAACGAGCGGAGGAAGTGAATTAAGCATGGTAGTGAATCACTATTTTCAGGCACTCTGGTTGGCTAAGGGTAAATTTTACGCGGCTCAATCAAGTCGGACTCCTTCTCAGCAACATCATCTCTAATCAACCAAGAAGATTATATCCAAGCACGGCATCCAAGCCGGCCGTAACCTAGAGTCTTAACAAGCACAGCATCGAGACACTGACCACTGGTATAGGGTCCGGCTTCTGGTTCGGGTTCCGGCCGAAGGGTCGGTTTTAGGCGCCAAGCACAAAACCTCCGTAAATGTTCACCAGGAACGCGTGTCCACCCCTCGAAACGATCCAGGTACGCCGCTCTGTGGGTCCTTATGTTGGGCTTTGCCTGTTGTGACTTCGGTTGTACCCATTTAACAGTTCAACATGTACCTACAAGAGGCCCACGAAGTGTAGCTTCTCAAACCCAACAGCACACTATATTGCAGGACTCTTAGGGAGTGTACGGAACGTTACAATACACATTCCCGCTCCAAAAACGAGTTCGCAACATGTTGGTTATTTTTGTTGACAGCTGGGTCACTTGTTCCCGACGGCCTTGTGGCCATATGCTGTAAGGAAAGGGTTCATATGCGCTGTTCATGGGTACAAGTGAAGCCATGCATAGGTGACTCGCAACTAGACTGACCACAAAAAGGGCCACAGAGAGGTGTACCTGCAACGCTTCAGGAAAAACCACACGAGTGCGATCGAGCGTTGTCCCAAAAGAGGGAAGACCAGGAAGTGTTTTTATGAGTTCATTATTTAGCGTAACTTATAAATGATTTACAGGCCTAGCTATACCGATGTTTGGTTTTTGCCCATTTTTTAAACGGCCTAGGGCTGGCGCTACCGAAAATGTGGCCTCACCAACCACATGCCTTGAAAAAGTCAAATAATGGTCAGGCGTTTCAGTTGGAAAATGCACAATGTTTACTTTTTTCCCCGTGAACGAGCCACTTCCCGGTGATCCAAGGCATGTTTTATACATAGTGTCAGCCAATTAACTAATTAACGGAGCAATCTCCTCCGTAGGCTCACGTCGCTACGCCAGCAATCTGTCTCCCTATCTTATGCATAACTCCGTTGCATTCATACCACCATAATACTGTTTTGCCAATGCCACAACTCTGCCCGAACGGCACAACCTTTCCCGCAAACCCTTAAAATCTAAATCTTTGTTTCCGTCGGGAAAAAATTATTGTATTTCCTGCAATACCTGGCCCCCGTTTCGTACATTCTCCACAGCCTACGGAACAACGCCAGTTTTTCAACCAATTCATGCTATTTCAAGTCAATAATTTATACCTTCGAAGAACACGATATACGAACATCTGGCTGGGTATAATAAATACTAAGTCAGGTTTAACGCCTGTGATCGAATCTAAACGGAAACTGTTCTGACGAGAACATCTGCATATCCTCGTTTGAAACAGGAGTTCCCGATCGTGTTACTCCCTCCGCCTAGGTATGTTCGTCCGGCAACAACTCGCGGAAGCCCAGAGAAACATTAAAACTAAAACCACACTTGTATCACTCTATGCCCAGATCTCGAGGTACCTCTGCTCCATAGCCGGCGTTGTTTACGAAGAAAGCTACACGACCATTGGCTATCTACACTAAGGACAGACCTCTGCCGTGGGTTTAGCGCACCAACCCCATCGATCCTCCCGCAAACGAGTCGAACAACAGTGCGTATCACCTGTGCTCGTGGACATTCTGTCCGCGACACGCCGTACAAATGGCGAAGGACGTCGAACATGATAACTATTCCGAAATGTTACTCTCGAACGACCGACGACGGTGGCCCGCCGGAGTGTAGGCCAGCAAGGACACAATGCGGCGTGGAAGCTTGCCCTAGCGAAACAGCTGGAGGCAAGTGTACCCCGACCTAGAGAGATATAACCAAATCCATCTCGATCTTCACGGGCTTTCGTGGTTGAGGTCTCTTTGGTAAGGGGGCCAGCGTCGGCGGGATAACCTGACCAGTCTGCGTTGCGGGGTACGCGATCGAGTTGTCGTTGAATTGCCTTTCATTAGCAATGGAAGAGGAAAGGTGGGGGCCTTCAATGGGGGGATATATGCCCATCGTTCCACCGACCTCACCCTGCCTAGATGGGTCGTCATCCAGCCTACGGGGGGGCTGCACCCCGTCGCATTCCCACCTCGATCGTTTCCGACAAACAGCCACGCTATCCGATGACTTTGAGTTTTCTAGGGAACGGGAACGATCGCGGCTATCATTTTCGTCTGTGGTGCGTTCTGTGGTCCAACTGTTGTTAGATCGACCCCTTGATGTCCCACGTTTAGAACGCTGGTGGGAATAGCGACCGGCGCGGACGTTCACCATGCCGCTCTCAACATGGTTCTTGCAGTACGCCGGCGTTCCTCCTATGATATTGAAGCCTGCCGGCGTCATGCAAGAGTCATTCAAGCATTTCTTACTGAGGACGTTAATCATGCCGTCATCAGCATGTATTTTGCAGTACGCCGCCCCCTTGCGGCCTCTGGCGTTGAAGCTTGCCCTTGTCGTGCAAGAATCGTTCAAGCATGCTTTTTGGATGACGTTTACCATGCCGTCATCAGCATGTTCTTTGCAGTACGCCGCCCCCTTGCCGCCTCTGACGTTGAAGCTTGCCCTTGTCGTGCAAGAATCGCGCACGCATTGTTTACGAGAGACGTTAATCATGCCGTGATCAGCATGTTGTTTGCAGTACGCAGCCTTTCTGCCTTCTATATTGAAGTTTGCCTTTGTCGTGCAAGAATCGTTCAAGCATGATTTTTGGAGGACGTTTACCATGCCGTCATCAGCATGTTGTTTGCAGTACGCCGCCTTTCTGCCTTCGATATTGAAGCTTGCCTGTGTCGTGCAAGAATCGTTCAAGCATGTGTTTCGGAGGACGGGAATCATGCCGTCATCAGCATGTTGTTTGCAGTACGCCGCCCCCTTGCGGCCTCTGACGTTGAAGCTTGCCTTTGTCGTGCAAGACTCGTGCACGCATTGTTTAGGGGAGACGTTAATCATGCCGTGATCAGCATGTTGTTTGCAGTACGCCGCCTTTCTGCCTTCTATATTAAAGTTTGCCGTTGTCGTGCAAGAATCGTGAACGCATTGTCGAACGAAGACGCTCACCATGCCGTCATCAGCATGTTGTTTGCAGTACGCCGCCCCCCTGCGACCTCTGACGTTGAAGCTTGCCTTCGTCGTGCAAGAATGGCTCAAGCATTGTGTAACGCGGACGTTCACCATGCCGTCATGTACAGGTTTCTTGCAGTCAACTACCTTCTCGATTCCCTTGACTTTATAGAGCGGATATGCCGTGCGGTAGTCTTGCGAGCAACGCTTGCTGCGGACGTCTACCATGCTGTCCATGGCATGTTGTTTGCAAAACGCCGCGGTCTTGCTGCCCGCGATGCTCCAGCTCGCCTGCCTCGGGCAAGAGACATGTGAACACCGTATGTGGTGAATGTCCACCATTCCGTCTTCAGCATGCAGCTTGCAGTACATTGCTGACGTGCTGCCCGCGACGTTATAATAGGGGCGCTTTGCGCATGTGTCATGCGAGCAGTGCTTAGCACAAACGTTCACCATTCCGTCTTCAGCATGCAAATTGCAGTATAATGCTGACGTGCTACCGGCAACGTTGAAAACGGAACGCTTGGCGCATGTGTCGTGTGCACAGTGCTTAGCGTAGACGTGCACCATGCCTTCTTCGGCATGTTGTTTGCAGTGCGAGGGTGTCTTAGTGCCCATCGCCTTGTAATATGCAGTCACTGTGCACGATTCATGTGCACAACGCTTCCGATGGACGTCAACCATGCCGTCCTCAGCATGTTGTTTGCAGTACAACGGTGTCTGACTGCCCTCTACATTGTATTTCGAAATCGCCGTGCAAGACTCATGCGAGCAACTCCTACGGCGGGTGTGTAACATGCCCTCCTCGGCATGTCGCTTGCAGTGCGAGGGTGTCTTAGTGCCCCTCGCCTTGTAGTATGCAGTCAATGTGCACGATTCATGTACACAATGCTTCCGATGGACGTTAACCATGCCGTCCTCAGCATGTTGCTTGCAGAACAACGATATATTTCGGCCCTCCACATTAAAGCTGGCCGACACCTGGCAGTGCTGATGGCGACAACGTCCCATTCCTGCCACGGGGTTGGATGGTGAGATTCCCGAGGTAGTCCACGATCGGTACCGACCACGGTTGGAACCCTCTCGATCGGCGCGCGTAACCCTGAAATGTATCAGCAACCAGAAGACAACGATGTTTACGATGTGAGTGATACACTTGTCTAACTTGCTTGTTGTTGGTCTCTGATCGTATGCGGCACAACAAAAACCTAACCATTGTCAAACGCCAGATTGGGTGTCATGGTGTACAATCACCATGTACGATGAATACCGTATACAGCGAAAAACCATCAAATGTCTCCTCGGAAATACGGCCTCTATGAAACTAGCCAGTCGAGGAAAACGGAGTTTGTTTCAAACCGCCATGATGCTGCGGGGCACTGCCAGGCAACACGGGGATTATTTGTCCGGCGGTGTTTGTATAGCCCGAAATGGTTTGAGTTTAGTCATATATCCTCACTTGCCCTGTTGGGCAATGCTTCGCCCTGCGACGTCTACATGCTGGGAAATGCACATGTTCATTTTCATTTGTTTCGAAGTTCCCTATTATAGTTGCTGCACGGCGTGGGGATATCGAAATACATTATGGCGACAAAAACGACCACACAAAATCGGGTGAAAAATATCGAAGCGAATAAACGAAAAGCGAAACGAAAACAAACACGAAAGATTGAAAACAAAACGTGGAAGGCAACAAGGGGGAAACAATTTTATATAGCTTGCGGTGTTCACAACAACAACTACAGATAGTCCTATGGTCGACAGTAGGTACTAAAAGTACGTATCTGTATGTCTTATGCAGTCAACTGGATGTTCGCACTGTACAAAACATACTGAGGTGGCGAACCTTTGCAAACAACAGCTACGTTAGGCAAAGTGGAAAATGAAACAATGTTTGCAGGCATTTAACACATGCGTTTTTTCGGGTAGACGAATGATATGTTGTGCCTTTCCATGTCTTCCTTCGTGGATTCGATACTCTTTCGGCGGACATTAGGAATCTGGTTAAAACCTGCATTATCCTAGAGGGGGTACATCTAGGAATCGTCAAAAATATATATATTAGAAGACGCTTTGTATTTCACAGAACATTTACGCACGAACACAACATCATTAAAAACAACCCCAGCAAACTTACTCACAAGACGGGACACAAACCTTTGGCACAAAATATATCGAGGTGTGTTGCTATTTCGTACTTGTGCGACAACACAGCAGAGGTACGTACACACGTACGACAGATTATGTCTATTTTTAAGTCGGAAAACGGGTTAGATATATCAAATATATATCGTTGCAAAACCATTTGCAAACCAGGCGGCGACCTGCAAGTTGTTTGAAGTTACCAACAGGACGTCCCGAAAACTATGGGCCTTCTCGTACATTGCGGCACGTCGTGTCCGTTGCCTCGAAAAGGCCACCTGTGTACCAGTTATTTTGCGCAAGGCACTGCGGCATGCTATATATGTGGTGCAGGTCAATGTTCTCCCTCGACTGATTACTCCGAAACCGGGATTAGACACAGCAGTGAACACACTGTATCAATTTCAAGCTGCTTTACTCTGTGTTTGTGGTATGCGGTTGCTCCATACTGGTTTCCCGATATGTGGGGGTTTCATACTGGCCTACGGAGATTGGTGTTTTATATGGTGTGGCGAGGCATTTTGATCTGAGTTGATGGATGCCTCGAGTGAAGCTGTTCCTTCGGGATCAGTCGATGATGTTAAGATACGACCCGGGCTTTGATGACAAGATACTGCCCGTATATATATGAGGGTGGAACGTGACCGAAAGGTACGGCTCACTCCTGTGTGGTGTTTATGATGGGCCTTTGACGACAGGTACTGGCTCTACGTGTGTGTATATTTAGGTATTTGGTGATACGAGTACATTATCTACGACTCTCTCCTTGACGACCCATGGTATAGCCGCGCGTTTACAAAGAACGCGTTCGACAGCGGCGTACATAAACACGATCATCGGATTGCTTCGGACCCGGAGGTCGTTGGAGCGCTATACTGTGTTAGAGGGGGAGTAGTATCGGGGGCGACTGACTATGGAGATAGGTTTTGATTTTGAGGATTTCGGACGGCCGGATGGACAGCAGCAGCAGCAGCCGCAGTATGGAGGCGCCGGGCCACAGCAGCATCAGCAGCAGCAGCAGAACGGTGGCACCGCGCAGCCGCAGCAGCAACAGCAGCAGCAACAGCAGTATGCATTTGGTGGACAGCAGCACCAGCGACAGTACGGTGGAGCCGCGTAGCAGCAGCAACAGCAGCAGCGGCGGCGCCAGCACCAGCAGAACCGGGGGGGCACTGGTTGTGCACGTATCACCGGACATGGGTGGTACCAGCCGGAGTCCCCTCCACCTCCAGGAGCGTCTATGAGCGGTTTCTACACGTGCGAGCGTTGTGGTGCTCGAGGGCATGAGGCCGCGATTTGCTTTGCACCAAACAGCGTGTGCGATCGATTTCTGGCCTATGGTCACACGGCCAGGCAGTGCACTGCCCAGCCCACTATCGTCTACGCGCCGTACTACAACTACGTGCCGCAGGCTGGAACGGCGGCGCTCCAGCAGCCACAGGTGCAGCCGACAGTGCCGAGGTCGGTGACGAGGAGGGGTAATGCTATGCCAGCGGAGAGCGAGCTACTTCGGCAGCGGATGCAGGATAAGAGGTTGGAGCTGGATGTCGTCAGCAAGGAACGGGATGCCCGTAGAGGGGCTGCGCGCGAGGAGCTGTGGAACATGTATCATGGACCTCGACCGCGTACCTTCCTGCAGAAGCAAGCCTGGTGGGAGAAGTTGCAGTCTGCCAAGCAACGACCTGGAGGAGTTGGCGTTCGGTACCGGAGCTTCGACGAGCTTGGTGTGGCTGCGTCCGAGGCGCACGAGCTCGGTGGTGCGCGTGAGCCTCATGCTGCTGCTGTACAGCAGCAGCCTGAGCCTGAAGTGGAGAAGCTCGCTGATGCCGTACAGCAGCAGCATGAGGCTGAGGAGGAAGAGCTCTGTTTTGCTGAGGCTGACGTGTTGGAGCTTGATGTTGCTGAGCCTGAGGTGGAGGAACTTGGTGGTGCTGGCGGCGAACCGAAATGGAGCGGGAGCAGTGTGGGCGGCGGAGTGCAAGGTCAACCAGGGCCTGAGGCGGAGGAGCTTGGTGGTGCTGGCGTAACGCCCCCGCCGCTTTCGTCATTGGTGAAGCCGCAGCAGCTGCGTGGGCATGAGGGCGGGTCGATGCAGCAGCAATGGGATGGGGATGGTGTGGGCGGAGGAGTGCCGCAGGTGGGCTTGGGCCAGAAGGGTTCAACATACCCGTTCGACCCAGGCAAACGGGATGGGCCTGACGCGGTTGGGGAGGGGTACGGTGATGGACGAGGGGTGGAGCTCGTGGGAGAGGAGACCAGCAGCAGCAGCAGCAGCAGCGGCGGCGGCGGGGCGCGATCTTTTCCATTTAATCCAGGGAAGCACGCATGTTATATTTTCCAACTTTCTTGTTGGTGGATTCAGTGGATTGGATTGTATTGGTCTGTTGTTTTGTTATTGTGCTTCTCTGTGTCTTGGCCGGCATATTGGAGCAAGGACCGCTGTAGTTGTGGTGAGCTTGTACCCTGGTATGATGGATCGCAGCTATGTGTGTGGTTGGGTGGGAACTGGGTAGGAGAGCAGACGTTCCCGTTTGACCCAGGCAAGTCAACAATCGGCTGGTATGTGTGAGTGAGGGCCATAGTTGTGTGATTGTACTCTACGGGTATGATGGACCACAGCTACATTTTGTGTGTCTTGCTGTTGGAATCACGAGGGGGGGTTGTGATACCATGATTCTACGGACAAAGTGCACTGCTGTGTGTAACCTGTTTGTGATGGACTGATTTTACAGCGAGCAGCAATGCCTGATAGTTTGTGACGGCTTGATTCTACAGCAGCGGTGCATTATGTGTTAGACTGCTGTGTCGTATTATATGTTCGGATGGAAGGATGTGTTGGAGAATTACTGCCGATTTTAGCTTGATTCTGCAGTGCCTGATATTAATGTGTTGGGAAATTACAGCTGATTTTGGCTTGATTTTACAGCGTATGATATATGATGTGCTGGAAAATTACTGCTAATTTTGGCTTGGTTTTTCAATGCATGATCAATGTGCTGGAAAATTACTGCTGATTTAAGCTTGATTCAATAGCAGTACATGATATTGATGTGTGAAAATCAGTGCTGATGCGTTGTAATGGTAATTGTTTTGTTTTGTGGTCATAGAGAAGAAAGATCAACCAGAAATCGGCACTGACGTTGTTTTTGTCACTATTGTTGTGTTGGGAAGAATCACGAGGGGGGGGGTTCATGGCATGATTCTACCCACAGACATAGTGCTAATGATGTGGTTCGCGTTATCTAATGATTTGACTTGGTTCCTGCCGTTGAAACTAGCCACCCGATGCACCCCTTGCTTCTTGTATACTTCCGAAGGGAGTGTCAAGCATGGGGGCTGCTATGATTATATTTGAGATGTTCTATATCAGAGATGTTCTGTTGTTGTGCTCTTACAGAGTACACAACAGGGGGGCCGATGTTATGGGGCGGTGCTGTATCTACGTGAAGACGGTGTTATTGATTTATTTTGAAGGTTTTACCAGCATACTCACGTTTCTTGGATTTTCTCCTTCCCGTAGTTACTGTCTCGCTATAGTTTAGGAGATATAAACTGGAATCAAGATTGAGATATTTGGTATCGGGATTGACGTTTTACGTTGGCTTCTTGAGGATGGAATTTGGGATTGCCGTTTTACCTTAGCAATGATGAAGGATGGAATTTGGGGTTGCCGTTATACCTTGGCAGTGATTTATTATGGAATTTGGGACTTGCCGTTTAACCTGGCAATTGGTGATAAGCTATTCGGGATCTATCGTATCGCGCACCGAATAGGGGGGCTGTTTGTGGCATGCGGTTGCTCGATACTGGTTTCCCGATATGTGGGGTTTCATACTGGCCTACGGAGATTGGGGTTTTATATGGTGTGGCGAGGCATTTTGATCTGAGATGGTGGATGCCTCGCGTGAAGCTCTCCCTTTGGAATCAGTCGATGATGTTAAGATACGACCCGGGCTTTGATGACAAGATACTGCCCGTATATATGTGAGGGTGGAGCGTGACGGAAAGATATGGCTCACTCCTGTGGGGTGTTTATGATGGGCCTTTGACGACAAGTACTGGCTCTACGTGTGTGTATATTTGGGTACTTGGTGATACGAGTACATTATCTACGACTCTCTCCTTGACGACCCATGGTATAGCCGCGCGGTTACAAAGAACGCGTTCGACAGCGGCGTACATAAACACTCTGAACAACTTCAAGACACCTAGGTCTGAAACCAGTTTGGCCTCGTACATTGTCTGGTGCAACGCTATATATGATACATTGCCTCATGGATTGCGTACCCTCACACACGATATTGTGATCTGTCGTTGCGAATTGTTCGAGTATATTTGCCACTGTTGTTTTTTCCCGACTGCAAGACGATATGTTGGCCCAGGGAGCAG
Organism: Saccharina japonica; assembly: GCA_008828725.1. Taxonomy (NCBI): domain Eukaryota; class Phaeophyceae; order Laminariales; family Laminariaceae; genus Saccharina; species Saccharina japonica. Next base: position 94,016 of record MEHQ01002098.1, on the reverse strand, counting down.
CCCAGCTTTAAACCAGAACTGGTTGTATAAAACCGGTGAACATTGGGCACAACGCGGTACACTGTTAGGTACTTTCTACCCACGTACGTCACGGCTGTACCGCTGAGGTGCAGCCGGTTGGCGTATCAACACGCACGGCTACGATACAGGTGCACCATACGTAAGTCATCCAACACACCGACTTCAGAGGGGGGGGGGGGGGGGGGTACTACCTGAGGAACAATCCCATGGCTGAGCATAAATAGAAGAACATTGCAACGCAAGAGTGATATTCCGGAGGTTTTGGGTTAAGGAGCCCGATGATTCAGAGGACGTTTTAGCAGAAACGTGCCACCCCTATCGTAGCACGGGTCTTAGGAACTTGCTAAAGTGCGTTTAAGGGCCATTGCATATTTGAGGACGCTACTAGTTTCAGCGAACATAGACTCGTTTTTTGGTTGATACATATTTGGACCGTCAGGCTCTATTTAGAGAGAGAGAGATATTTTCCAAGTCAGCAAAATGTAAACCCCCTGGAAAAGAGCCAACCAGTGGTATAGCCTATGGAATGGCATGTTTGAGACGGGATAAGATACTAAAGTTTTGTTTCGATATGATTTTCACTCGGCGTGAGGGGGGCGACTGATTGTGCCTCGTAACTCCTTTCAACAGAAATGACAGATTGCAATGCAGCCAAATTAGTCTTGGTTGGTCATCCCTGCCCAGACTGGCTCAGGAGTTTTGAGCATATTTTTATATCCTGGCCAACCGGCCCTAAACCCGAAACATCCCGAACGATTTTCGCGTTGAGGCCGTGGAGCTGTACCGTACCCCAACGAGGGTAGTGACCATCATTGACTCACAGGATAAATGCACACACCCTGCTGATTTACGAGTCATTATTGTCGCTGACCGCGCGTTGCCATCTGCCCAACAAGAACCAGCGCCGCGGACCTACCCGCTTCACCAGCAAGAGCCTGGTTGCGGCCTCGAACTCGGATGTACACAACAACACTGCCCTCTTACTGATTAAAGCCGTTTCGTGGCGCATTCCTGCAACATGCAGTATCTTTGTTTAATCTTTGGCATGGATGCGTTCTCTGTGACCCATGTCCCCCCCTATGAGCGCCGGCTGCCTTGCCGATGCCGCCGTCGTCGGATCCTGGCCTGACGACAGGCAGCTTGAAATACAACAGATTAATGGTTTTGGACCCCGAAAAAAAAACCACATACAACCCAGCCGTCGTTTAGAAACACCTGCGGAGTACATTACACACCCAAGAAAGCATCTGCGGTACAGCTGCGACGCTGGGCAGCTGTCGTATGGCCGTTGCGGATATATCACAAAGCAGCTACAGTAGACAGAGTCAACTTGTGCAGCAGCCGTATCCCGTACGGAGGATGGGGATGTTGGCTTCTTCGGGGTCTACCCAACATGTATGGCCAGCATTTCAAACAGGTGACTCTACAGCAACAGCAACAACAGCAGCTGCCAATGCCATTCTCCATGCGAAGCTAGAGGGGTACGGTGCAGCAGTCACATACAGTACGCAGGAATATGACGCATACGCATTTAGGGGTTACATCTGGGTCTTTGAAACAGATTACAGAATTTTTATTGACAGTTATACAGCTGCTGTGCAGCATACCGCAAAATATGTGGTGCATGCAGCAAAGCAAACCATGTGGCATGTTTTTGTTGTTTCGTGCGTGTAATCGTGTAAGCGCAGCCACCACATTCGCCGTTCAGCCGTCAAATACGAGTCGGATGTTCGATAGACGATCGTACGTCTATCAATATAGCTGCTAGATGCATTTTCCGTGAGCCGTGTGGAGAAACTACTTTTCAACCATAGCCCCAGACAATATGATTCCCTTCCCTGAAAATGTACAATGTGGAAATTTCGTTGGGCATCCCGCCAGCAGGCGCATCGTCGACCCATGCCGCGGGCGAGTCCCCTTGTTATAAACTATTGAAAAACGGGCTTTTCGACGGTGAAAACACCAAGCGTAGACGGCACCAGCCTCAACACGGAAGCTCGGAATCATACCCGGGACATATTTGTAATGGGTAGTGCCGCAAACAAATGCGTGTTGTGTGCGAAGGCTGGGCAGCGTACCTGTGTCTTACAGCCAAGAACGTTCGAAACAGAATATGGCAGTGCCGGGTGTACACAGCTTAAAGCAGGAGAGGACTCTTCGTCGTCACGAAATAAACACTAAAGACAATACCGAAAGCTATTTACAGGGTATAATTAAATTATTAAGTGGTACAGGTTTTAGTGTAGTTCGCGTCCAATCGCATGCCAGAAATCAAGGCTAGCCCTGCACTCCTGTTGCATGTTTGGCGATGAACGTCAGCTTTAGCGACAATTTCCGGGGGACAGAACTCGCAAAACCAGCGGTGTCTATTTATGCGTTGGACACACTCCATCCGAATACCGCAGGAGAAGGCCGATGCAAAAAGCGAGGTTTATTACGGTTGGGCTTGAACCCGCTTACGGGTGACAAGTGTCTCGAACAGCGCACCCGCCGCAGGGATAGCCGGGTTGATATTCGTGGAATGTTATATTATGGCACTGCACGCGGTTGAGGGCAAGTGCAGTAACTGAATCCTTGCAATACCCACCCAAGTGCGGCAGCAACAACTGAAACCCTTAACCCATCGCAGATCGCGGGGCTTTTTATGCGTACATCACTCCAAGTACTCCTTGTTGTTCTGATTGAATGCCGTACGTAGATACTTTCCAATTTTCTCTTGTTTTTATGCAAACTCTACGCCGTGGAGATGCGTTGCTTTGCTCGTGATATACCGTAGGCAAGGCGCAGTTCCGTTCAAGGCGTGATACGATTCGAATTTTAATGGTTGGACTGTCGCCAAATTTTTCAAGTTAAACGAAAACATTGAAGGTGCGAGAGACTCGCACGTTATTCAAGTTGGCCGATAGATGGCGGAGTTATGTGAGGCATTCATGTTCGTTTCTCAGGCGTGTTTTATAGGGCTGGGCACTGGCTGACTCAGTCAGTAGCGATATATACTGCCTTCAAAATCCATCAGTATACTAGATTGCAGCAGGATATTGCCACTCCTTTCTCCTCTCTCCTTCCGACACGAATTTGGTGTGGGTTTCCATACTACAGTATGTCGTGTTTCTTGGGCGTACATGAAAAAACAAACAACTCTGGCGAATATACTGGCCGGGTCAATCAGTAGATTAGTACTGCCAGCACATACTGTGCCAGTGCCCAGCCCTAGTGTTTCAGGTTGAAGAAAACACAAAACGGTCTGGCGGAGGTATTCAAAACATAACCGTGACTTTAAGTTATCGTCCTTGATAGGATGTACCAGTAATATGTTAGTGATAGGTAATCGCTTCAGCAGTAGCCAGTAGCCTACCGAGTCGCTGATCGGTAACATTGTCGTCTATAAGTCAGAGCGCAGTAGCACGATCTATCCACGTACGTACCACAACAGGCAACATGATATACTTGATATACGTACTGCTACTGACTGTAGTATTGTTTGGTACTCAAAATGCGCGGAGTACGAAGAACGCTCCAAAACAAATCTCCTGGTGGTCGTTCGTCAGTTGTCGGCCCAATAGCAATAAGCAACGTTCACGGGAGTACGCATCGAGAACGATCTCGAGCAAGCACCACATCAGTATCGATGCTGGGAACGAACGTTGATGTAGCTCGAGCAATACAATGGCCTGGTATTAGCCGTAGGGCGTGCGTCTTGCTGAGAGCTGACTGATGATGGCACCCCCATCCTCCCACTCTCCTTTCTTCATTCTCTTATTAATCGGCCTGAGAGCGCCATTTTCATATCATCGATATATTTCCTCTGGGCGAAGCTCGCAACCGGACTTGCCTAACAGCAGTCCAAGCGCTTCTTCGTGTTTACAATTACGTACGTACTACAACCCAGACCAACGGTCCAGTACTTGGTACCAGGTAACATTATACCAAACATGAAGAATAGTTGGGACTGGGCAGACTGTGGGATGGGAAACAGTCTGGAACTTGAACACACGGCACCCTACCGCGGGAAGGTACGTAGAGCTCGGGAACATACACTAACGACTAGGGCTGTGAGTTGGCTGGAGTTCCCGCCTAGTTATTAGTTGGCTGGCGCTAGCCAGCCAACTAGTCGACTAAAGTCAGGCGAGCGAAGCTAGCCAAAAAAGCCCTCCCCGGCCGAGGGGGCCCCGCTGGAGGTGCCCGCCGGAGGCCCCTTCCGAGGATCCCGCTGAAGGCGCCGCCGGAGGCAAAAACTACGCTATTTGGCTTCATTTAATACCCAAAAAGCATGATAAATGGGCTAAGTTTATCTCTGGTTTTGATCACGAACCAGGTATATTTCTAAACTTTGTCTCAGGTTGTCGGATACTAAAGAGATGCACCAGAAATATATGGTACGTTCTCGTACCCGGTACGTTAAGCATCTCACTTGCTTTACCCATTAATTTGCGTTTATTTTGTTTTGGTTTTTCTCTGTTTCACAGTCTGTGACCACAGAATTTGTATCTCTCTGGGGTTGGGAATCAGAACAGGCACTGGGTGTACTGCTGTGGTTGAGTAGAAAGAACGGGTTTCATGTGAAGACAGCACACACTGTTAAAGATATTAGGCGCGAACACCTACATCTCTGATCAATGTTCATCGCCACTGCTGTTGCCTGGGGCAGCAGTAGTTAGCACCAGTACTGCTGTAGCAAAGGAGAGCAGTAGGTAGCTGTAGCCGGGGGAAGCAGTACGTAGCACTACTGTAATACTGCTGTAAAAAGGGAGCACCAGTCATAATACGTAACCAAGTACCACTCGGTAGATTCGGAATCGCGACGAGTCAAGAAGCAAGTTTACCCGAGCTACGACCGGCCAGAACTGGGATCGGCTAACCGCTATTCGTCGGCCAACGTAGGTAGCACTGGTTCTGCCAATAGTGTGTTGTAGTAGCTGAGCACAACAACAGTAGCATCGGTGATGTTATAGGCAGCAATAGAAAAACACGGTGCGTTACGTTACGGTTCGACTAAGGTGCGGCATAACTACGAGGACCCCGACGAGTTGTGTTTGTTGTTGTTTGTTTGTTTTTTAGTACACGGAGTCCTCCCAAGTATTATTGTTGTAGCGCACGAAGGATCAGGGTCTGAGTAGCTACGAGAGAGAGCGTGGGCGTGCCCCACCCTCTGTCACTCCTCTCACCACCACCTCTAGACTCAGATGTCTATTGTTCTCTAAGTTTGATTGCCCAACAAGCGGCCCTTCTACAAAACATCACTCTTCTGGGGTTTTATCATCGGTGGATCATCTTTGTCCAACACCAGCATGGCAGCATGCTGCTGCCTGTGCCCGCCTGTGCGACCACCTGTCAAGGGTGTAACACCTATACCTGAATACACACACCTACTCGTGCGGCAGGCAGTAGCACATCACCAGTACACAAAACAAATAGGACACAAGATAGACTGGGATCGGCCAAACTAGACGGGGATCGACCACAAATAGACTGGGATCGATCGAACTAGACTGGGATCGACACACAGCTCAAGACGAGCATCGCTCAAACACCCGAGCAAGAGGTGCTCATCATCCAGTTGACACACTCATGACAGAAGCATACTTGTATCATTACAGTAGTAATAGCACGTTGGGACAAAGTCCCGCCATCACAGTTGACCGCATTAACCATAAGACCAGAGTTCTACAATTTACTGTATACTCGTATGGTCCGTCCGGCACAAAGTATTTCCAACGACGTTTATGAAGTACAGTAGTCATAACTCATGAAAACATACTTTTTTTTAATGAGACAACCATATATTCGTGACCGCAAAGACAAGAGGAATCGATGCTGAGAACGAGAAATAAAAATAAGTTTCCACACTAAATTCAAGTAGTTACCCAACAATGCATCAAACAATATTTCTCCAAGACTGGCCAAAACCGACCAAAATCAGTCATTTTGGGCAAAATTATGAATATCTCACAAGATTCGGTATTGCTGCAAACGAAAAAAAACGGCCTGGAGACGTGGACGAGAGCAATCGTTTGCCGTATTCTATTAGTATATCGCACGATTTGTCAAACAGTAGTAACCAGGGGAAAATGGCCTTCGATATACATTGTTTCCCTCATATCTCTCTCTCTAAAGCGGTCGCCCCGGTGGGCTAGCAGGTAACCACGAAGCTTGTTAGCGTCAAGGTCACGAGTTCGAGCCCCCCCGTGTGCATTCTCGTAGGGACTTTTTCTCGCAAAAAATATTGACTAGCTGAAAGCGTGAGAGCGTGAGTCAGCAAAATTCGATGAAAAGCGACGAGCGTTGGGAAGGCTGAACCCTCTGCGCGATAAAAAATCAAGGCAAGAACCGTACGTAGTGGGGGAGGAGGGCGAGGAGCCTACTTTGTGACCCCGGATCTGAGTTACGACTAGGGAGGGAGAAAGACGGAAGTGCGAAGATAATAAATGGCATGGAAAAAAACAAAAACAAAAAATGGCCGGCGGCCTATGGTCATAGGTCCCCAAATCAGTGCTCAGAATTTGGGTTTGAAACGTATTACACCCTGGGAAACAAGGGGCTTGTTTATACGTTTTTGACATAAACGAGGCGCATTAATATAATAATAATAAAAAAAATCGCGAGAAGCTGCGCGCAGTGTTGAGCTTTCTGACGGTGCCTCCAGATTTCCGAACAGCTCAACACATCCTGAAAAATGTACCTTGGTGCGGGGAATGTATTGGAAATATTGAAATATTGTCCCAGGTGGACTACAAAGATGCAGAACCCCGCGAATCATCTCGCATCAAAAGTATGAATCCCTGTCCCCGTGTGGGGCGCTTGGAAAACGGGCGCTCCTTCTGTACGCGGTAGCGAACTGCTACCTTGTCGCGTGCACTCGCTTCGGAGGAGCGCTCGGTACAGTCACTTCTTCGACGGACGCTCCATCACCGCCATGGTCCGTCGACAGGCCAGGCTCAGCGGTGCCGTCACCCTCAGCCCTGCCATCGGCACCGGCACCGTCGATGGCGATGGGTTGATGCGCCATGAGTTGTGGAAGACCTCTCTCTGTGCGTGGTGGTACTGCTTGAGGACGCCGACAAATACGCACCCCGCACCAAACAAGCCTTCCTACAAGAAAGGAAACCCAAAAAACAAAAATAGTTAGATCGTTGGCACTGCCGCAACTAACTTAGAAAACTAGCCAGCTAATAACTAGCTGGCAACTACCCTGGTATTAGTCAGCCAACTCACAGCCCTACTAACGACGGCACCGGTCGAGAAATCACGGTCGGGAACGAAATATGACGTGGGTTCTCGTTGCCGTACCATACCGTTCCCGTCCCGATCATATTTTCCTGTCCCGACTTTTACCGCGCGTGCCCTTTGAATCAACTTGATTTTTTGTTCGTATATGCTATAAATGTATCTACTAATTTATATACATACCAGTAGCCGTAAATCTGCCCGCGCAAGCGAAATTCTCAGACGTGCCCGCATAAAATGATGCAGTTTCTAATGAGGTGGGGTTTGTCACCAAAAGCCCTGATCTAACTGCAAGACACTCGTTCCCGATGGTGAGCTTATTTTGGCTTCGGCTAACGGCGGCCACCACCCCAACCCGGAACTCTAACCCTAACCCTAACCCTCTAACGAGAGGCATGCCTGGTTGGTGAGCCACCTGGTCGTTGTACTTGGTAAGGCTCGATTTTCAGTGCGGGCACATCTAAGGAAGTTCGCCTGCGCGGGCAGATTTACGCGAACCCACTATATACATACGTGGTACATATGTACCTGGTAATATACAACAATACAGAAGTATTCGTCGTGAGAGCAAGTGCGATCACGAACGCAATGTAAGCATCCACGAACGAATTAATACATGAAGGACCATACCTGGTACAAAATATGTTAATGTTACGAGCTGGTTCAAGTATAACGCGGGGAATTCTGTCAGCGACGAATGCCGCATGCAATAGCAACTCCAATGTCACATATTTGGTATCAAACTGACCGCCATGAACAGTGGAAGAGGGTGACCTCGCCAGTGTTTTGTTCAAAGACCTAGAACTGGCGCTACCGCCGAAAATGTGGCCCGGCCAATCACAGGCCTTCAAAGTGGTCAACAATAGTCAGGCGTTTCCGTAGGAAACCAGGTTTTCCCCCCATTTGTTTTTCTGAAGGAGCCGCTTCCAGGTGGTCCAAGGCATGTTTGTACAAAGTTTCACTCAAATATTCGAAGACCTGACTGCGTATGATCATATTAAGTCATATTTAACGCCCAAAAGCGATTCTATACTGAAACAAAGTAATTTCGAGGAAACGCTTTTTTTTGCACTTTTACCGTACAAAAGTCCAAATGTCCACGCCGTTTTTCGGAGATAGACCCTGAATTTTTGCACACGTGTTTTATGCGCCCTACCCGAGCCTTTCATAAATGTTTTTTGTTTTTTTTCGCCGGAAATTCTGGATATCGTAAGACCCAAATTTCCCAAAAATCACAAAACAAACAGTATCTGACGAAAACATTAAAAAAAAAAAAAAAACATCCGTTAAAGTCTCGGGTTGGGCGCATAAAACACGTGTGCCAAATTTCAAGGTCTAACTCCCAAAAACGGCGTGGACGTTGGCCACTGAGGGAATTTCCCGCGTTATACTTGAACCAGCCTGTTGTTGTTGTCTTCACATTAAACTCGTTTCAGTTGCTAATCCCTATAGTCTGATCTATTAATAGCAAGATCACAGCCTGTGGTCACAAAAGTGCTAGAGCCATCAGAGAATCCTACAGAACAAACACACTTAGCAGGGAAATGATACACCAGTCCGAAGAGGTACACCTAAAATCCCTACAGCATGTTATGCGTGTCCAAACCTGAACTACACGCCCGCAAACTCCATTCGACTACAGCAGCATCGCCCCCCGCCCCCCCCTCCCACTCTTTACCAATGAATTTGCCGACTACAGCGTAACTACTGTCTGAAGTGCTGTCTGTACAAAAACACACGGTAGGCGTGGGAACAAGATGGAGCACGCAGCTGCTGTCTGAAGTGCTGCCGGAATGACAGTCCGCGGGCACGCAGTGAAGAAGAACAGCCAACGAAAGCAATCACGTCAATTGACAATACCGGAATCTATCCTGAACGTCTGTGTTAGGCACAGTATTATAAGCATCGACACTGATTAGGAATCGTTCCACATTGAAGGGGTCTTCCACGATCAGGCACACAATGAAGGCACCCGGGGTGTCCGCGCCATCTCTGCCGCGTCTCTCTACAAAACCAGTGACGTCATCCACACAGACCCAACAACAAACTTCAGAGGAAAAAACGAAAAAAACATTGTCAACAAAAAATGTTTGTCCGTTCGTCACGGGTCGATGTCGTCCGTGCTCCGGATGGCTGCTCCGCGCTGCTGTGCTGTTGCTGCGGCGCGTTGCTGTGCTCCGGCGCGCCGCTCCGGTGCCACTTGGCCAGTCCTAGCACGACCACACTCGACCCGCTCCGTCCGTACTCGATCTCGTTGTCGTCCTTCCCAGTCGGTTCCTCGCTTTCTCCCTCGTTGCACTCAGGGTGCTTGGTCTGGAAAATAAAATTTCTCGTGCTGAAGGGATTGACCAGTCCAGACTCCAGCTCGTCGCCACACGCTCCCTCCTCCTTTGATGGCGAAGCCAGGTTACTGAGACAGTACAGCTCCCTCTAGCAAACACACCTAGGGCCGTGTACGTAGTGTCCGTCCACCTTCTGATGGCGTCTGCCTCCGCGCACAAAAGTGAGATGGACATTGCTGTCTACACCGACGGATAAAAAGGCCTGTGCATCTGAACTTTTGCGCCTGACGCACCAGTGCCGATCCAACTCTACCGCTGCACACGCTTCGCGGCGGGTGCGCAGCAGCAAGAAGGTATCGGTCCGCTTGAGGGTGAGCCTAGCCTTGCTCGCTAGAAAGACCCCCCCCCCCTCGCTATGGGCCATGGCAAAGCAAAAACCTTGCCGAGGCAGCGAGGGGAAGAAGGTAGTAGTGATATTTTGGAGGCTACACATTTACTCCTGATATTCAGGCTCAAAAACAAAGCTACCCCCGGTAAGGTTTATGGCTTTTCATGGACAAAACACCGCTCGTGGAACGCGTTCTTTAGTTCGTTTTTGTATGTACCTTATTTTGGGTTAAATGGATCATATATACCTTATCTTGGGATTTCCTCAAACTATCAAATTATAATACTACGTACCAGGTAACAAACAAATAACATTCGGGAATGATTTTTCGCCTTGTCTCTGAAGTCGTCCTCTCTGGATGTACAGAGAGCACGAAAACACTGCTGGACCCAGGGGACACTGCCTACAAGTACCTCTAACCCAGACACACCCAGCAGCAGAGGACATGCCAGCGAAGAGTGAGTGGCGCTGGCAGCATCTCTTACTGCTGTGGTTGCGTACAGCAGTAGCTTTAACACGCCTTACACCGTCCGTGCGTGGGCAAATAAAGTAACTCAGGTTCACCTAGCATAAATGTAAAGGCAGTACGTAAAAGCACAGCGGCGGCAGTCCCAACGCGGAGGAGAAGCCAAACTATCAATAGCTGTGAAACCTAAAACAAGTAAGGCAGCCACCTACCTGACCTGTCGTCCTGGGCAGGGAATGTAATGTTTTCCAGTTTTCCTTTGCGACGTAGCCTTATGGTGAAAGCGGAAGGTGCTGTGCTGTGTGAGAGCTTGCACTCTCGCTAATGTAACTACTGACTGTTGTAATCCGTGTGCGTTGCTTTTACTGCACTCCAATGTGTGCGTGCGTGCTTCTCTCCGATTGATATACTGGGAGAAGGTTAATTCGTGGAATATTTTGTGTGCGATGGTTGAATCTACCTGCGCGGCTCGAGCGACGTTTCCGCACGCAGTGCCGAGGAATTTTCGTCGCGTCGAAGAGGTGGTCGTATTTAGAGTTTCGTATCCGTATTGAGAGTTTCGTATCCGTATTGTGTTTTCTAGGGGAGAGTTCATTTATCTTGGTTTTAGAGTTCGGTCTGAGTTAATTTTTGACGTCGAAATAGCTTTTGGTCCGAAAACGTAAGGAGCGTATGAGTATAAATACGAGTACCAATAACTTCTTACATTTCCGGACAGAGTGGTAGTGCTGTATGCGCTGTTTTTCGGTCCATTTCATTTCGTTTCATTTCATTCGGTTTCTTTTTTATTGGATGTCGCATCTCCTAGGGGAGAAGCACGACACTTTCTTTTATTTTGTCATGCTTTTGTTTGGTTACTTGATTGTTGATTTGCTTCAGTATGTTTACTTTTTATTCTTTTTCCTTTTCGCTTTTTTTTTTTTTTTTTTTTTTTTTTTTTTTTTCTCTTTTCCTCTCGCATGCACCTGGATTACTAGCAGGGTAGATCTTGCCTGTCGTATATGGCATTGCATTGTCTGCTCTGCTTACTGCACTGAGCGTATAGTATCTCTGTGTCATAGTTGTGTGACCACAGAACTGGTACCTTTTTAGGATGAAGAATCGGCACGGACACTGGGTGTGCTGGATGTCGACGGGTAGAAAGGAAGGTTTAATGTGGAGAACACACACACATACCCACACATACCCCTTCGTCCGGAAATATAGGGACTGTTTGATGAATATTATGTTGTTGTTGTTGTTGTTGTTGTTGTTGTCTTCACATTAAACTCGTTTCAGCTGCTAATCCATTTAGCCTGATCTAGCAAGATCACAGCCCGTGGTCACAAAAGTGCTAGAGCCATCAGAGAATCCTAAAGAACACGCACACTTAGCAGGGAAAGGATACACCAGTCCGAAGAGGTATCATACACCTAAAGTCCCTACAGCATGTCATGCGTGTCCAAAACTGAACTACACGCCCGCAATCTCCATTCGACTACAGCAGCATCGCCCCCCCCCC